>JAVUPR010000282.1:8965000-9462628 GCA_036785695.1 Gentiana straminea
ACGTCTGTCTGAAAACGCTACATCCTGAATCAAAAACCACACCTCAAACGCCCGTCCAGAAAGCCCAGACGCCCGTTTGAGCTACAACGAGGGTAGACGCCCGTCCGCCTAGAGCAAACGCCAGTCTGACCTGTGTTTCAGCCAGAACCTTAAAATCTTCATCCTACGTTTTCTAAATCGTTTCTAACCCAATTATCAGCATAAAAGGCACAGTAAAACATAGATAAACATATCTAAACAGTCCATAGCATCTATAATCCTTTGATCAACAAAAAACACAACTTTCTAGCACCTACGCATCTTAAAAACACGATCTAAACTTTACGAATCATAATCGAGGTCATAGGAAGAGCCTCTTACCTTAAAGGCCTGCAAAACCAACAGCAAAACACCAAAAACACAATCTTTCCTGACCAAAAGCACTCGAATTAAACTACCACCCATACCAAAACATCAACCATCAATTAGGCATCAAATTAACCCAATTTAGAACCCCAAAACGACAAGAAATCAACACAATCACCACATATACAAAAACTAAAACGTAAGGGTTTCTCCTTACCTTTTCTGCCTAAATACTTAGAATAAGATGTTGTGCCTGGTACCGATGCGAAGCTCTCGACACGAGGATTCCAACGGTATGCTACGATCTGAAAACGGAAGAGGAACGAGTGAGATATCAAGGATCGAAAGTTTGACGGTTTCGAAACCACAACAGCGGTTTCACCTTACCCGAGGGGAATGGAGTGCGGCTGCCTTGATCAATTCTGAGCTTTTGAATAATGACTAAGTTTTTTTTTTGGTATACTTCCGTTTATATACCGTAACCTAATTATTATTTTAAACCCGAATTTACTCCAATACCCTCGAACAACCATTAAACCGAAACCGTTATAATTCAAAGGATTTAAATTCCAATGAAAAGGAAAAAGAATATTAATTACGTTTTCGCAAAATGACACGTCTGCCCTTATCCGGAAATACGACGTTCGGCACATATATAAATAAAATTTAATTCATTTACACATGTAAGCCTACAATCAATACAATCGAAGCATGCGGAAATTAAATGCTCGGGTAATAAATATCCATAAAGATACTAGAATAGAAAAAGGTACTAAAAGTCGAAAGTGTATCAAAACAATACAACTGAAGTCCCTCGAAAGTTCAAACGAAATACTAGGAAATAAGAAATAGAGATGAACACACGTCATCCCAAAGTACTATGAACAAAGTATAAAACAGTGCAACATATCATGCGTAAATGAAAGTGCATAAAAATAAATATCAAGCTCAGAGATCCTCCTCGGGAACATACTCCTCATAAAACTCGTACTCCTGTTCGCCTTCTCACCCCCAAGCACAAACAACAGAAATGCACAAGGGGTAAGTATATAATACTCAGTAAGGAAGAGAAGTACATTTCAGTTTAGAATATAAATAAGATTTATTATCAAGTTTCTATTAAAAGGCAAGACAGACTCGATTCTACGCATAAAGGTTACATCTCCCAATATGCCTAAACTGTAACTACTTAGCTTATCTTTGTTACAACATGCTATCAAGATGGAACGTGACATATTGAAATCTTCAGGATACAATAACCCCGGAACGTATTGAAATCTTCAGGATACAATAACCGGTTCCGATAGTATGAACGTACGGCGATGCCTATAGGCCTGCAGGCCGATAGGACACTCACTTTGTCTGTCTGTTCATACATCACGCTATAGAACTTCAGGATCTACCCAAGACCACATGGTGTTTAATCTTTTATCTAGCAAGTTGTGTTATATTAGGTGATTAACTGACCATCCTAGTTCATTAGATAACAACAATCCCTCATCGAAAGCCAAAGATAAACAAGCTGGAAGACCAGCTCCAGGTGGACGCTCGTCTGAAGGACCAGACGCTCGTCTAAAGGCCCTGGACGCTCGTCCAAAATAGTGGACGCCCGTCCAGACATCCCCTTTCAATCCTGTATCAAAATTTGCACCTCAGACGCCCGTCCGAAGTATCCAGACGCTCGTCCAAGTTTGGACGCCCGTCCAGAAAACCGGATGCCCGTCCGACCTGGCAATTTTCCAGAAACTGATTTTGCACATCATCGTATTCATCCGTTTTCCAAACCAAAAACCCAATCTTTCCTGACCAAAAGCACTCGAATTAAACTACCACCCATACCAAAACATCAACCATCTCATAGACATCAATTTAACGCCAATTAAACCACTAAAACAGCAAGGAAAGCAACACAATTGCTACAAATTCAAAACTAAAAACGTAAGGATTTCTCCTTACCTTTTCTGCCTAAGCACTCAGAGTTAGATGCTGTGCCTGGTACCGATGCGAAGCTCTCGTCACAAGGATTCCAACGGTATGCTAAGATCTGAAAACGGAAGAGGAACGAGTGAGATATCAAGGATCGAAGGTTGACGGTTTCAAAGCCAAAACGGCGGTTTCCCTTACCGGAGGAGAGGGAGTGCGGCTGCTCCAAAATTCTGAGTTTTAAGAAATGAGGATTAGGTTTTAGTATATTTCCGTTTATATACTACAACCTAATTATCATTTAAACCCGAATTTACTCAGATACCCTCCAACAACCATTAAACCAAAACCGTTGCAATTCAAAGGATTTTAATTCCAACGAAAAGGAAAAAGAATATTAATTACGTTTTCGCAAAATGACACGTCTGCCCTTTTATGAAAATCGGAATATTACATTCTCCCCCCCTTAAGTGGAGTTTCGTCCTCGAAACTCGAACGTACCTGGTAAATCCAAAAACTCCGGAAATTCGTTGATCATATCACCCTCAACTTCCCAAGTTGCTTCTTCAGGTGTATGGTTGCTCCACTGAACAAGAACCAACTGAACCATCTTCCTCTTAACCATATTTTCCTTCCTGTTCAGAATCTTAATCGGCTTTTCGTCATAAGCGAGGTTGTCCTGAAGTATCTCTGGATCCACTGTAGACTCAACCTCTGTCTTCGTCAAACACTTATTCAACATCGAAACATGGAAGACGTTGTGAACTCTGGACATAGACTCTGGCAACTGAAGTCTATAGGCTAAAGGTCCAATCCTCTCCAGAATTTCAAAAGGTCCAACATACCTCGGGCTCAACTTTCCTTTCTGACCAAAACGCTTTACTCCTCTCATCGGTGATGCCTTCAAGTAAACACGATCACCAACCTCAAACTCAAGCGGTCTCCGTCTGACATCTGCCCAACTTTTCTGCCTATCTTGAGCCATCTGCAGATTCTTCTTCACTAACTGAACCCTCTCTTTGGCTTGCTCAACTAACTCGGCCCGCAAGTCGTTTCTCCCCAACATCATCCCAAAACAAAGGCGTCCCGCATCTTCTACCATACAAAGCTTCAAACGGTGGCATGCCTATGCTCGCGTGATAACCGTTGTTGTAAGCAAACTCGCAAGCGGTAGATAATCTACCCAAGATCCGCCTACCTCCAAGACACATGCTCTAAGCATATCCTCAAGTGTCTGGATAGTCCTCTCAGACTGACCATCTGTCTGAGGATGAAACGCTGTACTCAAATCCAACCGGGTACCAAATGCCTCCTATAAGCTCTGCCAAAACCGACCGACGAACCTCGAATCCCGATCGAAACAATGGAGGCGGGACTCGCATGAAGCTTCACTATATTGTCCATATATAGTTCCGTCATCTTTGCCAAGGGCATACTCATCTTGAAAGGCAAGAAATGAGCCGACTTGGTTAATCTATCAACGATCACCCAAATAGAATCATGTCCACCCTTCGTCTTAGGCAACCCCGAAATAAAGTCCATAGTGATCTTTTCCCATTTCCACTCTGGGATATCCAATGACTTAAGCATCCCGCCTGGCTTCCTATGCTCAGCCTTCACTCTCTGATAGACGTCACACTCAGAAACAAACTTAGCAATCTCTAGCTTCATTGAGGGCCACCAAAATCTTTCTTTCAAATCCCTGTACATCTTGGTAGAACCCGGATGCACTGCAAAAGCAATCTTGTGTGCCTCTTCCATAAATCTCCGTCTCAAATCTCCAACATTAGGCACACAGAGACGATCCTGATACCACAGACTTCCATTCTGATCCAACACATAGCCAACTGTAGGCTTCTCTCTTGCAACCCTCTTCAAATCAACCAAAACTGCATCTTCGTCTTGCTTTGCCCCGATCTCATCCATCAACTCCGATCTAGCCAACAACGGTGCTGCAAGGCGACGGTCCCCAATCTCGCTCAAAAGCGCTAAAGCGCAAGTCATCAACCCCCGCCGTGATAGCCTCAACACTGGGCTCTAAAACCACTGGTTTCCTGCTCAAGGCATCTGCTACTACATTTGCCTTTCCCGGATAGTACTGAATGTCCAAGTCATAATCCTTCACGAACTCTAGCCATCTCCGCTGCCTCATGTTCAAATTCTCTTGGGTGAAGAAATGCCTTAAACTTTTGTGGTCGGTGAAGATTCTAGCCTTGACCCCATACAGATAGTGCCTCCAAATCTTCAATGCGAAAACCACTGCTGCCAACTCTAAGTCATGTGTGGGATAGTTCTTCTCATGTACTTTCAATTGCCTGGATGCATAGGCAATGACCTTTCCTCCTTGCATCAACACACAACCTAGACCCTGCCCTGAAGCGTCGGTGTAGACATCATAATCATCGAACACCTCGGGTACTGCCAAAACCGGTGTTGTAGTCAACCTGTCCTTTAACAACTCAAATGCTAACTCACACTCGGGTGTCCAATCAAACTTGGTGTTCTTCTGTGTAAGTCTAGTGAGTGGAGTGGCTATCCTTGCGAAATTCTTCACAAACTTTCTGTAGTAACCAGCCAAACCCAGAAAGCTCCTGACCTCTGAAACTGTAGTCGGTGTAGGCCAACTCTTAACTGCCTCAATCTTGGCCGGATCAACCTGAATGCCATCACCTGAAATGACATGACCCAAAAAGCTCACTTGGTCCAACCAAAAGTCACACTTGGAAAATTTTGCATACAAACGCTCCTTCTTCAACGTTTCCAAAACAATCCGGAGATGCTCTTCATGCTCCGCCTCATCCCTAGAGAATACCAAAATATCATCAATGAAGACAATCACAAACTTATCTAGGTAAGGCATGAAGACGCGCTGCATCAAATCCATAAATGCAGATGGAGCATTAGTGAGTCCAAAAGGCATGACAAGGAACTCGTAATGTCCATATCTAGTACTGAAAGCTGTCTTTGGAATATCTGCCACTTTAACCTTTAAGCGATGGTAGCGACCGCAAATCAATCTTTGAAAACACTTTCCGACCCCGCAACCGGTTGAACGGATCATCTATCCTCGGTAGTGGATACTTATTCTTGATAGTCGGATTGTTCAAGGCCCCGTAGTCAATACACATCCGCATGCCGCCGTCCTTCTTCTTCACAAACAAAACTGGTGCTCCCCAAGGTGAAGTACTGGGCTGAATGATGTTCCTTTCCAACATCTCCTTGAGTTGAGCCTTCAACTCCTTCAATTCCGCCGGTGCCATCCTGTATGGTGCCTTGGCAACTGGTGCCGCCCCTGGGACTAACTGTATCTCAAACTCAATGACCCTGTCTGACATGTTCCCTGGCAACTCATCTGGAAATACCTCGGGATAATCCCTGACTACTCTAGTATCTTCCAACTTAGGTTTCACTTGTTCCACATCCACTGCGTACAACAAGTAGCCCTCACATCCTTTCTGACATGCCCGGATGGCCTTGATTGCTGAAATGATAGGATGTCTCTTCTTGCCTGGACTGTAAACGTTCCCCTGATAAGTCTTATCTGCTTTCCCCGGGACTCTGAAAATAACTCTCTTGGTCCTGCAATCCAAGTGAACATAATTCTTGGATAGCCAGTCTATCCCAAGAATCACATCAAAGTCTGAGAAATCCATAACCTTGAAGTCACTCTTACACTGATAAGGTCCAACCTGAACATCAACTTGTGGTATCATCTTAACCACCTTGTTTACCTTGCCTAGGGGTGTAACAATCTCCATAGTATCTCTCAAAGGCTCCATAGGTAAATCTAGTTTCTTAGCAATCCTAGAGGACACAAAGGTGATTGAAGCTCCTGTATCAAATAAGGCCTTGACTACTAGATTGCCTACTCTTATCATACCTATCATGCATTTGTCCAGTTAACTAAAGTTACAACATGTTCCAAGCATGCTATAAATAACTCAAAAGAACAAAACAAACATATCAGGTACCTGTGATCACATCATCCTTTGGCTCAACCTCTCTGGCATCAACGGCAAACATCCGTACCTGCTTACTCGGACCTGCTCTACCAGGCTGACCCGCTTGAGCACTGGCTGCCTTGCGTGGACAATTCCTGGAGAAATGACCCGGCTCGCCACAAAAGAAACAACCTGAGGTAGCCGGTGGCCTAGCTGCCGGTGGAGCGCCAACTGGTGGCCTGACTGCTGGTGGGGCACCACCCGGTCATACATCAGAATCCAAACGACGCGGAAGATAAAACAACTCAACAACTCGGGAAAACCAAACGATCGAAACATACGGTAATCAATGCTGTGAAGGTAACTAAATCCAATAAAAGATCTAAACACCCAAAATTCAATCCAAAAGATCCCAAAGGTAACTAAACCAAAAGAAAGAACAACATTGCTCAAAACTGGAAACAACTGTTTATGAAAAGAAAACATCTAAACGATCTAAGTCTTCAAACTCCAACTCAAACGTCCTCGTCATCAAAGAACTCATCAGTGGTAACCACATGTTCATCTTCTTTGGGGAAAGGGAAAGACAAAGATAACGTAACGGGGTAAGTACAAAAGTACTCAGTAGCGTGTAGAAGATCGTATAACTATGTCCTCATAAAGGAATAAAAGCAATACCGTCTTTTATTAATTCATTTTCCGTTATTAACCCTAACTATCTATCATATTATGTTCATTGCATAACATGAGGTTCCAAGGGTATCTATCTTAGCTCAAGTTTGTGACATCATGAATAACAAGGGCACTACGCCTAGTAATAGGATGTACTAGGACAACTGGGTGCAACCTACTTAGAGACTCGCTCTAGTAGCCCCGGGAATATCTGAGTCCCGATAGTGTGATGACCGGCAGAGTGTACCAGACGCTTTATCTGGCCAATCGATTGACCGGCGTGGGTACAGTCTACTTTGTCTGGTCAGAGGACACATCGCGATATTGTACTATGCCTTACCAAGCATTGCATGATGTTTAAGCTTTTAATCTAACACATACGTTTGATTAGATGTTTAACTAGCCACCTAAGTGTTTTCAAGTAAGCTCCCTCACATCTCCTACTCTCTTACTTAGACCACTAGACACGGGCAAGGCCTAACAATTACACAGACATCGATAAACCATAGTTCATCGAAGCACAAGGCAAATCCAAAGCTTTCGGTGGTCCCACACTTCATCTTTTTAGGGAATCCATGTGGTGCCGGAACTAAACGCACCAAAAGCTAATTCAGAGCTTTGTCACGTAAGGTTATGCAGTAAAAATCATGTTATAAAGCCTGAGAAGCAAGCTGACATCACTAGACAATAGAAAACTAGAGACACAGACCAAACGCCCGTCCAAAAGACCGAACGCCCGTCCACCTTCAAGCCATCACATCCTGTATGAAAAACTGCCCCTTGGACGCCCGTCTAGAAAGTCCGGACGCCCGTCCAATTTGCAGAGTAAGCAGACGCCCGTCCATTAGGCCAGACGCCCGTTCACCAAAACTCAATTCAATCTTGTATCAAAATTTCACCTTGAACGCTCGTCCAAGGGAACTGGACGCTCGTCCACTTTGCAGAGGAACCGGACGCCCGTCCGAATACCTGGACGCCCGTCCACCTGGGAATTTCCCAGAATTTCTGCAACCTTTCTCTGCGATCTCCATCCCATATACAACCCAAGACTCAATTTTTAGCAGATTAAAAACAGCAGAAAAACCAACAAATTGCCTACAACCTTACGAGAGATTAGCCATACGATAAGAAAACCACGTTACCTTGATTTTGCGAGCTTCAACGATCCACGCAACCAAAGCTTTGGAAAAAGTTAAACCTTTAACCTCAAACCTAAAACGATCAAACCCAAAACTGGTCACTACGAAGCTTAGACTCAGAAAACGCTGTTAAACCATGAAGAACGACCCTGAATTAAAACGATGAAGAAACTTACGTTAACGGTTCTAGGGATGGTTGATATCCAAACGATCCTCTTGTCGCGGTGATTCTTTTTCCCTTGAGATGTCTGTCCAAAAGATCAACGGATTAAGCCTGTGGATTGAAAGTTCTTCCTCTCTCTATTTTTTTTAAAACTTGCGGCTCTCCTCAAAAAAACTGCGGCTGCTCTTTTTTTTGACAAAATAACAACTAGGTTAGTAATTAGGATTATATCCCTTTTTATAAATCCCAATTATCTCTAATTATTATTTAAGTCCTTTAATTATCCCTTTTTCTTTTATAAAACCCTTTAAAACAAAAGAACATAATATTCCGATTTACCAAAAGACCGAAATGCCCTTTATCCAAAAATCGGGATATTACATTCCTCCCCCCTTAAGAGGAGTTTCGTCCTCGAAACTAGAACGTACCGGAAGATGAGGGAACTCGGGAACTCGTCCAACATATCTCGCTTCCACTTCCCAAGTGGCTTCCGTCGATGCATGGTTGCTCCATTGCACTAACACTAACGGAATCATTCGCCTCTTGATCATCCTTTCCTTTCTATCCGGAATCTTGATCGGCTTTTCCACGTATGATAGGTTGTCTTGTAACACCTCTCGGATCAATTTCGATTCCACATCCACTCTTGATAAACACTTTTTAAGCATTGATACGTGGAAGACATTGTGCACTCGAGACATCGATTCCGGCAACTGTAGCCTATAAGCCAACTTCCCAACTCTTTCGATGACCTCGAAAGGTCCAACGTACCTTGGACTTAGCTTTCCTTTCTGACCAAACCTCTTGACACCCTTCATTGGAGACGCTCGAAGGTAAACTCTATCCCCAACTTCGAACTCTAGCGGTCTCCTTCTAACATCGGCCCAACTCTTTTGGCGATCTTGTGCGGCTTTCAGATTCTTCCTTATCAACTCGATCTTCTCCTTGGCTTGCTGAACCATCTCCGGCCCTGTGATGTGTTTCTCTCCTACTTCATCCCAATAAAGTGGAGTCCTACACTTCCTACCATACAAGGCCTCAAAAGGTGGCATTCCCAAACTTGCGTGGTAACTGTTATTGTAAGCAAACTCCGCCAAGTTGAGGTAATCTATCCAAGAACCTCCGGCATCCAAAACACAAGCTCTAAGCATATCCTCAAGAGTCTGAATCGTTCTCTCGGACTGCCCATCCGTCTGAGGATGAAACGCTGTGCTCAAATCAATCTTCGTTCCAAAAGCTTTCTGGAGACCTTTCCAAAAGCGACTGATGAATCTACTATCCCTGTCGGATACAATAGATAAAGGCACACCATGAAGCTTCACTATATTGTCGATGTACATAGTGGCGAACTTCTTTATAGGCATGTCTACCTTACACGGCAAGAAATGGGCTGATTTGGTAAGTCTATCCACAATCACCCAAATCATGTCATGACCGCCCTTCGTCTTAGGCAAACCGGTGATGAAATCCATCGTGATATTCTCCCATTTCCATTCCGGTATCTCCAAAGGTTTTAGCAAACCTCCTGGCCTTTTGTGTTCTGCTTTCACCCTCTGACATGTATCGCATCTCTCCACAAACTCTGCGATCCCTAACTTCATACCAGGCCACCAGTATCTTTCCTTGAGATCTCTATACATCTTAGTGGCTCCGGGGTGAACCGCAAAAGCAATCTTGTGAGCCTCATCCATAACCTTCTCTCTTAGACCATCCACATTGGTACACACAAACGGTCTCCATACCAAAGATAACCACTCTTGTCCAACCGATAACCCTTGTAGGTTTTTCTCGGGCCACACGCTTCAAATTAACCATCACCGGGTCCTTATCTTGTTTAAACCGTATTTCATCTAGCGAGATCGACCTCGCCATCAATGGCGCCATAAACTGGTCTTCATCCTTTCGCTCAACCACTTCAATCCGCATTCTATCCAACCGATCCACAACTTCTTGTAAGGTGGTGATAGCATTAACCGCCCTCCGGCTAAGTGCATCAGCTACGACATTCGCCTTACCCGGGTGGTATTGAATGTCCAAGTCGTAGTCTTTCACAAACTCTAACCATCTTCTTTGTCTCATGTTCAGATTCTCCTGAGTAAAGAAGAACTTAAGGCTCTTATGATCCGTGAAGATCCTGGTCATAAGAAAACCACGTTACCTTGATTTTGCGAGCTACAACGATCCACGCAACCAAAGCTTTGGAAAAAGTTAAACCTTTAACCTCAAACCTAAAACGATCAAACCCAAAACTGGTCACTACGAAGCTTAGACTCAGAAAACGCTGTTAAACCATGAAGAACGACCCTGAATTAAAACGATGAAGAAACTTACGTTAACGGTTCTAGGGATGGTTGATATCCAAACGATCCTCTTGTCGCGGTGATTCTTTTTCCCTTGAGATGTCTGTCCAAAAGATCAACGGATTAAGCAAGGTTACATGGACGGGCGTCTAAGGTGCATATTTGGATACAGGTTGTAACGAATACATTTCAGACGGGCGTTCAGATCCTTTGGACGGGCGTCTGAGGTTCAGATTTGGATACATGATGTAATCTGTTCAGATGGACGAGCGTTAGGTGAATCTTGGTGATGAAATCATGATACAAACGGGCGTCTGAGGTTCAGATTTGGATACATGATGTAATCTATTAATCTGTTGTTGAATCATGGTATGCCATCTTTGGACATTTATAATGTTGTAAAAAGTTTGAAGTATGAAACTCCTACCAATGTTGGAGTGAAGGAAAACAATAAAGTTGTTTTCTAAATATGCCGGTAAAGCTCAATGAGAGCAAATGGTGCGGTGAATCTTTCAATGAAAGATGAAAGTTGATATAAGTCAACATGTATAAATCCTGATTAATAATGTAAGGTTTTGTACGGTTTTAGGTATTGGTTATTTTGATACCTTGGCACCAGTTAATGAAATCTCCTAGGATAAATTGTTGTTGTTTGTTTTAACAACTGTTAAACAATTTTGTAATCCATTAAATGGATGGTAAAACTTCGGTTTTAGAATGGAGATTAGAATGGGCATTGTATTTGAAACAACTGGAGGGTCTTGTTATGTTGAAGTTAACATAAGGAAAGTGTATGGTATTTTGGTTCAAGGTGCTAAATTAAACTTGATAGACATCTTAGCTTGAAGATTAGTTTTTTTTTTTTTTTTTTTTTAAAGTTGTTTATAATACCTTGTTCGTAACAATACAAATCTTACATATGTTTTACATATTATATGTCTTATATATGTTTGATATCTACGGAAATGACTTTGTCCTTTGATGTATGTTGAATACATGTTTGGTGTTTTGCTTTGGTTTAGTATCTATTCATGATACTAAAAAGTGAAACATGCTCGATCTACAAAGATTGGATTTGCCTTGGAATATAAGGTGATGTAGTAGTTTACATTGTTGACATATTGATTTTGGTATTAACCAAATCATGTTGTTCATAATTGGACGGTATTGTCATCAAGGTTTTAAACTACAGTCATGGGGGAGGTTTTGTTAGGTCCTATATGGATCCTTAGCTAGGTGTAAAGGCACAGAAGGGGGGGGGGGTTGAATGTGCTTTAAAACTTTTTAAAATCGTTTTGAAACAACCTATGTCCCGCTTTCACCGTTTTTCATACACACCTAGTTGTATCACCTTATTCAAGTGACTACAAAGCTTTAAACACTAATTTTTCGATTCAGCTCTCTTCCTCTCATGTCAAGCTACCACTTTCATGTTTTAAGTTTGTTCATCAAACGAGTTTAACTTATTCAAATCATGCAATCAAAGTTAACATCCAAAACTGCAGTACCTGTGTGTGTAAGTGTAAATTAAAAGCAAGGAACACCACAATGATTACCCAAGTTCGGCCAAACTAATTGCCAATGCAATTAGCCCTACGTCTGGGGGGTTTTCTTATTAAGTGTATGATACCAAAGACCCTACACACAACAAGCAATAACCCACACACAACCTTAACAGCCCTACCTAAGAAATCGTTAAGTATCCCACCGTTTTAACCCTTTAAAACAGTCCTAATCCACTTGATCCTACCCCTACACAAGTAAGTAAGATACACCGCACTACTGAGAGTAGCTACACAAGACTCACCTCTCAAAAACACTCACCAACCTGTCCACAAACAGGCCACAACACAAGCACAAGCGGCACAGACAGGATTCTGTCTTTACAGATTCGGTTCAACAATTATAAGCACATGGAAGCTATATAAACGTGTTAAAACATATAACAACTATAAATTAACTTCCCAACAGAGTTGATTGATGATCTTCAATGAAAAGCATTCAGCATAACAGTCTGATCATGCATCAACAGCTTGACAAGAGTAGCAGCAAAGCAACCTCGATCAAGTTCAGCTTTGTTGATCAGGTTTCACTTTTATTCAGCCTTTGATCCCTCTTGTAAATTTGTTGCTCACACTCTCTAACATGTATATGAACACTTTGGAGTCGATTTGTGAGAGGATCAATCGAGTTTTTCTGCTACACACCAAGTTTAACACCAAACAGCCCCATATATAGCTATTTTTAGGGTTGCAGCCTCTTTTCTTGTAAAATACCTCTTGTGCCCCTATCAATCTTGAGTAGAACGTGTAATATATAGATAATAGCATTATTTCCAATCAATTCAAATTGATACAACCGGATTTATCTCAATTAATTAACCCAATCAAATCAATTATCTATTTTTGGAAACAGTTTAAATAAATACAAGTTTATCTTCAAATTTTCTATATGATCACGTGTCCAAATCAAGATGATCAAAGAATGAAATATTCTCATAATATTTTCAACTATAATCCCTCAAATTTTCAGCTAATTTGGAGTTGAACCCGTCACTCAAAAAGACACTACAAGTCAACTATCTCACAGACAGACAGTTTTACTGAAGCATTTTGTAGTCAACTTTTAGCTATGATAAAGACCTTAAATCACAAAAGTTTCTTGAGACAAAATGTACCCCTATATGCAATATATAACATATAAATAATTCAACGCATTCCAAGTAGTATAGGGTACTCAAAAGTGTGACACATCAGCACATCAGAAAGCTGTAACACAGACTTTCACAATCTGATGCGTTTTTGTTCAGCATGGTGTGTGCTCTGTGTTGCATGAAAATGCGATATTATATATGCGTTTTGTAGCTTGAATTCTGATATTTCCAACCATATAAAGATCATGCAATTTGGTTCAATATTGAGCAAGTTATGGGGGTGTGAACATGGGTGAAAAACAGTCCAACACTTAGAAAAATTCAGCAGATTTTTATCACATGAACCCTAATTTTGACCTAATTCAATTTTGATCAAATTGAACAACTTAAAGCATGATTAGGGTCAATTCTAAGTGTATTAATATAATTAAACATGTTTCACATCATTCAGGTGAGTTTGGACCATTTCCCCCAAAATTCCCAATTTGCCCCTATCACATTCTCAATTTAAGCTCATGATTTGTGATCATGCATTTCAAGTGAGGCTTACCATTTCTAGCCTTATGTGATGTTTGAGTTGAAATCATGCCTTTTCACACATACACACAATTGATCCAATGTGATCATGTGTTGTTATCATCAAAACCAATATACTCACAATCTCCCTCTTTTTGATGATGACAACAACCAAGCATGTATATCTGAAATGTATAGCGATGTGTGTGTGTGAGCATATATCGAGGATGCAAGGCAATGGTATCAAATAATGTCATGCAAAACAATTTAGAGCACACAGGGGCTTCCTAGGTTTCTCTAAAGGTATCATTGACCTCTACCTACCCTTTAGCTCCCTCTAACTCTATGCTCTCCCTGTCATCTCTCACTTAGCTTACCAAGCTTCCCAAGTTGAGATCCAACTTCCCAGGTCGTGATCTCAACACCTTATACTAAGTAGAGACAGGCAATGGTACTAGTCAAACTCATGTCAGTTGTACCATACCCTTTGCATCATATAAGCATATAACATATCACATAAGCACATAAGGATGCAAATTTCTCATTCATAGATGGCTCTCCCTCTATCATGATTCTCCCTCTATCATTCACCATCTTTCTTCTACATGCTCCCTCTATCTCACAATCTCCCAAAGAGCATTTAAGCACATATCACATGCAATATCTCTCCCTCTTTCACAAATAACTAACCATGCAATAACTCTCCCTCTTGTAAGCGCACATACATATACATGCAACAACAATCTCTCCCTCTTTTTGTCATGCATCAAAAAGTGTCCGAATAGCACTATGTGTGTGTAACGAGATAACCATGTCATCCTGGATAGCAATATAGCATGGCATAAGTCAAAATGTGGCATAATGAGAGAAAGTATGGATCAATACCAAAGCAAGATCAATGCTTAGATTATCTTTGTAGCACAAAGGTTCAACACACTATAGACATCTCAAATAGGTATACAATGTACTTAATAAGTAAGATGTTCATCTGGTGTGTGTGTGTGCAGAACCATATTAAATTTCCACTAGATCCAAACTTGACATTTCAAGCAAACTAGCCAATACTCATGCAAACTATAAACATATAATGATCCTCAGAATTATGTGCCCAATAAAATGTAGCATGTCATGAAAAGGATGATAGAACATGATTAAAGCTTTTCTCGACATACTCGAGGATTACTCCTACAACATGCCTTTCCGTTTATACTGGGGATAAGGTGGCAATGATTAAGTCTTTCACTGATTTATTCCATTTATACCATTTGTTACCACTTATTAGTTGATTCACATATGTTTTACACATATAAGCACATCAGAAGTGAGCTTTTGCCCATCATAGCATAATAGGACATACGTGGTATACCCTACCTACCCAAATCATAAGGCAGCTCTATTCTGATTGTCATGAGCTTTTGGTCCTCATAGTGGTATAGGACATTCGGGATATGCCCTACCTCACTCAAATCATCAACCAACTTCTGACAAATACATTTATTATGTGAATCATTTTTACTTTTATAGTTCAATTCCCCAAGTAAATATTTATGCTTAGCTTATCACATTCAAACATTAGGCATTCACAAGTATGTCTTACTCTGACTCTAAAAATGAGCTATCAAAATTTCCATGACACTTTACATTTAAGAAAGCACAAGATTCTTAAGACAACATTAAGTGTCACAAGTTTAGATAAGTACAACTTTATATTTTAGCTCATCATTAACATGGTGTGTGAAAGCGTGTCAGATGAGACATCTGCCCTACTAAACATACAATATACAGCATCAATGACTATATGCATGAATTGTCTAAACATTTTCTCACATGGCATGTATTGAGGATGAATAAGAGCACAAAACATGTCAAGATGATTGAATATAAGAAACAAGAGTTCAAATCATCTTCTTCATTTTAGTTTATGCATTAAAATGTATTTTTCATCTCAAAATCAAGTTTCACCATTATTTAGCAAATTTCACCAACATCTAGCATGCATGTAATCATTGATCATGAATCATCAAAACATATACTCACTAACATAGAAACACATAGCATGGCAACCATATCGGCCCTATACCAACAAAGTCTATCTTTCCCCGTTTCCTTAGTACTAGTCTCGCCTAACTTAGGTCCTATGACCTAGACAGACTTAGGGTGTCGACTACAAACCATACCCGACCTTTCTTCCTTTCTTTTTCCAAGCAAACTTTGCTCGCCTTTTCTTGGAACTCCCACTTAGAGCAATTTGAATTAGTGGAGTCCAACAAAGATCCTCATTCTTCAACCTTTCTTCCAAGTCCTGGAAGATGATCCCTTTTCATAGATTGTACCTGCAATCATAAACTGTGGTGGTATCCTTTTTACGGATCCTGGAACCTTAGCTTTTTTATTTTCAACATTAAACATGTGGCTATTAGATGCATGGTGAACAATATTACTAACTGCTCTAGCAGATGATTTTGGCACATAAACATATTTAGCATGCATTTTGTTCACATAAAGGGTTTAGCAATAGAAACAGATTTTCTCTCGGTTTATGTTCCTCAAAGGATTAACATGCATGGTCTGGTTTAGCATTTACCACGATATAGCAAGTTTAGCATGCAACAAAGATTTACCTTTGTTTAAGTCCCTAATGTGTATCCAACGTTTATGCTTCATGGGACAAATCACATGCATTATGTTGCGTCTTAAACGAGATAGTGCATTGAACAACGGACTCAACATTCACAGATATAGCATTCGTAGGTGTTTATCACATAATTCACCATAGCCTATTCCGATTTATCATTAGGCATCCTATGGTGTCCAATCATCTTTTCCAAAATAAGTTGACTCTCGATAGATTTGACATGCGAGATTTTATGTTTTTCCAGTTCACAAGTGAGTTCATTAATCCTAGCATGCAATTTATCATTTACTTTGAGTGAGTCATCATACTTTAGCTCAAGTGCCCTATAATTTTCATGCATTTCATTTAACTCTTTTCAAAGCATTGATGGCACATTATCACATACGTAGTCATAATCGATTCATCAAATTTAATGGTTTCGCTTATCTCTCGTGGAACTATCAACATATAGGTTATGACTTATTTCAACCACATCACATATAGGTGCATCAATTGTAGCACATGACAAAGCATGGATGAATGAATCTCAACACATTTATCAAGTTGCTCACCAATTAACATTTCAAGAAATTCATTAATAATAGAGTTTTCATCAAGTACCTTATGAGCAACACATGCTACCTCAAATGTCTCGTATCCGGATCTACCAAAGACACCGAGTGTCCAACTCTTCAAATTTCTCCAACTTTTCCATCTCGGAAATTTTGACTTTTCTCCACATATTTCCTCAAGCCAGGCATAGTATTGTGCCTCAAATGTGGAAGGTACATCTGGTGAGGCTCTAGTGGCCATTTTTGTCATTTCCTGAAAAACAGACATAAAAGCCCAAGTACCAAGTGTAAAGTGCAGATATGGCAACAATTACAAATATCACACCTATATTCCTTATAGAAGTTAAGCACCAGGTCAATAGTCCAAAAATACCACAAGATAGAAAAATCAACCGAATGGTCAACTATGGCAAATTTGTACAAATGTGGACTAATTGAGCTATCGTGTGATGGAATATGTGCAACATACTTATATATGTTTAATAAGGTTGATAAAATAGGTAAGCACACAAGGAATCAAAAATACACAATTCAAAGTCAAGCAAATGCAAGAAGCATAATACTGTTCACGGGATAGGGCGAGCTTACTTACTTTGTGTTGACCGAATCTCTCAAGACACTTATCCAATTAAGCTGAAAATTTATGGTTAGAGTCCTTATAACACAAAAACCTAAATGCTCAGGAGAGAATTCAAAAGGCACGGTGAAATTTTCAGTTCATCAAGTGAGACAAGTTACACAGACGCTTACCAAGTAGCAGAGCATGTTCAAGATGCAACTTATGGTTTCAAATTCGAAGATCTCGGGGCTATAACACAAGCTACTATATGCTTATATAAGTTCAATAATGCTGATCAATAAGATAAATACTCAAGGAAACATGTATAACCGGTTTAGCCAAAAGAAATGCAAGTAGCTATTTTCCGTTTCACAGCTTTGATTGCAATGGCTTTCAACCCTAGATGCTTAGTGTTCAAGCCAACCACTCTCTGATACCAATTGTTAGGTCCTATATGGATCCTTAGCTAGGTGTAAAGGCACAGAAGGGGGTTGAATGTGCTTTAAAACTTTTTAAAATCGTTTTGAAACAACCTATGTCCCGGTTTCATCGTTTTTCATACACACCTAGTTGTATCACCTTATTCAAGTGACTACAAAGCTTTAAACACTAATTTTTCGATTCAGCTCTCTTCCTCTCATGTCAAGCTACCACTTTCATGTTTTAAGTTTGTTCATCAAACGAGTTTAACTTATTCAAATCATGCAATCAAAGTTAACATCCAAAACTGCATAGCAATACCGTGTGTGTAAGTGTAAATTAAAAGCAAGGAACACCACAATGATTACCCAGCTGGCCAAACTAATTGCCAATGCAATTAGCCCTACGTCTGGGGGTTTTCTTATTAAGTGTATGCTACCAAAGACCCTACACACAACAAGCAATAACCCACACACAACCTTAACAGCCCTACCTAAGAAACTGTTAAGTATCCCACTGTTTTAACCCTTTAAAACAGTCCTAATCCACTTGATCCTACCCCTACACAAGTAATTAAGATACACCGCACTACTGAGAGTAGCTACACAAGACTCACCTCTCAAAAACACTCACCAACCTGTCCACAAACATGCCACAACACAAGCACAAAGAAGCACAGACGGGGATTCTGTCTTTACTGATTCAGTTCAACAATTATAAGCACATGGAAGCTATATAAACGTGTTAAAACATATAACAACTATAAATTAACTTCCCAACAGAGTTGATTGATGATCTTCAATGAAAAGCATTCAGCATAACAGTCTGATCATGCATCAACAGCTTGACAAGTAGCAGCAGCAGCAACCTCGATCAAGTTCAGCTTTGTTGATCAGGTTTCACTTTTATTCAGCCTTTGATCCCTCTTGTAAATTTGTTGCTCACACTCTCTAACATGTATATGAACACTTTGGAGTCGATTTGTGAGAGGATCAATCGAGTTTTTCTGCTACACACCAAGTTTAACACCAAACAGCCCCATATATAGCTATTTTTAGGGTTGCAGCCTCTTTTCTTGTAAAATACCTCTTGTGCCCCTATCAATCTTGAGTAGAACGTGTAATATATAGATAATAGCATTATTTCCAATCAATTCAAATTGATACAACCGGATTTATCTCAATTAATTAACCCAATCAAATCAATTATCTATTTTTGGAAACAGTTTAAATAAATACAAGTTTATCTTCAAATTTTCTATATGATCACGTGTCCAAATCAAGATGATCAAAGAATGAAATATTCTCATAATATTTTCAACTATAATCCCTCAAATTTTCAGCTAATTTGGAGTTGAACCCGTCACTCAAAAAGACACTACAAGTCAACTATCTCACAGACAGACAGTTTTACTGAAGCATTTTGTAGTCAACTTTTAGCTATGATAAAGACCTTAAATCACAAAAGTTTCTTGAGACAAAATGTACCCCTATATGCAGTATATAACATATAAATAATTCAACGCATTCCAAGTAGTATAGGGTACTCAAAAGTGTGACACATCAGCACATCAGAAAGCTGTAACACAGACTTTCACAATCTGATGCGTTTTTGTTCAGCATGGTGTGTGCTCTGTGTTGCATGAAAATGCGATATTATATATGCGTTTTGTAGCTTGAATTCTGATATTTCCAACCATATAAAGATCATGCAATTTGGTTCAATATTGAGCAAGTTATGGGGGTGTGAACATGGGTGAAAAACAGTCCAACACTTAGAAAAATTCAGCAGATTTTTATCACATGAACCCTAATTTTGACCTAATTCAATTTTGATCAAATTGAACAACTTAAAGCATGATTAGGGTCAATTCTAAGTGTATTAATATAATTAAATATGTTTCACATCATTCAGGTGAGTTTGGACCATTTCCCCCAAAATTCCCAATTTGCCCCTATCACATTCTCAATTTAAGCTCATGATTTGTGATCATGCATTTCAAGTGAGGCTTACCATTTCTAGCCTTATGTGATGTTTGAGTTGAAATCATGCCTTTTCACACATACACACAATTGACCCAATGTGATCATGTGTTGTTATCATCAAAACCAATATACTCACAGGTTTAAACTCTATAGTAAAGTTATATGAGATTCCTTCGGTTTAGAAGAATCCTCGGTTAACTAGTAATTTGTGCTAGGATGAAGTATCATTTATGAGCTTCTAAGTGCATAAATTTCTGGTTGGACTATGGAGTTGGATTTCTTTGTTGATAACTTAGAAGTTCGGAATTCCCTTGCAATTAATAACCAAGTTCATCCCAGTTATCTAATGTGTTTGGCTGGAAAATTGTCAAATGTTACAATGGTGATCTAGACACCAATGTATTAATGAAAAGTTGGATTGTGAGTTTTTAACTCAAAGGATGATGGTGGTTGTTGAAAGAGTACGCAGAATTCAATGTGGAAGGCCCATTCTCAAAGATTTGGCACATGAAAAAGTCCCGAAAGTATGTGCATTACCTGTTGTGTAAGTGATATCTTTTGGAAAAGTGTTTCAGGTACATGATTAGAAAGATTCACCTATATGAGTATGAAGTTTGGCCGCTTCAAGAAAGTTAGGGTTGACTTTCTATATACTCATGAAATGGATATGGACACAAGGCCTGGATAATTGGTGTCAAGTAGCTATAGAAGTTGTATCTTGGTTCATTTGTGTATTATCTTTGAAGTATTCAAATGTGTAAAGGGGTTCAATGCTTAGTCACACCCCAATACTCGAATATTTTGGAATGTGTAATATACTAGATGGTAATTCAATCTGCGTGACATTATCATTAAAAGATGAACTGTTGTGTGTTGATAAGTTTTAACTAAATCAAGGATTACACTAAATGGGGGAGGATTGTTGGTGATAATATCACCAATGTCATTTAGTGTAATTGGATTTAGTTTGAGGTTTGGTAAGCTTGGAACAATCGATATGAGTTAGGAGATGCGGAGTGCATGCTCACAATTGATATTTACAAGCTTATGAGAGTGTTAGAACAAGTGTTGAACAAAACCGGAGTCTTGTCGCTTAATTGGACGGGCGTCCATGTTATATGGACGGGCGTCTGATGTTGGACGAGCGTCCATTGATTCAGGACGAGCGTCCAAAGTCTAAATTTGAGTACTGGGAGCAATCTGTTCTGATGGACGGGCGTCCATTTCTTCTGGACGGGCGTCCAAAGTCTCAAATTGAGTACTGAATGTAATCTGCTCTGGTGGACGGGCGTCCATAGATTCTGGACGGGCGTCCATTTTGTTTCAAACGGGCGTCCGGTATGCAGATTTTTCAGTTGTAAAGCAGTTTGGTCGGTTTTGTTGGTGTCCTTTCGGGTTTTTGGCTCTTGTAACCAATTCTAAAAGGTTGTGTATGTAGAGATACATAAATATAACTCTACATACATATAAAAGAAGACTTGGAACTTTTTTTCCATGGATAATAAAAAGGATTTCGAGAAACTTTTTCCGTTTTTCTTTGAATGTCCTTGAAACCTCAAGTTCTATACACACAAAATATCACCAAACTCCTGTAGCTTTCTTTCTGTCTATATTGTCTAGACTGAAAGTGAACGTAGTTTTATCCCGTGATCATATTCGTGTTTACCCGGAGACAATCATTTGGGGACGAATAGTTTTCGCAGGAAAGATTCTCAAATCGACTCTACGTGTATAACCGGTTATTTTCATTGCAGCACATTCATTTCTGGTTCGGCATTGTTCATTCCCCTTTGAATTCCCTAACAATCTGCGAAAACTATTTGTTTTGATTTTAGAACAATGTCGGTTTCGAAATGAAGAGTTGCGTTTTTCAGAAATTTATCAAAGGTTGTGTCCTAGTATTTTGGGCATAACTCTTGATTCAGGAATCGGTTTGAAAATCCGGAGATACCGTTAGAATCGTGGCGAGACGAGGATCGCAGTGATATCGAGTTTGCAGTCTGGTTCAATGTTGACAGTTGTCAGAAATTCTGAGAAGTTGCTGCGGTTTTTGATTGATCTTTTGGTAAGAAAAAGTTCATTGGAATGACTTTGTAAAAATTGCTGTGATGTTGCTATGACTACGGATGAATGGTATGTATGTTTATTTACATTATTTCATGAAAGTTTGTGGTGTCCAAGAACAGTAACTACAATCAATATAAAATTTGATTGTAGTGTCTATTTTTGTTCTTGGATGTTGTTTGATTATACATATATGTTGTTTGGCTTGATATTTCTAGACATCATTGAATCAATGATGAAACTTGCTGCGTGTTTAATATTTAATGTTCATTGATCTTGGTGATGAAATCATGTTAATGTTTAGAAATTTTAAGTGTTTGTGTATAACTAATGTTGGGATGAATCAAGTGTTATCTCTTGGAAAACTTGATGTCTATTGCAGTTAGATGTTTTCTAATGGTACAAATAGATGGAAATCATGTTGAAGAGATAATGATTTTAAATGTCTATCTTGGATAGAACACTTGTAATGAAGAGTTTGCAAATCTAAAGAAATTTGGATTTCGGAAAAACTTGTTTTACTAGGTTGAATGCCTAGTATGTAAGATCAAACAAAGGATAGAATAATGACGGTAAACTAAGTTTTGGTGAAACAACTAATAATATGTTGTTTTGAGTTTTGACTCCGGTTTGGAAAATTGTGATTGTAAGGATCAACTTGGTTTGAAGTTTGAACCGGTGGATTGTTGATCCGTGACATTCATGAAAAGGAGTCAAGGTTGTCATTGTTAAGAGATTTAAGTATATCCTTTGGCTCTTGAAAATATATAGTTTAAACATTAGTTGTACATGGTTTGTATAATTTGAAATAACTATACATGTATGTTTATTGGTATGCTTAAGTGATACTTATATGTATATGAGATCCGTTGATATGCTATAGGACTTATATATGAGTGTTTTGGTCAAAAGTATAATTGCTTTATTATACTTCTGCGTTTTACTCCTATGACTAAAATGTTTATGTATTTAGTCTTTCATGTGTTATACTTGTTATTTGGTAATATATATATGTAATATATGTTTTTAACTTGTTTTGAACTTATTCTTTTCGGAAACATGATTAGTATCATGAATTTTCACTTTGATTTTAAGTGAATGTTTTGGAGGAAAAATCATGTTATTGATTTGTTAAAGAATGTATCGGTTTGGTGAAAGAATACAACTCATTAGAGTTTGTATTCTTTTGAACGGTTATAACTTTTAATTTAAAGGTAGAAACTTTTCAGTTTTAAAGGTTACAACTCTTGGTTTAAGAGTTGTGACTTGTTTTGAAAAGTTGTGATTCTTCGGTTCAGAAGGATGTAACTTTTGTTTGAAAATTTGAGACTTTCCGATATAGAAAGTTGTAACTCTTGGTTGTAAGAGTTGTAGTTCTTCGGTTTAGAAGATTATGAATCCTTGGTTGGAAAAGTTGTAACTCTTTTTATTTAATAGATACATCGTTTATTTGCGTTACTTTGTAGTAATACAAGTGATGGTATGAAAAAGGTAGTAAATAACTATCATGTCCTCCAAAAGGTTAAATGAAAAGAGTGTATGTTTTAATGAGTTTTATTGGAAAGTATTTAAGCATAAGTTTTAAGCTTTTGTTTATACTCCTACGCTTCCAACGTTGTTTGTTTGATAAATTACTTGAACTTTGGTATAATGAAATCCAAACTTGAGGTTTGGAGGTGTGAGGAGGTCTTGTGACTTTCCGAGGTTAAGGTTAATTCCTTGAGTAAAAGAGGCATTGAAACTTTGTATATTGGAATTGCTATGCATTCCAATGTTCTTTAGTTCCATATAATGGAGCTGAATGATTCTAGTACAGTTTAATCTGTTGTTGAATCATGGTATGCCATCTTTGGACATTTATAATGTTGTAAAAAGTTTGAAGTATGAAACTCCTACCAATGTTGGAGTGAAGGAAAACAATAAAGTTGTTTTCTAAATATGCCGGTAAAGCTCAATGAGAGCAAATGGTGCGGTGAATCTTTCAATGAAAGATGAAAGTTGATGTAAGTCAACATGTATAAATCCTGATTAATAATGTAAGGTTTTGTACGGTTTTAAGTATTGGTTATTTTGATACCTTGGCACTGGTTAATGAAATCTCCTCGGATAAATTGTTTTTGTTTGTTTTAACAACTGTTAAACAATTTTGTAATCCATTAAATGGATGGTAAAACTTCGGTTTTAGAATGGAGATTGGAATGAGCATTGTATTTGAAACAACCTGGAGGGTCTTGTTATGTTGAGTTAACATAAGGAATGTATATGTTATTTTGGTTCAAGGTGCTAAATTAAACTTGATAGACATCTTAGCTTGAAGATTAGTTTATTTTAAAGTTGTTTATAATACCTTGTTCGTAACAATACAAATCTTACATATGTTTTACATATTATATGTCTTATATATGTTTGATGTCTAAGGAAATGACTTCGTCCTTTGATGTATGTTGAATACATGTTTGGTGTTTTGCTTTGGTTTAGTATCTATTCATGATACTAAAAGTGAAACATGCTCAATCTACAAAGATTGGATTTGCGTTGGAATGTAAGGTGATGTAGTAGTTTACATTGTTTGACATGTTGATTTTGGTATTAACCAAATCATGTTGTTCATAATTGGACGGTATTGTCATCAAGGTTTTAAACTACGGTCATGGGGGAGGTTTAAACTCTATAGTAAAGTTATATGAGATTCCTTCGGTTTAGAAGAATCCTTGGTTAACTAGTAATTTGTCTTTGGGATGAAGTATCATTTATGAGCTTCTAAGTGCATAAATTTCGGTTGTACTATGGAGTTGGATTTCTTTGTTGATGACTTAGAAGTTCGGAATTCCCTTGCAATTATTAACCAAGTTCATCCCGGTTATCCAATGTGTTTGATTGGAAAATTGTCAAATGTTACAATGGTGATCTAGACACCAATGTATTAATCAAAAGTTGGATTTTGAGTTTATAACTCAAAGGATGATGGTGGTTGTTCAAAGAGTACTCGTGATTTAGTCAAATCTTGTTTGATCAAATATAGATTGACTTGAAACTTGATAAAAGTTTGTTATCGGGATGTGTAGAACCCATTAAGTCTTTGGGGTGGGATACCCAATTCCCTTATGGTACAACGCCATAGGCAGAATTCAATGTGGAAGGCCCATTCTCGAAGATTTGGCACATGAAAAAGTCCTGAAAGTATGTGCATTACCTGTTGTGTAGGTGATATCTTTTGGAAAAGTGTTTCAGGTACATGATTAGAAAGATTCACCTATATGAGTATGAAGTTTGGCCGCTTCAAGAAAGTGGGGTTGACTTTCTATATACTCATGAAATGGATATGGACACAAGGCCTGGATAATTGGTGTCAAGTAGCTATAGAAGTTGTATCTTGGTTCATTTGTATATTATCTTTGAAGTATTCAAAAGTGTAAAGGGGTTCAATGCTTAGTCACACCCCAATACTCGAATATTTTGGAATGTGTAATATACTAGATGGTAATTCAATCTGCGTGACATTATCATTGAAAGATGAACTGTTGTGTGTTGATAAGTTTTAACTAAATCAAGGATTACACTAAATGGGGGAGGATTGTTGGTGATAATATCACCAATGTCATTTAGTGTAATTGGATTTAGTTTGAGGTTTGGTAAGCTTGGAACAATCGATATGAGTTAGGAGATGCGGAGTGCATGCTCACAATTGATATTTACAAGCTTATGAGAGTGTTAGAACAAGTGTTGAACAAAACCGGAGTCTTGTCCATGTTATATGGACGGGCGTCGATGTTCGCTTAATTGGACGGGCGTCCATGTTATATGGACGGGCGTCTGATGTTGGACGAGCGTCCATTGATTCAGGACGAGCGTCCAAAGTCTAAATTTGAGTACTGGGAGCAATCTGTTCTGATGGACGGGCGTCCATTGCTTTTGGACGGGCGTCCATTTCTTCTGGACGGGCGTCCAAAGTCTCAAATTGAGTACTGAATGTAATCTGCTCTGGTGGACGGGCGTCCATAGATTCTGGACGGGCGTCCATAGATTCTGGACGGGCGTCCATTTTGTTTCAAACGGGCGTCCGGTATGCAGATTTTTCAGTTGTAAAAGCAGTTTGGTCGGTTTTGTTGGTGTCCTTTCGGGTTTTTGGCTCTTGTAACCAATTCTAAAAGGTTGTGTATGTAGAGATACATAAACATAACTCTACATACATATAAAAGAACACTTGGAACCTTTTTTCCATGGATAATAAAAAGGATTTCGAGAAACTTTTTCCGTTTTTCTTTGAATGTCCTTGAAACCTCAAGTTCTATACACACAAAATATCACCAAACTCCCGTAGCTTTCTTTTCGTCTATATTGTCTAGACTGAAAGTGAACGTAGTTTTATCCCGTGATCATATTCGTGTTTACCCGGAGACAATCATTTGGGGACGAATAGTTTTCGCAGGAAAGATTCTCAAATCGACTCTACGTGTATAACCGGTTATTTTCATTGCAGCACATTCATTTCTGGTTCGGCATTGTTCATTCCCCTTTGAATTCCCCAACAATGATACTTACACGTGTTATTTTCTCTGCGAAAACTATTTGTTTTGATTTTAGAACAATGTCGGTTTCGAAATGAAGAGTTGCGTTTTTCAGAAATTTATCAAAGGTTGTGTCCTAGTATTTTGGGCATAACTCTTGATTCAGGAATCGGTTTGAAAATCCGGAGATACCGTTAGAATCGTGGCGAGACGAGGATCGCAGTGATATTGAGTTTGCAGTCTGGTTCAATGTTGACAGTTGTCAGAAATTCTGAGAAGTTGCTGCGGTTTTTGATTGATCTTTTGGTAAGAAAAAGTTGATTGGAATGACTTTGTAAAAATTTCTTTGTGATGTTGCTATGACTACGGATGAATGGTATGTATGTTTATTTACATTATTTCATGAAAGTTTGTGGTGTCCAAGAACAGTAACTACAATCAATATAAAATTTGATTGTAGTGTCTATTTTTGTTCTTGGATGTTGTTTGATTATACATATATGTTGTTTGGCTTGATATTTCTAGACATGATTGAATCAATGATGAAACTTGCTGCGTGTTTAATATTTAATGTTCATTGATCTTGGTGATGAAATCATGTTAATGTTTAGAAATTTTAAGTGTTTGTGTATAACTAATGTTGGGATGAATCAAGTGTTATCTCTTGGAAAACTTGATGTCTATTGCGATTAGATGTTTTCTAATGGTACAAATAGATGGAAATCATGTTGAAGAGATAATGATTTTAAATGTCTATCTTGGATAGAACACTTGTAATGAAGAGTTTGCAAATCTAAAGAAATTTGGATTTCGGAAAAACTTGTTTTACTAGGTTGAATGCCTAGTATGTAAGATCAAACAAAGGATAGAATAATGACGGTAAACTAAGTTTTGGTGAAACAACTAATAATATGTTGTTTTGAGTTTTGACTCCGGTTTGGAAAATTGTGATTGTAAGGATCAACTTGGTTTGAAGTTTGAACCGGTGGATTGTTGATCCGTGACATTCATGAAATGGAGTCAAGGTTGTCATTGTTAAGAGATTTAAGTATATCCTTTGGCTCTTGAAAATATATAGTTTAAACATTAGTTGTACATGGTTTGTATAATTTGAAATAACTATACATGTATGTTTATTGGTATGCTTAAGTGATACTTATATGTATATAAGATCTGTTGATATGCTATAGGACTTATATATGAGTGTTTTGGTTCAGTATAATTGCTTTATTATACTTCTGCGTTTTACTCCTATGACTAAAATGTTTATGTATTTAGTCTTTCATGTGTTATACTTGTTATTTGGTAATATATATATATGTAATATATGTTTTTAACTTGTTTTGAACTTATTCTTTTCGGAAACATGATTAGTATCATGAATTTTCACTTTGATTTTAAGTGAATGTTTTGGAGGAAAAATCAGGTTATTGAATTGTTAAAGAATGTATCGGTTTGGTGAAAGAATACAACTCATTAGAGTTTGTATTCTTTTGAACGGTTATAACTTTTAATTTAAAGGTAGAAACTTTTCAGTTTTAAAGGTTACAACTCTTGGTTTAAGAGTTGTGACTTGTTTTGAAAAGTTGTGATTCTTCGGTTCAGAAGGATGTAACTTTTGTTTGAAAATTTGAGACTTTCCGATATAGAAAGTTGTAACTCTTGGTTGTAAGAGTTGTAGTTCTTCGGTTTAGAAGATTATGAATCCTTGGTTGGAAAAGTTGTAACTCTTTTTATTTAATAGATACATCGTTTATTTGCGTTACTTTGTAGTAATACAAGTGATGGTATGAAAAAGGTAGTAAATAACTATCATGTCCTCCAAAAGGTTAAATGAAAAGAGTGTATGTTTTAATGAGTTTTATTGGAAAGTATTTAAGCATAAGTTTTAAGCTTTTGTTTATACTCCTACGCTTCCAACATTTGTTTGTTTGATAAATTACTTGAACTTTGGTATAATGAAATCCAAACTTGAGGTTTGGAGGTGTGAGGAGGTCTTGTGACTTTCCGAGGTTAAGGTTAATTCCTTGAGTAAAAGAGGCATTGAAACTTTGTATATTGGAATTGCTATGCATTCCAATGTTCTTTAGTTCCATATAATGGAGTGAATGATTCTAGTACAGTTTAATCTGTTGTTGAATCATGGTATGCCATCTTTGGACATTTATAATGTTGTAAAAAGTTTGAAGTATGAAACTCCTACCAATGTTGGAGTGAAGGAAAACAATAAAGTTGTTTTCTAAATATGCCGGTAAAGCTCAATGAGAGCAAATGGTGCGGTGAATCTTTCAATGAAAGATGAAAGTTGATGTAAGTCAACATGTATAAATCCTGATTAATAATGTAAGGTTTTGTACGGTTTTAAGTATTGGTTATTTTGATACCTTGGCACCTTGGTTAATGAAATCTCCTCGGATAAATTGTTTTTGTTTGTTTTAACAACTCGTTAAACAATTTTGTAATCCATTAAATGGATGGTAAAACTTCGGTTTTAGAATGGAGATTGGAATGAGCATTGTATTTGAAACAACCTGGAGGGTCTTGTTATGTTGAGTTAACATAAGGAATGTATATGTTATTTTGGTTCAAGGTGCTAAATTAAACTTGATAGACATCTTAGCTTGAAGATTAGTTTATTTTAAAGTTGTTTATAATACCTTGTTCGTAACAATACAAATCTTACATATGTTTTACATATTATATGTCTTATATATGTTTGATGTCTAAGGAAATGACTTCGTCCTTTGATGTATGTTGAATACATGTTTGGTGTTTTGCTTTGGTTTAGTATCTATTCATGATACTAAAAGTGAAACATGCTCAATCTACAAAGATTGGATTTGCGTTGGAATGTAAGGTGATGTAGTAGTTTACATTGTTTGACATGTTGATTTTGGTATTAACCAAATCATGTTGTTCATAATTGGACGGTATTGTCATCAAGGTTTTAAACTACAGTCATGGGGGAGGTTTAAACTCTATAGTAAAGTTATATGAGATTCCTTCGGTTTAGAAGAATCCTTGGTTAACTAGTAATTTGTGCTTTGGGATGAAGTATCATTTATGAGCTTCTAAGTGCATAAATTTCGGTTGTACTATGGAGTTGGATTTCTTTGTTGATGACTTAGAAGTTCGGAATTCCCTTGCAATTATTAACCAAGTTCATCCCGGTTATCCAATGTGTTTGACTGGAAAATTGTCAAATGTTACAATGTTGATCTAGACACCAATGTATTAATCAAAAGTTGGATTTTGAGTTTATAACTCAAAGGATGATGGTGGTTGTTCAAAGAGTACTCGTGATTTAGTCAAATCTTGTTTGATCAAATATAGATTGACTTGAAACTTGATAAAAGTTTGTTATCGGGATGTGTAGAATTGTTAGGGAATTCAAAGGGGAATGAACAATGCCGAACCAGAAATGAATGTGCCGCAATGAAAATAACCGGTTATACACGTAGAGTCGATTTGAGAAACTTTCTTGAGAAAACTATTCGTCCCCAAAAGATTGTCTCCGGGTAAACACGAATATGATCACGGGATAAAACTACGTTCACTTTCAGTCTAGACAATATAGACAGAAAGAAAGCTACAGGAGTTTGGTGATATTTTGTGTGTATAGAACTTGAGGTTTCAAGGACATTCAAAGAAAAACGGAAAAAGTTTCTCGAAATCCTTTTTATTATCCATGGAAAAAAGGTTCCAAGTGTTCTTTTATATGTATGTAGAGTTATGTTTATGTATCTCTACATACACAACCTTTTAGAATTGGTTACAAGAGCCAAAAACCCGAAAGGACACCAACAAAACCGACCAAACTGCTTTTACAACTGAAAAATCTGCATACCGGACGCCCGTTTGAAACAAAATGGACGCCCGTCCAGAATCTATGGACGCCCGTCCACCAGAGCAGATTACATTCAGTACTCAATTTGAGACTTTGGACGCCCGTCCAGAAGAAATGGACGCCCGTCCAGAAGAAATGGACGCCCGTCCAGAAGCAATGGACGCCCGTCCAGAAGCAATGGACGCCCGTCCATCAGAACAGATTGCTCCCAGTACTAAAATTTAGACTTTGGACGCTCGTCCTGAATCAATGGACGCTCGTCCAACATCAGACGCCCGTCCATATAACATGGACGCCCGTCCAATTAAGCAGCAAGACTCCGGTTTTGTTCAACACTTGTTCTAACACTCTCATAAGCTTGTAAATATCAATTGTGAGCATGCACTACGCATCTCCTAACTCATATCGATTGTTCCAAGCTTACCAAACCTCAAACTAAATCCAATTACACTAAATGACATTGGTGATATTATCACCAACAATCCTCCCCCATTTAGTGTAATCCTTGATTTAGTTAAAACTTATCAACACACAACAGTTCATCTTTCAATGATAATGTCACGCAGATTGAATTACCATATAGTATATTACACATTCCAAAATATTCGAGTATTAGGGTGTGACTAAGCATTGAACCCCTTTACACTTTTGAATACTTCAAAGATAATATACAAATGAACCAAGATACAACTTCTATAGCTACTTGACACCAATTATCCGGCCTTGTGTCCATATCCATTTCATGAGTATATAGAAAGTCAACCCCACTTTCTTGAAGCGGCCAAACTTATACTCATATAGGTGAATCTTTCTAATCATGTACCTGAAACACTTTTCCAAAAGATATCACCTACACAACAGGTAATGCACATACTTTCAGGACTTTTTCATGTGCCAAATCTTCGAGAATGGGCCTTCCACATTGAATTCTGCCTTTGGCGTTGTACCATAAGGGAATTGGGTATCCCACCCCAAAGACTTAATGGGTTCTACACATCCCGATAACAAACTTTTATCAAGTTTCAAGTCAATCTATATTTGATCAAACAAGATTTGACTAAATCACGAGTACTCTTTGAACAACCAAAGGGGAACGAACAATGCCGAACCAGAAATGAAGGTACTGCAATGAAAATAACCGGATATACACGTAGAGTCGATTTGAGAATCTTTAATGCGAAAACTATTCACCCCCAAATGATTGTCTCCGGGTAAACACGAATATTTTCACGGGATAAAACTACGATCCTCTTTCAGTCTAGACAATATAGACAGAAAGAACGCTATAGGAGTTTGGTGATATTTTGTGTGTATAGAACTTTGAGGTTTTCCAAAGAATATTCAAAGAAGATGAATAATCTTTAAAGATTGAAGTTAATTCATTAGAAAGAAGAGTCCAACTGCTATATCTTTTTTCTTGTGTTATGCTATGAAAATACACAAGTTATAACCTTTCAAAACCAGTTACAAGGTGTAAAAACCCGAAAGGATACCAACAAAACCGACCAAAACTGAAAGTTTTGCATACTGGACGCCCATTTGGAATCCTGGACGGGCGTCTGAAACATACTGGACGGCCGTCCAGTTCCTTCAGACGCTCGTCCATCAGAACAGATTACATCCAGTATCAAAATCCACACTTCAGACGCCCGTCCAAAGGAACTGAACGCCCGTCTGAAATGTATTGGTTACAACCTGTATCCAAATATGCACCTTAGACGCCCGTCCATATAAAATGGACGCCCGTCTGAACTCAGACGCCAGTCCATATGAAATGGACGCCCGTCCAACAAGCAGCAGAATTCTGGTTTTGTTCAACACTTGATCTAACACTTTCGTAAGCTTGTAAATATCAATTGTAAGCATGCACCCCGCATATCCTAACTTATATCGATTGTTTCAAGCTTACCGAACCTCAAACTAAATCCAATAACACTAAATCACATTGGTGATATAATCACCAACAATCCTCCCCCATTTAGTGTAACCCTTGATTTAGTTAAAACTTATCAACACACAACAAGTTCATCTTTCAATGATAATGTCACGCAGATTGAATTACCATCTAGTATATTACACATTCCAAAGTATTCGAGTATTGGGGTGTGACTAAGCATTGAACCCCTCTACCCATTTGAATACTTCAAAGGTAACACACAAATGAACCAAGATACAACTTCTATAGCTACTTGACACCAATTATCCAGGCCTTGTGTACATATCCATTTCATGAGTATATAGAAAGTCAACCCCACTTTCTTGAAGCGGCCAAACTTCATACTCATATAGGTGAATCTTTCTAATCATGTACCGAAACACTTTTCCAAAAGATATCACCTACACAATGGGTAATGCACATACTTTCGGGACTTTTTCATGTGCCAAATCTTCGAGAATGGGCTTTCCACATTGAATTTCGCCTATGGCGTTGTACCATAAGGGAATTGGGTATCCCACCCCAATGATTTAATGGGTTCTACACATCCCGATAACAAACTTTTTACCAAGTTTCAAGTCAATCAATATTTGGTCAAATAAGATTGACTAAATCATGAGTACTCTTTGAACAACCACCATCATCCTTTGAATTATAAACTCACAATCCTACTTTTCATTAATACATTGGTGTCTAGATCACCATTGTAACATTTGACAATTTTCCACCAAACACATTGGATAACTGGGATGAACTTGATTATTAATTGCAAGGGAATTCCGAACTTCTAAGTCGTCAACAAAGAAATCCAACTCCATAGTCCAACCAGAAATTTATGCACTTAGAAGCTCATAAATGATACTTCATCCTAGCACAAATTACTAGTTAACCGAGGATTCTTCTAAACTGAAGGAATCTCATATAACTTTACTATAGAGTTTAAACCTCCCCCATGACTGTAGTTTAAAACCTTGATGACAATACCGTCCAGTTATGAACAACATGATTTGGTTAATACCAAAATAAACATGTCAACAATGTAAATTATTACATCACCTTATATTCCAAGGCAAATCCAATCTTTGTAGATCGAGCATGTTTCACTTTTAGTATCATGAATAGACACTAAACCAAAGCAAAACACCAAACATGTAGTCAACATACATCAAAGGACAAAGTCATTTCCTTAGACATCAAATATATATAAGACATATAATATGTAAAACATATGTAAGAAATGTATAGTTACGAACAAGGTATTATAAACAACTTTAAATTAAACTAATCTTCAAGCTAAGATGTCTATCAAGTTTAATTTAGCACCTTGAACCAAAATAACAAAAATATACAATCCTAATGTTAACTTCAACATAACAAGACCCTCCAGTTGTTTCAAATACAATGCCCATTCCAATCTGCATTCTAAAACCGAAGTTTTTACCATCCATTTAATGGATTACAAAATTGTTTAACAGTTGTTAAAACAAACTACAATAATTTATCTGAGGAGATTTCATTAACCGGTGCCAAGGTATCAAAATAACCAATACCTAAAACCGTACAAAACCTTACATTATTAATCAGGATTTATACATGTTGACTTACATCAACTTTCATCTTTCATTGAAAGATTCACCGCACCATTTGCTCTCATTGAGCTTTACCGGCATATTTAGAAAACAACTTTATTGTTTTCCTTCACTCATACTGGTAGAAGTTTCATACTTCAAACTTTGTACAACATTATAAATGTCCAAAGATGGCATACCATGATTCAACAACAGATTAAACACGAATATGATCACGGGATAAAACTACGTTCACTTTCAGTCTAGACAATATAGACAGAAAGAAAGCTACAGGAGTTTGGTGATATTTTGTGTGTATAGAACTTGAGGTTTCAAGGACATTCCAAGAAAAACGGAAAAAGTTTCTCGAAATCCTTTTATTATCCATGGAAAAAAGGTTCCAAGTGTTCTTTTATATGTATGTAGAGTTATGTTTATGTATCTCTACATACACAACCTTTTAGAATTGGTTACAAGAGCCAAAAACCCGAAAGGACACCAACAAAACCGACCAAACTGCTTTTACAACTGAAAAATCTGCATACCGGACGCCCGTTTGAAACAAAATGGACGCCCGTCCGAATCTATGGACGCCCGTCCACCGAGCAGCGAGATTACATTCGTACTCAATTTGAGACTTTGGACGCCCGTCCGAAGAAATGGACGCCCGTCCGAAGCAATGGACGCCCGTCCATCGATGGACGCCCGTCCGAAGCAATTGCTCCCGTACTCAAATTTAGACTTTGGACGCTCGTCCCGAATCAATGGACGCTCGTCCAACATCGACGCCCGTCCATATAACATGGACGCCCGTCCAATTAAGCGACAAGACTCCGGTTTTGTTCAACACTTGTTCTAACACTCTCATAAGCTTGTAAATATCAATTGTGAGCATGCACTCCGCATCTCCTAACTCATATCGATTGTTCCAAGCTTACCAAACCTCAAACTAAATCCAATTACACTAAATGACATTGGTGATATTATCACCAACAATCCTCCCCCATTTAGTGTAATCCTTGATTTAGTTAAAACTTATCAACACACAACAGTTCATCTTTCAATGATAATGTCACGCGAGATTGAATTACCATCTAGTATATTACACATTCCAAAATATTCGAGTATTGGGGTGTGACTAAGCATTGAACCCCTTTACACTTTTGAATACTTCAAAGATAATATACAAATGAACCAAGATACAACTTCTATAGCTACTTGACACCAATTATCCAGGCCTTGTGTCCATATCCATTTCATGAGTATATAGAAAGTCAACCCCACTTTCTTGAAGCGGCCAAACTTCATACTCATATAGGTGAATCTTTCTAATCATGTACCTGAAACACTTTTCCAAAAGATATCACACTACACAACGGGTAATGCACATACTTTCAGGACTTTTTCATGTGCCAAATCTTCGAGAATGGGCCTTCCACATTGAATTCTGCCTATGGCGTTGTACCATAAGGGAATTGGGTATCCCACCCCAAAGACTTAATGGGTTCTACACATCCCGATAACAAACTTTTATCAAGTTTCAAGTCAATCTATATTTGATCAAACAAGATTTGACTAAATCACGAGTACTCTTTGAACAACCAAAGGGGAACGAACAATGCCGAACCAGAAATGAAGGTACTGCAATGAAAATAACCGGATATACACGTAGAGTCGATTTGAGAATCTTTCCTGCGAAAACTATTCACCCCCAAATGATTGTCTCCGGGTAAACACGAATATTTTCACGGGATAAAACTACGATCCTCTTTCGCCTAGACAATATAGACAGAAAGAACGCTATAGGAGTTTGGTGATATTTTGTGTGTATAGAACTTTGAGGTTTTCCAAAGAATATTCAAAGAAGATGAATAATCTTTAAAGATTGAAGTTAATTCATTAGAAAGAAGAGTCCAACTGCTATATCTTTTTTCTTGTGTTATGCTATGAAAATACACAAGTTATAACCTTTCAAAACCAGTTACAAGGTGTAAAAACCCGAAAGGATACCAACAAAACCGACCAAAACTGAAAGTTTTGCATACTGGACGCCCATTTGGAATCCTGGACGGGCGTCTGAAACATACTGGACGGCCGTCCAGTTCCTTCAGACGCTCGTCCATCAGAACAGATTACATCCAGTATCAAAATCCACACTTCAGATGCCCGTCCAAAGGAACTGAACGCCCGTCTGAAATGTATTGGTTACAACCTGTATCCAAATATGCACCTTAGACGCCCGTCCATATAAAATGGACGCCCGTCTGAACTCAGACGCCAGTCCATATGAAATGGACGCCCGTCCAACAAGCGACAGAATTCTGGTTTTGTTCAACACTTGATCTAACACTTTCGTAAGCTTGTAAATATCAATTGTAAGCATGCACCCCGCATATCCTAACTTATATCGATTGTTTCAAGCTTACCGAACCTCAAACTAAATCCAATAACACTAAATCACATTGGTGATATAATCACCAACAATCCTCCCCCATTTAGTGTAACCCTTGATTTAGTTAAAACTTATCAACACACAACAGTTCATCTTTCAATGATAATGTCACGCAGATTGAATTACCATCTAGTATATTACACATTCCAAAGTATTCGAGTATTGGGGTGTGACTAAGCATTGAACCCCTCTACCCATTTGAATACTTCAAAGGTAACACACAAATGAACCAAGATACAACTTCTATAGCTACTTGACACCAATTATCCAGGCCTTGTGTACATATCCATTTCATGAGTATATAGAAAGTCAACCCCACTTTCTTGAAGCGGCCAAACTTCATACTCATATAGGTGAATCTTTCTAATCATGTACCTGAAACACTTTTCCAAAAGATATCACCTACACAACAGGTAATGCACATACTTTCGGGACTTTTTCATGTGCCAAATCTTCGAGAATGGGCTTTCCACATTGAATTCTGCCTATGGCGTTGTACCATAAGGGAATTGGGTATCCCACCCCAATGATTTAATGGGTTCTACACATCCCGATAACAAACTTTTTACCAAGTTTCAAGTCAATCAATATTTGGTCAAATAAGATTGACTAAATCATGAGTACTCTTTGAACAACCACCATCATCCTTTGAATTATAAACTCACAATCCTACTTTTCATTAATACATTGGTGTCTAGATCACCATTGTAACATTTGACAATTTTCCAGCCAAACACATTGGATAACTGGGATGAACTTGATTATTAATTGCAAGGGAATTCCGAACTTCTAAGTCGTCAACAAAGAAATCCAACTCCATAGTCCAACCAGAAATTTATGCACTTAGAAGCTCATAAATGATACTTCATCCTAGCACAAATTACTAGTTAACCGAGGATTCTTCTAAACTGAAGGAATCTCATATAACTTTACTATAGAGTTTAAACCTCCCCCATGACTGTAGTTTAAAACCTTGATGACAATACCGTCCAGTTATGAACAACATGATTTGGTTAATACCAAAATCAACATGTCAACAATGTAAATTATTACATCACCTTATATTCCAAGGCAAATCCAATCTTTGTAGATCGAGCATGTTTCACTTTTAGTATCATGAATAGACACTAAACCAAAGCAAAACACCAAACATGTAGTCAACATACATCAAAGGACAAAGTCATTTCCTTAGACATCAAATATATATAAGACATATAATATGTAAAACATATGTAAGAAATGTATAGTTACGAACAAGGTATTATAAACAACTTTAAATTAAACTAATCTTCAAGCTAAGATGTCTATCAAGTTTAATTTAGCACCTTGAACCAAAATAACAAAAATATACAATCCTAATGTTAACTTCAACATAACAAGACCCTCCAGTTGTTTCAAATACAATGCCCATTCCAATCTCCATTCTAAAACCGAAGTTTTTACCATCCATTTAATGGATTACAAAATTGTTTAACAGTTGTTAAAACAAACTACAATAATTTATCTGAGGAGATTTCATTAACCGGTGCCAAGGTATCAAAATAACCAATACCTAAAACCGTACAAAACCTTACATTATTAATCAGGATTTATACATGTTGACTTACATCAACTTTCATCTTTCATTGAAAGATTCACCGCACCATTTGCTCTCATTGAGCTTTACCGGCATATTTAGAAAACAACTTTATTGTTTTCCTTCACTCATACTGGTAGAAGTTTCATACTTCAAACTTTGTACAACATTATAAATGTCCAAAGATGGCATACCATGATTCAACAACAGATTAAACACGAATATGATCACGGGATAAAACTACGTTCACTTTCGCCTAGACAATATAGACGAAAGAAAGCTACAGGAGTTTGGTGATATTTTGTGTGTATAGAACTTGAGGTTTCAAGGACATTCCAAGAAAAACGGAAAAAGTTTCTCGAAATCCTTTTATTATCCATGGAAAAAAGGTTCCAAGTGTTCTTTTATATGTATGTAGAGTTATGTTTATGTATCTCTACATACACAACCTTTTAGAATTGGTTACAAGAGCCAAAAACCCGAAAGGACACCAACAAAACCGACCAAACTGCTTTTACAACTGAAAAATCTGCATACCGGACGCCCGTTTGAAACAAAATGGACGCCCGTCCAGAATCTATGGACGCCCGTCCACCAGAGCAGATTACATTCAGTACTCAATTTGAGACTTTGGACGCCCGTCCAGAAGAAATGGACGCCCGTCCAGAAGCAATGGACGCCCGTCCATCAGAACAGATTGCTCCCAGTACTCAAATTTAGACTTTGGACGCTCGTCCTGAATCAATGGACGCTCGTCCAACATCAGACGCCCGTCCATATAACATGGACGCCCGTCCAATTAAGCAGCAAGACTCCGGTTTTGTTCAACACTTGTTCTAACACTCTCATAAGCTTGTAAATATCAATTGTGAGCATGCACTCCGCATCTCCTAACTATCGATTGTTCCAAGCTTACCAAACCTCAAACTAAATCCAATTACACTAAATGACATTGGTGATATTATCACCAACAATCCTCCCCCAATTATTGTAATCCTTGATTTAGTTAAAACTTATCAACACACAACAGTTCATCTTTCAATGATAATGTCACGCAGATTGAATTACCATCTAGTATATTACACATTCCAAAATATTCGAGTATTGGGGTGTGACTAAGCATTGAACCCCTTTACACTTTTGAATACTTCAAAGATAATATACAAATGAACCAAGATACAACTTCTATAGCTACTTGACACCAATTATCCAGGCCTTGTGTCCATATCCATTTCATGAGTATATAGAAAGTCAACCCCACTTTCTTGAAGCGGCCAAACTTCATACTCATATAGGTGAATCTTTCTAATCATGTACCGAAACACTTTTCCAAAAGATATCACCTACACAACAGGTAATGCACATACTTTCGGGACTTTTTCATGTGCCAAATCTTCGAGAATGGGCCTTCCACATTGAATTTCGCCTATGGCGTTGTACCATAAGGGAATTGGGTATCCCACCCCAAAGACTTAATGGGTTCTACACATCCCGATAACAAACTTTTATCAAGTTTCAAGTCAATCTATATTTGATCAAACAAGATTTGACTAAATCACGAGTACTCTTTGAACAACCACCATCATCCTTTGAGTTATAAACTCAAAATCCAACTTTTGATTAATACATTGGTGTCTAGATCACCATTGTAACATTTGACAATTTTCCAAGTCAAACACATTGGATAACCGGGATGAACTTGGTTAATAATTGCAAGGGAATTCCGAACTTCTAAGTCATCAACAAAGAAATCCAACTCCATAGTACAACCGTAAATTTATGCACTTAGAAGCTCATAAATGATACTTCATCCCAAAGACAAATTACTAGTTAACCAAGGATTCTTCTAAACCGAAGGAATCTCATATAACTTTACTATAGAGTTTAAACCTCCCCATGACCGTAGTTTAAAACCTTGATGACAATACCGTCCAATTATGAACAACATGATTTGGTTAATACCAAAATCAACATGTCAAACAATGTAAACTACTACATCACCTTACATTCCAAGGCAAATCCAATCTTTGTAGATTGAGCATGTTTCACTTTTAGTATCATGAATAGATACTAAACCAAAGCAAAACACCAAACATGTATTCAACATACATCAAAGGACGAAGTCATTTCCTTAGACATCAAACATATATAAGACATATAATATGTAAAACATATGTAAGATTTGTATTGTTACGAACAAGGTATTATAAACAACTTTAAAATAAACTAATCTTCAAGCTAAGATGTCTATCAAGTTTAATTTAGCACCTTGAACCAAAATAACATATACATTCCTTATGTTAACTCAACATAACAAGACCCTCCAGTTGTTCCAAATACAATGCTCATTCCAATCTCCATTCTAAAACCGAAGTTTTACCATCCATTTAATGGATTACAAAATTGTTTAACAGTTATTAAAACAAACAAAAACAATTTATCCGAGGAGATTTCATTAACCAGTGCCAAGGTATCAAAATAACCAACACTTAAAACCGTACAAAACCTTACATTATTAATCAGGATTTATACATGTTGACTTACATCAACTTTCATCTTTCATTGAAAGATTCACCGCACCATTTGCTCTCATTGAGCTTTACCGGCATATTTAGAAAACAACTTTATTGTTTTCCTTCACTCCAACATTGGTAGGAGTTTCATACTTCAAACTTTTTACAACATTATAAATGTCCAAAGATGGCATACCATGATTCAACAACGAGATTAAACCTGTACTAGAATCATTCAGCTCCATTATATGGAACTAAAGAACATTGGAATGCATAGCAATTCCAATATACAAAGTTTCAATGCCTCTTTTACTCAAGGAATTAACCTTAACCTCGGAAAGTCACAAGACCTCCTCACACCTCCAAACCTCAAGTTTGGATTTCATTATACCAAAGTTCAAGTAATTTATCAAACAAACAACTGTTGGAAGCGTAGGAGTATAAACAAAAGCTTAAAACTTATGCTTAAATACTTTCCAATAAAACTCATTAAAACATACACTCTTTTCATTTAACCTTTTGGAGGACATGATAGTTATTTACTACCTTTTCATACCATCACTTGTATTACTACAAAGTAACGCAAATAAACGATGTATCTATTAAATAAAAAGAGTTACAACTTTTCCAACCAAGGATTCATAATCTTCTAAACCGAAGAACTACAACTCTTACAACCAAGAGTTACAACTTTCTATATCGGAAAGTCTCAAATTTTCAAACAAAAGTTACATCCTTCTGAACCGAAGAATCACAACTTTTCAAAACAAGTCACAACTCTTAAACCAAGAGTTGTAACCTTTAAAACCGAAAAGTTTCTACCTTTAAATTAAAAGTTATAACCGTTCAAAAGAATACAAACTCTAATGAGTTGTATTCTTTCACCAAACCGATACATTCTTTAACAAATCAATAACCTGATTTTTCCTCCAAAACATTCACTTAAAATCAAAGTGAAAATTCATGATACTAATCATGTTTCCGAAAAGAATAAGTTCAAAACAAGTTAAAAACATATATTACATATATATATATATTACCAAATAACAAGTATAACACATGAAAGACTAAATACATAAACATTTTAGTCATAGGAGTAAAACGCAGAAGTATAATAAAGCAATTATACTGAACCAAAACACTCATATATAAGTCCTATAGCATATCAACAGATCTCATATACATATAAGTATCACTTAAGCATACCAATAAACATACATGTATAGTTATTTCAAATTATACAAACCATGTACAACTAATGTTTAAACTATATATTTTCAAGAGCCAAAGGATATACTTAAATCTCTTAACAATGACAACCTTGACTCCTTTTCATGAATGTCACGGATCAACAATCCACCGGTTCAAACTTCAAACCAAGTTGATCCTTACAATCACAATTTTCCAAACCGGAGTCAAAACTCAAAACAACATATTATTAGTTGTTTCACCAAAACTTAGTTTACCGTCATTATTCTATCCTTTGTTTGATCTTACATACTAGGCATTCAACCTAGTAAAACAAGTTTTTCCGAAATCCAAATTTCTTTAGATTTGCAAACTCTTCATTACAAGTGTTCTATCCAAGATAGACATTTAAAATCATTATCTCTTCAACATGATTTCCATCTATTTGTACCATTAGAAAACATCTAACTGCAATAGACATCAAGTTTTCCAAGAGATAACACTTGATTCATCCCAACATTAGTTATACACAAACACTTAAAATTTCTAAACATTAACATGATTTCATCACCAAGATCAATGAACATTAAATATTAAACACGCAGCAAGTTTCATCATTGATTCAATCATGTCTAGAAATATCAAGCCAAACAACATATATGTATAATCAAACAACATCCAAGAACAAAAATAGACACTACAATCAAATTTTATATTGATTGTAGTTACTGTTCTTGGACACCACAAACTTTCATGAAATAATGTAAATAAACATACATACCATTCATCCGTAGTCATAGCAACATCACAACAATTTTTACAAAGTCATTCCAATGAACTTTTTCTTACCAAAAGATCAATCAAAAACCGCAGCAACTTCTCAGAATTTCTGACAACTGTCAACATTGAACCAGACTGCAAACTCAATATCACTGCGATCCTCGTCTCGCCACGATTCTAACGGTATCTCCGGATTTTCAAACCGATTCCTGAATCAAGAGTTATGCCCAAAATACTAGGACACAACCTTTGATAAATTTCTGAAAAACGCAACTCTTCATTTCGAAACCGACATTGTTCTAAAATCAAAACAAATAGTTTTCGCGAGAGAAAATAACACGCGTAAGTATCATTGTTGGGGAATTCAAAGGGGAATGAACAATGCCGAACCAGAAATGAATGTGCTGCAATGAAAATAACCGGTTATACACGTAGAGTCGATTTGAGAATCTTTCCTGCGAAAACTATTCGTCCCCAAATGATTGTCTCCGGGTAAACACGAATATGATCACGGGATAAAACTACGTTCACTTTCAGTCTAGACAATATAGACAGAAAGAAAGCTACAGGAGTTTGGTGATATTTTGTGTGTATAGAACTTGAGGTTTCAAGGACATTCAAAGAAAAACGGAAAAAGTTTCTCGAAATCCTTTTTATTATCCATGGAAAAAAGGTTCCAAGTGTTCTTTTATATGTATGTAGAGTTATGTTTATGTATCTCTACATACACAACCTTTTAGAATTGGTTACAAGAGCCAAAAACCCGAAAGGACACCAACAAAACCGACCAAATCGCTTTTACAACCGAAAAATCTGCATACCGGACGCCCGTTTGAAACAAAATGGACGCCCGTCCGAATCTATGGACGCCCGTCCACCGGAGCGATTACATTCGTACTCAATTTGAGACTTTGGACGCCCGTCCGTAAGAAATGGACGCCCGTCCAGAAGCAATGGACGCCCGTCCATCAGAACAGATTGCTCCCAGTACTCAAATTTAGACTTTGGACGCTCGTCCTGAATCAATGGACGCTCGTCCAACATCAGACGCCCGTCCATATAACATGGACGCCCGTCCAATTAAGCAGCAAGACTCCGGTTTTGTTCAACACTTGTTCTAACACTCTCATAAGCTTGTAAATATCAATTGTGAGCATGCACTCCGCATCTCCTAACTCATATCGATTGTTCCAAGCTTACCAAACCTCAAACTAAATCCAATTACACTAAATGACATTGGTGATATTATCACCAACAATCCTCCCCCATTTAGTGTAATCCTTGATTTAGTTAAAACTTATCAACACACAACAGTTCATCTTTCAATGATAATGTCACGCAGATTGAATTACCATCTAGTATATTACACATTCCAAAATATTCGAGTATTGGGGTGTGACTAAGCATTGAACCCCTTTACACTTTTGAATACTTCAAAGATAATATACAAATGAACCAAGATACAACTTCTATAGCTACTTGACACCAATTATCCAGGCCTTGTGTCCATATCCATTTCATGAGTATATAGAAAGTCAACCCCACTTTCTTGAAGCGGCCAAACTTCATACTCATATAGGTGAATCTTTCTAATCATGTACCGAAACACTTTTCCAAAAGATATCACCTACACAACAAAGGTAATGCACATACTTTCGGGACTTTTTCATGTGCCAAATCTTCGAGAATGGGCCTTCCACATTGAATTCTGCCTATGGCGTTGTACCATAAGGGAATTGGGTATCCCACCCCAAAGACTTAATGGGTTCTACACATCCCGATAACAAACTTTTATCAAGTTTCAAGTCAATCTATATTTGATCAAACAAGATTTGACTAAATCACGAGTACTCTTTGAACAACCACCATCATCCTTTGAGTTATAAACTCAAAATCCAACTTTTGATTAATACATTGGTGTCTAGATCACCATTGTAACATTTGACAATTTTCCAGTCAAACACATTGGATAACCGGGATGAACTTGGTTAATAATTGCAAGGGAATTCCGAACTTCTAAGTCATCAACAAAGAAATCCAACTCCATAGTACAACCAGAAATTTATGCACTTAGAAGCTCATAAATGATACTTCATCCCAGCACAAATTACTAGTTAACCAAGGATTCTTCTAAACCGAAGGAATCTCATATAACTTTACTATAGAGTTTAAACCTCCCCCATGACTGTAGTTTAAAACCTTGATGACAATACCGTCCAATTATGAACAACATGATTTGGTTAATACCAAAATCAACATGTCAAACAATGTAAACTACTACATCACCTTACATTCCAAGGCAAATCCAATCTTTGTAGATTGAGCATGTTTCACTTTTAGTATCATGAATAGATACTAAACCAAAGCAAAACACCAAACATGTATTCAACATACATCAAAGGACGAAGTCATTTCCTTAGACATCAAACACATATAAGACATATAATATGTAAAACATATGTAAGATTTGTATTGTTACGAACAAGGTATTATAAACAACTTTAAAATAAATTAATCTTCAAGCTAAGATGTCTATCAAGTTTAATTTAGCACCTTGAACCAAAATAACATATACATTCCTTATGTTAACTGATGTGATCCGTCCCGAGACATTTTATTTGTTTTGTTTATTTTAGTTTTCGGTTTTTTTAATGAATAAAACGGCCTTAAACCCGTGTCAAAAGTTGCCCATATGTTAGTATATTGGGCCAGATGTTTATTTTTAGCAAATAATAGCCGTTTGAGCTTATTAGGGTTGAGTTGGGATTGTTACAAAATAAAGTGGCGAAAATTACTATGTAATTTATCCCACATTGCTTAGGAGTTGGTTAGTCATTTATTTTGTAGCCTATATAAAGGCATTCCTTGTAATTTTATATGAATAACCAATGATGAAATCTTTATAATGAAATTGAGAGTTCTCTCTTCTTCCTTGGTCTGTGATTGATCAAGAACATCGCTTGCGAGCGAGTGATCTCTTTGTCGTAGAGATTGCACCCCCTTTTCGAGAGCTTATCAGCGTTCTTGAGCAAAGCGTTGAGTTGTTCTTGGCCCTCTTCCTAGACTGCTGCCCAGTTAGGTTAGGGTTTCCGGCTCGTATTGATCCTTTCGTCGATCTCCTGGGATCGTATCCGCATCAGTTGGTAGCAGAGCTCAGCGACGAAGGTATCAAATATCCGCGTTTATTTTCCTTCTTTAATTTTCTTATTCAAAAAAAAAAAAAAATTTAGTTCCTTGTTTTTTGTTCATTAATTTCGTCCACCCTCTCCCAAGAACATCCAAAATCTTCAAATCTTCATCCATCCTACCAGGAAAACTTGAAGATTCTTCAAACCTTCATCCCAAGAACCCTAATTATTTTCCAGATCCCGTTTTTTTGTATCAGTTCGTTACCTAACCAAAACAACTCTAAAAATTCTGCAATTTTTACCACATATACAACACATCGCGTTCTACAATTTCTCTCTTTACACCCAATCCAGATTCAACATAAATCTTGCCTAAAACCGCCGATTACTCCGAACAATCTGTCCAGAAAAACTGCAGCCATCAAGCGTCGATCATTTTAGTTTTTTGTGCTTTAGACGACTCCAAATTACCTGAAAATTGGTGATAGTATAGGAAATACTCTGATATACAACTTTTATCTTTTGAGGTTTTCCAAATTCTCTGTAGTTTTGTCGTAATTGACACCGTAAGACACTGCTACCAATCTGAAAATCATTGACAGATTGCACCAGTTTCCGAAAAACGATTGTTTGAGCGACTTACGTATCTCCAAAAAATCTGAAAATTTGACATACTTTAGAAAACTCTCTGTTATACAACTTTTGTCTTTTGAGTTTTCTCAAATTCGTAGTCGTTTGGTGCTTAAATACGTGGGTTTCACACCCAGGGTGTAAACATTTTCACACCTGTGAAATTCTGTTGTCAAAACAATTGTGAAACTAAGGCATCTGGAGGGTATGAATCATTGAAATGAGAGATGTTTGTGGTAAAGAAATCCTTGAGTAGTGTGGTGAACGTGGAGAATGATTTGCACCGAGAAAATAGTTTTCATACGAGGGTTTTGGTTAGTGGGAAGATTTGCTTAATGAAAATTGATGCGGGAAGCTGTGCCAATGTCATAAGTGCTGGTTTTGTCTCCGATTTAGCTATTCCTATGACACCTCATCCTCAACCATATACGTTGCAAGGACTCAGTGATGTTGGTCAAGTGCGAGTTACCAAACATGCCTTAATATCTTTTAATCTTGGTAGGCTCGATGATGAATTTTTATGTGATGTAGCCCCTATGCCTGCTTGTCATATCATACTTGGGAGGCCATGGCAATATGATAGGAGGGTTACGTATGATGGGTATTTGAATAGCTACACCTTGCGCCATAAGAGGATGAGACTTACACTCCGTTCCTTATCCCTTGAAGATGCCCACAAAGATCAACTAAAACCGGGTACCGTGCATATGAGGAAGCTCGTTTGAAACGTGAATCCGAAAGGGAAAAAGCCTTGGTTGAAGCAAACAACGAAGAGAGTGTTAACATTCAAGAGGAGGTAGTCCAAGAGTCTATGGTGGCAGATGCAATCACCGAGGAGAATGAGATTGTGGAAGAAGTAGTGGAGAGTCATGTTGACCATGCGGAACCTGAATTTGTGAATGCGCCTGAATTTGTGGATGAGAAATTAGAGAGTGTGCCCAAAGTAGTTAATGATGAGGCGGAAATTGTTGTGGACAAGATAGTGCGCATCGATGAGACAGTTGTTGAAGAACCTGTTGAGTGTAGTGATGAGCATACTGAGGTTCTTGATACACCATCCGAGGTTCCCGGTTTATCTTTGAAGGTAGTTTGTGGTGAGAAACCGGTGCATTGTTTTATGGATCCTTTTGATGTGCGTGTTGACGACGCCCCTACACCATATTGTTCTGATTACATTTCTTCTACGCCGAGTGTTCTTGACATCAACTCAAGCCGTTGGACTTTTCTTTTGTTGCACTGATGAAGAATGACTCGTTCGTTCCACGCACAATTGTTGTGATGTCATCTGTCCACTTCATATTTGATCCCGGTATATCTTTGCTTCTGCTTGCGGGTTGTTCGGGATTGGTTTCGGATGCTGACTTCTATGACGTCCTATTGATTCGAGGACGAATCCTTTCCAACCGGGAGGGAATGATGTGATCCGTCCCGAGACATTTTATTTGTTTTGTTTATTTTAGTTTTCGGTTTTTTTAATGAATAAAACGGCCTTAAGCCCGTGTCAAAAGTTGCCCATATGTTAGTATATTGGGCCAGATGTTTATTTTTAGCAAATAATAGCCGTTTGAGCTTATTCGGGTTGAGTTAGGATTGTTACAAAATAAAGTCGCGAAAATTACTATGTAATTTATCCCACATTGCTTAGGAGTTGGTTAGTCATTTATTTTGTAGCCTATATAAAGGCATTCCTTGTAATTTTATATGAATAACCAATGATGAAATCTTTATAATGAAATTGAGAGTTCTCTCTTCTTCCTTGGTCTGTGATTGATCAAGAACATCGCTTGCGAGCGAGTGATCTCTTTGTCGTAGAGATTGCACCCCCTTTTCGAGAGCTTATCAGCGTTCTTGAGCAAAGCGTTGAGTTGTTCTTGGCCCTCTTCCTAGACTGCTGCCCAGTTAGGTTAGGGTTTCCGGCTCGTATTGATCCTTTCGTCGATCTCCTGGGATCGTATCCGCATCATTAATTCAACATAACAAGACCCTCCAGTTGTTTCAAATACAATGCTCATTCCAATCTCCATTCTAAAACCGAAGTTTTACCATCCATTTAATGGATTACAAAATTGTTTAACAGTTGTTAAAACAAACAAAAACAATTTATCCGAGGAGATTTCATTAACTAGTGCCAAGGTATCAAAATAACCAATACTTAAAACCGTACAAAACCTTACATTATTAATCAGGATTTATACATGTTGACTTACATCAACTTTCATCTTTCATTGAAAGATTCACCGCACCATTTGCTCTCATTGAGCTTTACCGGCATATTTAGAAAACAACTTTATTGTTTTCCTTCACTCCAACATTGGTAGGAGTTTCATACTTCAAACTTTTTACAACATTATAAATGTTCAAAGATGGCATACCATGATTCAACAACAGATTAAACTGTACTAGAATCATTCAGCTCCATTATATGGAACTAAAGAACATTGGAATGCATAGCAATTCCAATATACAAAGTTTCAATGCCTCTTTTACTCAAGGAATTAACCTTAACCTCGGAAAGTCACAAGACCTCCTCACACCTCCAAACCTCAAGTTTGGATTTCATTATACCAAAGTTCAAGTAATTTATCAAACAAACAACTGTTGGAAGCGTAGGAGTATAAACAAAAGCTTAAAACTTATGCTTAAATACTTTCCAATAAAACTCATTAAAACATACACTCTTTTCATTTACCTTTTGGAGGACATGATAGTTATTTACTACCATTTTCATACCATCACTTGTATTACTACAAAGTAACGCAAATAAACGATGTATCTATTAAATAAAAGAGTTACAACTTTTCCAACCAAGGATTCATAATCTTCTAAACCGAAGAACTACAACTCTTACAACCAAGAGTTACAACTTTCTATATCGGAAAGTCTCAAATTTTCAAACAAAAGTTACATCCTTCTGAACCGAAGAATCACAACTTTTCAAAACAAGTCACAACTCTTAAACCAAGAGTTGTAACCTTTAAAACCGAAAAGTTTCTACCTTTAAATTAAAAGTTATAACCGTTCAAAAGAATACAAACTCTAATGAGTTGTATTCTTTCACCAAACCGATACATTCTTTAACAAATCAATAACATGATTTTTCCTCCAAAACATTCACTTAAAATCAAAGTGAAAATTCATGATACTAATCATGTTTCCGAAAAGAATAAGTTCAAAACAAGTTAAAAACATATATTACATATATATATTACCAAATAACAAGTATAACACATGGAAGACTAAATACATAAACATTTTAGTCATAGGAGTAAAACGCAGAAGTATAATAAAGCAATTATACTGAACCAAAACACTCATATATAAGTCTTATAGCTAATCAACAGATCTCATATACATATAAGTATCACTTAAGCATACCAATAAACATACATGTATAATTATTTCAAATTATACAAACCATGTACAACTAATGTTTAAACTAAATCTTTCAAGAACCAAAGGATATACTTAAATCTCTTAATAATGACAACCTTGACTCCTTTTCATGAATGTCACGGATCAACAATCCACCGGTTCAATTTCAAACCAAGTTGATCCTTACAGTCACAATTATCCAAACCGAAGTCAAAACTCAAAACAACATTTTATTAGTTGTTTCACCAAAATTTAGTTTACCGTCATTATTCTATCCTTTGTTTGATCTTACATACTAGGCATTCAACCTAGTAAAACAAGTTTTTCAGAAATCCAAATTTCTTTAGATTTGCAAACTCTTCATTACAAGTATTCTATCAAAGATAGACATTTAAAATCATTATCTCTTCAACATGATTTCCATCTATTTGTACCATTAGACAACATCTAACTACAATAGACATCAAGTTTTCCAAGAGATAACACTTGATTCATCCCAACATTAGTTATACACAAACACTTAAAATTTCTAAACATTAACATTAAATATTAAACACGCAGCAAGTTTCATCATTGATTCAATCATGTCTAGAAATATCAAGCCAAACAACATATATGAATAATCAAACAACATCCAAGAACAAAACTTAGACACTACAATCAAAATTTATATTGATTGTAGTTACTGTTTTTGGACACCACAAACTTGCATGAAATAATGTAAATAAACATACATACCATTCATCCGTAGTCATAGCAACATCACAGCAATTTTTCCAAAGTCATTCCAATGAACTTTTACTTACCAAAAGATCAATCAAAAACCGCAGCAACTTCTCAGAATTTCTGACAACTGTCAACATCGAACCAGACTGCAAACTTGATATCACTGCGATCCTCGTCTCGCCACGATTCTAACGGTATCTCCGGATTTTCAAACCGATTCCTGAATCAAGAGTTATGCCCAAAATAGACAGAAAGAAAGCTACAGGAGTTTGGTGATATTTTGTGTGTATAGAACTTGAGGTTTCAAGGACATTCCAAGAAAAACGGAAAAAGTTTCTCGAAATCCTTTTATTATCCATGGAAAAAAGGTTCCAAGTGTTCTTTTATATGTATGTAGAGTTATGTTTATGTATCTCTACATACACAACCTTTTAGAATTGGTTACAAGAGCCAAAAACCCGAAAGGACACCAACAAAACCGACCAAACTGCTTTTACAACTGAAAAATCTGCATACCGGACGCCCGTTTGAAACAAAATGGACGCCCGTCCAGAATCTATGGACGCCCGTCCACCAGAGCAGATTACATTCAGTACTCAATTTGAGACTTTGGACGCCCGTCCAGAAGAAATGGACGCCCGTCCAGAAGCAATGGACGCCCGTCCATCAGAACAGATTGCTCCCAGTACTCAAATTTAGACTTTGGACGCTCATCCTGAATCAATGGACGCTCGTCCAACATCAGACGCCCGTCCATATAACATGGACGCCCGTCCAATTAAGCAGCAATACTCCGGTTTTGTTCAACACTTGTTCTAACACTCTCATAAGCTTGTAAATATCAATTGTGAGCATGCACTCCGCATCTCCTAACTCATATCGATTGTTCCAAGCTTACCAAACCTCAAACTAAATCCAATTACACTAAATGACATTGGTGATATTATCACCAACAATCCTCCCCCATTTAGTGTAATCCTTGATTTAGTTAAAACTTATCAACACACAACAGTTCATCTTTCAATGATAATGTCACGCAGATTGAATTACCATCTAGTATATTACACATTCCAAAATATTCGAGTATTGGGGTGTGACTAAGCATTGAACCCCTTTACACTTTTGAATACTTCAAAGATAATATACAAATGAACCAAGATACAACTTCTATAGCTACTTGACACCAATTATCCAGGCCTTGTGTCCATATCCATTTCATGAGTATATAGAAAGTCAACCCCACTTTCTTGAAGCGGCCAAACTTCATACTCATATAGGTGAATCTTTCTAATCATGTACACGAAACACTTTTCCAAAAGATATCACCTACACAACAGGTAATGCACATACTTTCGGGACTTTTTCATGTGCCAAATCTTCGAGAATGGGCCTTCCACATTGAATTCTGCCTATGGCGTTGTACCGTAAGGGAATTGGGTATCCCACCCCAAAGACTTAATGGGTTCTACACATCCCGATAACAAACTTTTATCAAGTTTCAAGTCAATCTATATTTGATGAAACAAGATTTGACTAAATCACGAGTACTCTTTGAACAACCACCATCATCCTTTGAGTTATAAACTCAAAATCCAACTTTTGATTAATACATTGGTGTCTAGATCACCATTGTAACATTTGACAATTTTCCAGTCAAACACATTGGATAACCGGGATGAACTTGGTTAATAATTGCAAGGGAATTCCGAACTTCTAAGTCATCAACAAAGAAATCCAACTCCATAGTACAACCAGAAATTTATGCACTTAGAAGCTCATAAATGATACTTCATCCCAGCACAAATTACTAGTTAACCAAGGATTCTTCTAAACCGAAGGAATCTCATATAACTTTACTATAGAGTTTAAACCTCCCCCATGACTGTAGTTTAAAACCTTGATGACAATACCGTCCAATTATGAACAACATGATTTGGTTAATACCAAAATCAACATGTCAAACAATGTAAACTACTACATCACCTTACATTCCAAGGCAAATCCAATCTTTGTAGATCGAGCATGTTTAACTTTTTAGTATCATGAATAGATACTAAACCAAAGCAAAACACCAAACATGTATTCAACATACATCAAAGGACAAAGTCATTTCCTTAGACATCAAACATATATAAGACATATAATATGTAAAACATATGTAAGATTTGTATTGTTACGAACAAGGTATTATAAACAACTTTAAAATAAACTAATCTTCAAGCTAAGATGTCTATCAAGTTTAATTTAGCACCTTGAACCAAAATAACATATACATTCCTTATGTTAACTCAACATAACAAGACCCTCCAGTTGTTTCAAATACAATGCTCATTCCAATCTCCATTCTAAAACCGAAGTTTTACCATCCATTTAATGGATTACAAAATTGTTTAACAGTTGTTAAAACAAACAAAAACAATTTATCCGAGGAGATTTCATTAACCAGTGCCAAGGTATCAAAATAACCAATACTTAAAACCGTACAAAACCTTACATTATTAATCAGGATTTATACATGTTGACTTACATCAACTTTCATCTTTCATTGAAAGATTCACCGCACCATTTGCTCTCATTGAGCTTTACCGGCATATTTTGAAAACAACTTTATTGTTTTCCTTCACTGCAACATTGGTAGGAGTTTCATACTTCAAACTTTTTACAACATTATAAATGTTCAAAGATGGCATACCATGATTCAACAACAGATTAAACTGTACTAGAATCATTCAGCTCCATTATATGGAACTAAAGAACATTGGAATGCATAGCAATTCCAATATACAAAGTTTCAATGCCTCTTTTACTCAAGGAATTAACCTTAACCTCGGAAAGTCACAAGACCTCCTCACACCTCCAAGCCTCAAGTTTGGATTTCATTATACCAAAGTTCAAGTAATTTATCAAACAAACAACTGTTGGAAGCGTAGGAGTATAAACAAAAGCTTAAAACTTATGCTTAAATACTTTCCAATAAAACTCATTAAAACATACACTCTTTTCATTTACCTTTTGGAGGACATGATAGTTATTTACTACCATTTTCATACCATCACTTGTATTACTACAAAGTAACGCAAATAAACGATGTATCTATTAAATAAAAAGAGTTACAATTTTTCCAACCAAGGATTCATAATCTTCTAAACCGAAGAACTACAACTCTTACAACCAAGAGTTACAACTTTCTATATCGGAAAGTCTCAAATTTTCAAACAAAAGTTACATCCTTCTGAACCGAAGAATCACAACTTTTCAAAACAAGTCACAACTCTTAAACCAAGAGTTGTAACCTTTAAAAGCGAAAAGTTTCTACCTTTAAATTAAAAGTTATAACCGTTCAAAAGAATACAAACTCTAATGAGTTGTATTCTTTCACCAAACCGATACATTCTTTTACAAATCAATAACATGATTTTTCCTCCAAAACATTCACTTAAAATCAAAGTGAAAATTCATGATACTAATCATGTTTCCGAAAAGAATAAGTTCAAAACAAGTTAAAAACATATATTACATATATATATATTACCAAATAACAAGTATAACACATGAAAGACTAAATACATAAACATTTTAGTCATAGGAGTAAAACGCAGAAGTATAATAAAGCAATTATACTGAACCAAAACACTCATATATAAGTCCTATAGCATATCAACAGATCTTATATACATATAAGTATCACTTAAGCATACCGATAAACATACATGTATAATTATTTCAAATTATACAAACCATGTACAACTAATGTTTAAACTATATATTTTCAAGAGCCAAAGGATATACTTAAATCTCTTAACAATGACAACCTTGACTCCTTTTCATGAATGTCACGGATCAACAATCCACCGGTTCAAACTTCAAACCAAGTTGATCCTTACAATCACAATTTTCCAAACCGGAGTCAAAACTCAAAACAACATATTATTAGTTGTTTCACCAAAACTTAGTTTACCGTCATTATTCTATCCTTTGTTTGATCTTACATACTAGGCATTCAACCTAGTAAAACAAGTTTTTCCGAAATCCAAATTTCTTTAGATTTGCAAACTCTTCATTACAAGTGTTCTATCCAAGATAGACATTTAAAATCATTATCTCTTCAACATGATTTCCATCTATTTGTACCATTAGAAAACATCTAACTGCAATAGACATCAAGTTTTCCAAGAGATAACACTTGATTCATCCCAACATTAGTTATACAACATTAGTTGTCACAATTGACCCTTGTAAGGAAGAAGGAGAGAAAAATATATCCTTGGTGTTTAGGAATTCGTCGTCAGGAATCGCTGTTTTCTTTTATAGATTCGAGCTTCGTTGAGGATCGTTTCTAGCTTAGCGAGGGCTTTCAAGAACGCAGCAATTCCGGTAAGGATAATTCTATGCTGTCAAAATTTTAACTTGATGCTGTAAAAGTTTAATTTAAGACTTCTATGCTTGTGTGCCACGGTTTTGGTGTGTTAAACGTTCCTAGTAGTGTGTTTTTGTGTTAGTTAAAATCTACAGTCTATATGATACCTTTGTATGGAGTTTTCTGGGCCTAAAGTGTTTTTTTGCTGCTGTGTTGTGGAGAAACGGCTCAGAAATCGCGTAGAGAGCTTTTAGGGTTTTAGTTGAAACCCAGGCTGGATGGGCGTCCACCTTGAGAGGACGGGCGTCCAGTCTTGGTCTCAACTCAGACGGGCGTCCGGATTCCTGGACGGGCGTCTGAAGGGCTACTTTTGATTCAGGATGTAAAGTTTTCTGGTGGACGGGCGTCCAAGTATAATGGACGGACGTCTAGGTGCTAAAAATCGATTCAGGATGTAACAGGTTTCCCTGGACGCGCGTCTGAGATCTTGGACGGGCGTCTACTTCTTCCAAACGGGCGTCCAACATTTCAGACGGGCGTCCAGTTTAAATGTTTTCTCTTCTTTGTTAGTTATGGATAAACCTTACGAGCATGTTTTGTAAGTTGTGTTTGGATGAGACAACGGTATTGGTAACATTGGGTTTTGGATTTTGGGCATTGGAGCTCGTAGACCCGTAGTGGTTGGGCCGGATAGGGTAGCTCCCAAAGCCGTAAACCCGGGAAGGTTTCCTTACGACTTCAATGACCATACGTGTTTGGGGAGTTGCAGACAGTGATGTGGTCGGGCCGGATAGGGTAGTACCGAAGCCGGGAACCCGGGAAGGTTTCCTTGCACCCCAGGACGTGATGGTCCATCTAGTATGGTACCATTGGATGGCCTTTAGGACCCTCCTCTCTAGGGCTTTACCCTTTTGAGGGATGTGCACATTCGGGACCTTTAGGTGGCTAGTTGTGATGTTTGGTATCTGTTATGGGCAGGTCGTAACTTTTATAGATTGGTTGGGTCCTTCATAAGTGTAGTAGTACCTCTCTTGAGTTGGTTTTACTTTTGTACACTAGATTTATTCTTACTCAACTTTGTAGTTGACGGTTTGTACTTTCGTTTGACCCTGCTATGATCCATTTATGGGGAGCAGATTCTTAGCAGGTACTTCTATGGATGTTTGCTTGTTGCTGGGATGTCGTGGGGTTTGAGAGCCACGTAGTCGCAGTCACATGTTTTCTACATTATTTGGAATTTTAAATTTTAAAGATTTTGACGTTCCGCGTAATTTCATTTTATAAATAAAGGAGAGAAAAATAATATGTTGTCACAATTGATCCTTACAAACACCAAGGAGATAACACTTGATTCATCCCAACATCCGGTTTGGAAAATGGTGATTGTATTTTTCATATTACGTGTTCCTTAGGCTTCTATTCCTTGAGTTTAACTCAATCTTATCTTTAGATCCTTAGTAGCACTCTGGTTCTCTTGGTTGTCAGGATGAGTAGAAACACAAGATCGAGGACTTTGGCTCTTGGTAATCAGACGTCTGAGAGGGGTGAAACCTCTAGGGGTCGTCGCAGTTTGTCACCGCCGCCTCGCACAGCTACACCGTCACCTGAGCCGGAGCAGGTTCAGCATCAGGCTCCACCACCACCTCCTCCACCTGTGGTTAACCATGCGGCGTCACTTTGGCCTTCTTCGTATCAACCTAGGTCGGGGCAGTATCAGCAGAGGACGGTTGTCTATCCACCACCGGTGACACAGGCACCACAACAGGCTATTCCTCAGTATGGTTTTCAGCAGCCACAGTACCCTCCGCAGTATCCTCAGCAGTACCTAGATTATCCTCCTTACCAGGCTGAGCATCAGGCTCCGTACTACTATCAGCAGCAGCCGCAGGTACCCCTCGGTTATCCCCCGGTCTATCAGCCTTTCAGGCCACCGGTTTAGCAGCAGCAGCAGATGCCCTATGGTTACCCTCCGGTTTACCCACCAGTTAGGCCGGTTGTTGAGTCAGCACCATTAGTAGATTGGCACACTAGGCTGAGAAGAAACCGTATGCAAGATTTTTATGGGAATGTGGAACATGCAAAGGCTGAGGAATGGATCAGAAGTTTTGAGAAATCGTGTAGGAATATAGGTGTCCCTGAGACAGAGATGGCCCAGTTAGCGGTCGGTTTTCTTTTAGGTTCAGCCGAGTCTTGGATAGATGCAGTTCAGAGTAGCAACGGTAAGGTCACAGATTGGGCGGCTTTCAAAGCCATGTTCTACAACGAGTACTTTCCAGCAACGGTACAAGCGGAAAAGGCTAGCCAGTTTCTGAAACTTGAACAAGGTAATCAAATGACAGTATCCCAGTACACAAATCGGTTCAATGAGTTAGGAAGGTTTTATCCGGAGTTGATGCAAGTGGAAGAACGAAAGATGGCCCGTTATAAAGACGGTTTGGCATATGGGATTCAGTCGGGCATGCTAGGCTTTACAGCAAGGAATATGGCAGAGCTACTGAATAAAGCCTTGGAAGTCGAGACTTTCAGAAAGAGAGCTACAGTGGTTGTTGGTAATAAAAGAAGCTTTGAAACAAGTCAGGGCAGTGGCATAGGGGCTCCGCAGCAGTAGTTCAGGAGGTTTCCCACACAGACAGCAGTTAGACCACCGGGTGGTGCCCCACCAGCAGTCAGGCCACCAGTTGGCGCTCCACCGGCAGCTAGGCCACAGGCTACCTCAGGTTGTTTCTTTTGTGGTGAACAGGGTCATTTCTCCAGGAATTGTCCACGCAAGGCAGCCAGTGCTCAAGCAGGTCATCCTGGTAGAGCAGGTCCGAGTAAGCAGGTGCAGATGTTTGCTGTTGATGCCAGAGAGGTTGAGCCAGAGGATGATGTGATCACAGGTACCTGATATGTTTGTTTTGTTCTTTTGAGTTATTTATAGCATGCTTGGAACATGTTGTAACTTTAGTTAATTGGACAAATGCATGATAGGTATGATAAGAGTAGGCAATCTAGTAGTCAGGGCCTTATTTGATACAGGACCTTCAATCACCTTTGTGTCCTCTAGGATTGCTAAGAAACTAGATTTACCTATGGAGCCTTTGAGAGATACTATGGAGATTGTTACACCCCTAGGCAAGGTAAACAAGGTGGTTAAGATGATACCACAAGTGGATGTTCAGGTTGGACCTTATCAGTGTAAGAGTGACTTCACGGTTATGGATTTCTCAGACTTTGACGTGATTCTTGGGATAGACTGGCTATCCAAGAATTATGTTCACTTGGATTGCAGGGCCAAGAGAGTTATTTTCAGAGTCCCGGGGAAAGCAGATAAGACTTATCAGGGGAACGTTTACAGGCCAGGCAAGAAGAGACATCCTATCATTTCAGCAGTCAAGGCCATCCGGGCATGTCAGAAAGGATGTGAGGGCTACTTGTTGTACGCAGTGAATGTGGAACAAGTGAAACCTAAGTTGGAAGATACTAGAGTAGTCAGGGATTATCCCGAGGTATTTCCAGATGAGTTTCCAGGGAACATGCCAGACAGGGTCATTGAGTTCGAGATACAGTTAGTCCCAGGGGCGGCACCAGTTGCCAAGGCACCATACAGGATGGCACCGGCTGAATTGAAGGAGTTGAAGGCTCAACTCAAGGAGATGTTGGAAAGGAACATCATTCAGCCCAGTACTTCACCTTGGGGAGCACCAAGTTTTGTTTGTGAAGAAGAAGGACGGCGGCATGCGGATGTGTATTGACTACAGGGCCTTGAACAATCTGACTATCAAGAATAAGTATCCACTACCGAGGATAGATGATCTGTTCAACCAGTTGCAGGGTCGGAAAGTGTTTTCAAAGATTGATTTGCGGTCAGGCTACCATCAGTTAAAGGTTAAAGTGGCAGATATTCCAAAGACAGCTTTCAGTACTAGATATGGACATTACGAGTTCCTTGTCATGCCTTTTGGACTCACTAATGCTCCATCTGCATTTATGGATTTGATGCAGCGCGTCTTCATGCCTTACCTAGATAAGTTTGTGATTGTCTTCATTGATGATATTTTGGTATTCTCTAGGGATGAGGCGGAGCATGAAGAGCATCTCCGGATTGTTTTGGAAACGTTGAAGAAGGAGCGTTTGTATGCAAAATTTTCCAAGTGTGACTTTTGGTTGGACCAAGTGAGCTTTTTGGGTCATGTCATTTCAGGTGATGGCATTCAGGTTGATCCGGCCAAGATTGAGGCAGTTAAGAGTTGGCCTACACCGACTACGAGTTTCGAGAGGTCGGGAGCTTTACGGGTTTGGTTTGGTTACTACAGAAAGTTTGTGAGAATTTCGCAAGGATAGCCACTCCACTCACTAGACTTACACAGAAGAACACCAAGTTTGATTGGACACCCGAGTGTGAGTTAGCATTTGAGTTGTTAAAGGACAGGTTGACTACAGCACCGGTTTTGGCAGTACCCGAGGTGTTTGATGATTATGATGTCTACACCGACGCTTCAGGGCAGGGTCTAGGTTGTGTGTTGATGCAAGGAGGAAAGGTCATTGCCTATGCATCCAGGCAATTGAAAGTACATGAGAAGAACTATCCCACACATGACTTAGAGTTGGCAGCAGTGGTTTTCGCATTGAAGATTTGGAGGCACTATCTGTATGGGGTCAAGGCTAGAATCTTCACCGACCACAAAAGTTTAAGGCATTTCTTCACCCAAGAGAATTTGAACATGAGGCAGCGGAGATGGCTAGAGTTCGTGAAGGATTATGACTTGGACATTCAGTACCATCCGGGAAAGGCAAATGTAGTAGCAGATGCCTTGAGCAGGAAACCAGTGGTTTTAGAGCCCAGTGTTGAGGCTATCACAGCAGGGGTTGATGACTTGCAGTTTAGCAGTTTTGAGCAGATTGGGGACCGTCAGTTTGCAGCACCGTTGTTGGCTAGATCGGAGTTGATGGATGAGATCAGGGCAAAGCAAGACGAAGATGCAGTTTTGGTTGATTTGAAGAGGGTTGCAAGAGAGAAGCCTACAGTTGGCTATGTGTTGGATCAGAATGGATGTCTGTGGTATCAGGATCGTCTCTGTGTGCCTAATGTTGGAGATTTGAGACGGAGATTTATGGAAGAGGCACACAAGATTGCTTTTGCAGTGCATCCGGGTTCTACCAAGATGTACAGGGATTTGAAAGAAAGATTTTGGTGGCCCTCAATGAAGCTAGAGATTGCTAAGTTTGTTTCTGAGTGTGACGTCTGTCAGAGAGTGAAGGCTGAGCATAGGAAGCCAGGCGGGATGCTTAAGTCATTGGATATCCCAGAGTGGAAATGGGAAAAGATCACTGTGGACTTTATTTCGGGGTTGCCTAAGACGAAGGGTGGACATGATTCTATTTGGGTGATCGTTGATAGATTAACCAAGTCGGCTCATTTCTTGCCTTTCAAGATGAGTATGCCCTTGGCAAAGATGACGGAACTATATATGGACAATATAGTGAAGCTTCATGGAGTCCCAGTCTCCATTGTTTCTGATCGGGATTCGAGGTTCGTCAGTCGGTTTTGGCAGAGCTTACAGGAGGCATTTGGTACCCGGTTGGATTTGAGTACAGCGTTTCATCCTCAGACAGATGGTCAGTCTGAGAGGACTATCCAGACACTTGAGGATATGCTTAGAGCATGTGTCTTGGAGGTAGGCGGATCTTGGGTAGATTATCTACCAGTTGCAGAGTTTGCTTACAACAACAGTTATCACGCGAGCATAGGCATGCCACCGTTTGAAGCTTTGTATGGTAGAAGATGCAGGACGCCTTTGTTTTGGGATGATGTTGGGGAGAAACAGCTTATTGGGCCAGAGTTAGTTGGGCAAGCCAAAGAGAGGGTTCAGTTAGTGAAGAAGAATCTGCAGATGGCTCAAGATAGGCAGAAAAGTTGGGCAGATGTCAGACGGAGACCGCTTGAGTTTGAGGTTGGTGATCGCGTTTACTTGAAGGCATCGCCGATGAGAGGAGTAAAGCGTTTTGGTCAGAAAGGAAAGTTGAGCCCGAGGTATGTTGGACCTTTTGAAATTCTGGAGAGGATTGGACCTTTAGCCTATAGACTTCAGTTGCCAGAGTCTATGTCCAGAGTTCACAACGTCTTCCATGTTTCGATGTTGAAGAAGTGTTTGACGAAGACAGAGGTTGAGTCTACAGTGGATCCAGAGATACTTCAGGACAACCTCGCTTATGACGAAAAGCCGATTAAGATTCTGAACAGGAAGGAAAAGATGGTTAAGAGGAAGATGGTTCAGTTGGTTCTTGTTCAGTGGAGCAACCATACACCTGAAGAAGCAACTTGGGAAGTTGAGGGTGATATGATCAACGAATTTCCGGAGTTTTTGGATTTACCAGGTACGTTCGAGTTTCGAGGACGAAACTCCACTTAAGGGGGGGAGAATGTAATATTCCGATTTTCATAAAAGGGCAGATGTGTCATTTTGCGAAAACGTAATTAATATTCTTTTTCCTTTTCGTTGGAATTAAAATCCTTTGAATTGCAAAGGTTTCGGTTTAATGGTTGTTGGAGGGTATCTGAGTAAATTCGGGTTTAAATGATAATTAGGTTGTAGTGTATAAACGGAAATATACTAAAACCTAATCCTCATTTCTTAAAACTCAGAATTTTGGAGCAGCCGCACTCCCTCTCCTCCGGTAAGGGAAACCGCCGTTTTGGCTTTGAAACCGTCAACCTTCGATCCTTGATATCTCACTCGTTCCTCTTCCGTTTTCAGATCTTAGCATACCGTTGGAATCCTTGTGACGAGAGCTTCGCATCGGTACCAGGCACATCATCTAACTCGAGTGCTTAGGCAGAAAAGGTAAGGAGAAATCCTTACGTTTTCAGTTTTGAATTTGTAGCAATTGTGTTGCTTTCCTTGCTGTTTTAGTGGTTTAATTGGTGTTAAATTGATGTCTATGAGATGGTTGATGTTTTGGTATGGGTGGTAGTTTAATTCGAGTGCTTTTGGTCAGGAAAGATTGGGTTTTTGGTTTGGAAAACGGATGAATACGATGATGTGCAAAATCAGTTTCTGGAAAATCGCCAGGTCGGACGGGCGTCCGGTTTTCTGGACGGGCGTCCAAACTTGGACGAGCGTCCGGATACTTCGGACGGGCGTCGAGGTGCAAATTTTGATACAGATTGAAAGGGGATGTACGGACGGGCGTCCACTATTTTGGACGAGCGTCCGGGGCCTTTAGACGAGCGTACGGTCCTTCGGACGAGCGTCCACCCGGAGGCCGGTCTTCCGGCTTGTTTATCTTTGGCTTTCGATGAGGGATTGTTATCTAATGAACTAGGATGGTCAGTTAATCACCTAATATAACACAACTTGCTAGATAAAAGATTAAACACCATGTGGTCTTGGGTAGATCCCGAAGATCTATAGCGTGATGTATGAACGGACGGACAAAGTGAGTGTCCTATCGGCTGCGGAGCCTATAGGCATCGCCGTATGTTCATACTATCGGAACCGGTTATTGTATCCGAAGATTTCAATACGTTCCGGGGTTATTGTATCCGAAGATTTCAATATGTCACGTTCCATCTTGATAGCATGTTGTAACAAAGATAAGCTAAGTAGTTACAGTTTAGGCATATTGGGAGATGTAACCTTTATGCGTAGAATCGAGTCTGTCTTGCCTTTTAATAGAAACTTGATAATAAATCCTATTTATATTCTAAACTGAAACGTACTTCTCTTCCTTACTGACTATTATATACTTACCCCTTGTGCATTTCTGTTGTATGTGCTTGGGGGTGAGAAGGCGAACAATAGTACGAGTTTTATGAGGAGTATGTTCCCGAGGAGGATCTCTGAGCTTGATATTTATTTTTATGCACTTTCATTTACGCATGATATGTTGCACTGTTTTATACTTTGTTCATAGTACTTTGGGATGACGTGTGTTCATCTCTATTTCTTATTTCCTAGTATTTCGTTTGGACTTTCGAGGGACTTCAGTTGTATTGTTTTGATACACTTTCAACTTTTAGTACCTTTTTCTATTCTAGTATCTTTATGGATATTTATTACCCGAGCATTTAATTTCCGCGCGCTTCGATTGTATTGATTGTAGGCTTACATGTATAAATGAATTAAATTTTATTTATATATGTGCCGAACGTCGTATTTCCGGATAAGGGCTCGGTATCCGGGAATGACGGTAAACTAAGTTTTGGTGAAACAACTAATAATATGTTGTTTTGAGTTTTGACTCCGGTTTGGAAAATTGTGATTGTAAGGATCAACTTGGTTTGAAGTTTGAACCGGTGGATTGTTGATCCGTGACATTCATGAAAAGGAGTCAAGGTTGTCATTGTTAAGAGATTTAAGTATATCCTTTGGCTCTTGAAAATATATAGTTTAAACATTAGTTGTACATGGTTTGTATAATTTGAAATAACTATACATGTATGTTTATTGGTATGCTTAAGTGATACTTATATGTATATGAGATCTGTTGATATGCTATAGGACTTATATATGAGTGTTTTGGTTCAGTATAATTGCTTTATTATACTTCTGCGTTTTACTCCTATGACTAAAATGTTTATGTATTTAGTCTTTCATGTGTTATACTTGTTATTCGGTAATATATATATGTAATATATGTTTTTAACTTGTTTTGAACTTATTCTTTTCGGAAACATGATTAGTATCATGAATTTTCACTTTGATTTTAAGTGAATGTTTTGGAGGAAAAATCAGGTTATTGATTTGTTAAAGAATGTATCGGTTTGGTGAAAGAATACAACTCATTAGAGTTTGTATTCTTTTGAACGGTTATAACTTTTAATTTAAAGGTAGAAACTTTTCGTTTTAAAGGTTACAACTCTTGGTTTAAGAGTTGTGACTTGTTTTGAAAATTTGTGATTCTTCGGTTCAGAAGGATGTAACTTTTGTTTGAAAATTTGAGACTTTCCGATATAGAAAGTTGTAACTCTTGGTTGTAAGAGTTGTAGTTCTTCGGTTTAGAAGATTATGAATCCTTGGTTGGAAAAGTTGTAACTCTTTTTATTTAATAGATACATCGTTTATTTGCGTTACTTTGTAGTAATACAAGTGATGGTATGAAAAAGGTAGTAAATAACTATCATGTCCTCCAAAAGGTTAAATGAAAAGAGTGTATGTTTTAATGAGTTTTATTGGAAAGTATTTAAGCATAAGTTTTAAGCTTTTGTTTATACTCCTACGCTTCCAACAGTTGTTTGTTTGATAAATTACTTGAACTTTGGTATAATGAAATCCAAACTTGAGGTTTGGAGGTGTGAGGAGGTCTTGTGACTTTCCGAGGTTAAGGTTAATTCCTTGAGTAAAAGAGGCATTGAAACTTTGTATATTGGAATTGCTATGCATTCCAATGTTCTTTAGTTCCATATAATGGAGCTGAATGATTCTAGTACAGTTTAATCTGTTGTTGAATCATGGTATGCCATCTTTGGACATTTATAATGTTGTAAAAAGTTTGAAGTATGAAACTCCTACCAATGTTGGAGTGAAGGAAAACAATAAAGTTGTTTTCTAAATATGCCGGTAAAGCTCAATGAGAGCAAATGGTGCGGTGAATCTTTCAATGAAAGATGAAAGTTGATATAAGAGCGATTAATAATGTAAGGTTTTGTACGGTATTGAATCTTTCAATGAAAGATTGTTGTTGTTTGAAAGTTGTAATATAAAAGTCAACATGTATAAATCATGATTAATAATGTAAGGTTTTGTACGGTTTTAGGTATTTTTTTTTAAAGTTGTTTATAATACCTTGTTCGTAACAATACAAATCTTACATATGTTTTACATATTATATGTCTTATATATGTTTGATATCTAAGGAAATGACTTTGTCCTTTGATGTATGTTGAATACATGTTTGGTGTTTTGCTTTGGTTTAGTATCTATTCATGATACTAAAAGTGAAACATGCTCAATCTACAAAGATTGGATTTGCCTTGGAATGTAAGGTGATGTAGTAGTTTACATTGTTTGACATGTTGATTTTGGTATTAACCAAATCATGTTGTTCATAATTGGACGGTATTGTCATCAAGGTTTTAAACTACAGTCATGGGGGAGGTTTAAACTCTATAGTAAAGTTATATGAGATTCCTTCGGTTTAGAAGAATCCTTGGTTAACTAGTAATTTGTGATGGGATGAAGTATCATTTATGAGCTTCTAAGTGCATAAATTTCTGGTTGTACTATGGAGTTGGATTTCTTTGTTGATGACTTAGAAGTTCGGAATTCCCTTGCAATTATTAACCAAGTTCATCCCGGTTATCCAATGTGTTTGATTTGGAAAATTGTCAAATGTTACAATGGTGATCTAGACACCAATGTATTAATCAAAAGTTGGATTTTGAGTTTATAACTCAAAGGATGATGGTGGTTGTTCAAAGAGTACTCGTGATTTAGTCAAATCTTGTTTGATCAAATATAGATTGACTTGAAACTTGATAAAAGTTTGTTATCGGGATGTGTAGAACCCATTAAGTCTTTGGGGTGGGATACCCAATTCCCTTATGGTACAACGCCATAGGCAGAATTCAATGTGGAAGGCCCATTCTCGAAGATTTGGCATATGAAAAAGTCCCGAAAGTATGTGCATTACCTGTTGTGTAGGTGATATCTTTTGGAAAAGTGTTTCAGGTACATGATTAGAAAGATTCACCTATATGAGTATGAAGTTTGGCCGCTTCAAGAAAGTGGGGTTGACTTTCTATATACTCATGAAATGGATATGGACACAAGGCCTGGATAATTGGTGTCAAGTAGCTATAGAAGTTGTATCTTGGTTCATTTGTATATTATCTTTGAAGTATTCAAAAGTGTAAAGGGGTTCAATGCTTAGTCACACCCCAATACTCGAATATTTTGGAATGTGTAATATACTAGATGGTAATTCAATCTGCGTGACATTATCATTGAAAGATGAACGGTTGTGTGTTGATAAGTTTTAACTAAATCAAGGATTACACTAAATGGGGAAGGATTGTTGGTGATAATATCACCAATGTCATTTAGTGTAATTGGATTTAGTTTGAGGTTTGGTAAGCTTGGAACAATCGATATGAGTTAGGAGATGCGGAGTGCATGCTCACAATTGATATTTACAAGCTTATGAGAGTGTTAGAACAAGTGTTGAACAAAACCGGAGTCTTGCTGCTTAATTGGACGGGCGTCCATGTTATATGGACGGGCGTCTGATGTTGGACGAGCGTCCATTGATTCAGGACGAGCGTCCAAAGTCTAAATTTGAGTACTGGGAGCAATCTGTTCTGATGGACGGTCGTCCATTGCTTCTGGACGGGCGTCCAAAGTCTCAAATTGAGTACTGAATGTAATCTGCTCTGGTGGACGGGCGTCCATAGATTATGGAAGAGAAGTACGTTTCAGTTTAGAATATAAATAAGATTTATTATCAAGTTTCTATTAAAAGGCAAGACAGACTCGATTCTACGCATAAAGGTTACATCTCCCAATATGCCTAAACTGTAACTACTTAGCTTATCTTTGTTACAACATGCTATCAAGATGGAACGTGACATATTGAAATCTTCAGGATACAATAACCCCGGAACGTATTGAAATCTTCAGGATACAATAACCAGTTCCGATAGTATGAACATACGGCGATGCCTATAGGCTGCGCAGCCGATAGGACACTCACTTTGTCCGTCCGTTCATACATCACGCTATAGATCTTCAGGATCTACCCAAGACCACATGGTGTTTAATCTTTTATCTAGCAAGTTGTGTTATATTAGGTGATTAACTGACCATCCTAGTTCATTAGATAACAATCCCTCATCGAAAGCCAAAGATAAACAAGCTGGAAGACCAGCTCCAGGTGGACGCTCGTCTGAAGGACCAGACGCTCGTCTAAAGGCCCTGGACGCTCGTCCAAAATAGTGGACGCCCGTCCAGACATCCCCTTTCAATCCTGTATCAAAATTTGCACCTCAGACGCCCGTCCGAAGTATCCAGACGCTCGTCCAGAAAACCGGACGCCCGTCCGACCTGGCGATTTCCCAGAAACTGTTTTTTGCAAATCATCGTATTCATCCGTTTTTCAAACAAAAACCCAATCTTTCCTGACCAAAAGCACTCGAATTAAACTACCACACATACCAAAACATCAACCATCTCATAGACATCAATTTAATTCCAATTAAACCACTAAAACAGCAAGGAAAGCAACACAATTGCTACAAATTCAAAACTGAAAACGTAAGGATTTCTCCTTACCTTTTCTGCCTAAGCACTCAGAGTTAGATGTTGTGCCTGGTACCGATGCGAAGCTCTCGTCACAAGGATTCCAACGGTATGCTAAGATCTGAAAACGGAAGAGGAACGAGTGAGATATCAAGGATCGAAGGTTGACGGTTTCAAAGCCAAAACGGCGGTTTCCCTTACCGGAGGAGAGGGAGTGCGGCTGCTCCAAAATTCTGAGTTTTAAGAAATGAGGATTAGGTTTTAGTATATTTCCGTTTATATACTACAACCTAATTATCATTTAAACCCGAATTTACTCAGATACCCTCCAACAACCATTAAACCGAAACCGTTGCAATTCAAAGGATTTTAATTCCAACGAAAAGGAAAAAGAATATTAATTACGTTTTCGCAAAATGACACGTCTGCCCTTTTATGAAAATCGGAATATTACATTCTCCCCCCCTTAAGTGGAGTTTCGTCCTCGAAACTCGAACGTACCTGGTAAATCCAAAAACTCCGGAAATTCGTTGATCATATCACCCTCAACTTCCCAAGTTGCTTCTTCAGGTGTACGATTGCTCCATTGCACCAAAATCAAGGGAATCATTCTTCTCTTAACCATCTTTTCCTTCCGGTCCAAAATCCTGATCGGTTTCTCATCATACGAAAGGTTATCTTGTAGGATCTCTGGATCAACCGTAGTCTCCACATCCGTCTTGGTTAAACACTTTTTCAACATCGATACGTGAAACACGTTGTGGACTCTTGACATGGATTCTGGTAGCTCAAGCTTATAAGCCAACGGTCCAATTCTTTCCAGAATTTCAAAAGGTCCAACATACCTCGGACTCAGCTTTCCCTTTTGTCCAAAGCGTCTCACTCCCTTCATTGGTGAAGCTCGTAGATACACTCTTTCACCAACTTCAAACTCTAAGGGCCTTCTTCTAACATCTGCCCAACTCTTCTGCCTATCTTGAGCCATCTGCAGATTCTTCTTCACTAACTGAACCCTCTCTTTGGCTTGCCCAACTAACTCGGCCCGAAGTCGTTTCTCCCCAACATCATCCCAAAACAAAGGCGTCCCGCATCTTCTACCATACAAAGCTTCAAACGGTGGCATGCCTATGCTCGCGTGATAACCGTTGTTGTAAGCAAACTCGCAACCGGTAGATAATCTACCCAAGATCCGCCTACCTCCAAGACACATGCTCTAAGCATATCCTCAAGTGTCCGGATAGTCCTCTCGACCGACCATCCGTCCGAGGATGAAACGCTGTTGTACTCAAATCCAACCGGGTACCAAATGCCTCCCGTAAGCTCGCCAAAACCGACCGACGAACCTCGAATCCCGATCGAAACAATGGAGCGGGACTCCATGAAGCTTCACTATATTGTCCATATATAGTTCCGTCATCTTTGCCAAGGGCATACTCATCTTGAAAGGAAAGAAATGAGCCGACTTGGTTAATCTATCAACGATCACCCAAATAGAATCATGTCCACCCTTCGTCTTAGGCAACCCCGAAATAAAGTCCATAGTGATCTTTTCCCATTTCCACTCTGGGATATCCAATGACTTAAGCATCCCGCCTGGCTTCCTATGCTCAGCCTTCACTCTCTGACAGACGTCACACTCAGAAACAAACTTAGCAATCTCTAGCTTCATTGAGGGCCACCAAAATCTTTCTTTCAAATCCCTGTACATCTTGGTAGAACCCGGATGCACTACAAAAGCAATCTTGTGTGCCTCTTCCATAAATCTCCGTCTCAAATCTCCAACATTAGGCACACAGAGACGATCCTGATACCACAGACTTCCATTCTGATCCAACACATAGCCAACTGTAGGTTTCTCTCTTGCAACCCTCTTCAAATCAACCAAAACTGCATCTTCGTCTTGCTTTGCCCTGATCTCATCCATCAACTCCGATCTAGCCAACAACGGTGCTTCAAACTGACGGTCCCCAATCTGCTCAAAACTGCTAAACTGCAAGTCATCAACCCCTGCTGTGATAGCCTCAACACTGGGCTCTAAAACCACTGGTTTCCTACTCAAGGCATCTGCTACTACATTTGCCTTTCCCGGATGGTACTGAATGTCCAAGTCATAATCCTTCACGAACTCTAGCCATCTCCGCTGCCTCATGTTCAAATTCTCTTGGGTGAAGAAATGCCTTAAACTTTTGTGGTCGGTGAAGATTCTAGCCTTGACCCCATACAGATAGTGCCTCCAAATCTTCAATGCGAAAACCACTGCTGCCAACTCTAAGTCATGTGTGGGATAGTTCTTCTCATGTACTTTCAATTGCTGGATGCATAGGCAATGACCTTTCCTCCTTGCATCAACACACAACCTAGACCACCTTTGAAGCGTCGGTGTAGACATCATAATCATCGAACCCAGACCAAACCCGAAAGTTTCGACCTCTCGAAACTGTAGTCGGTGTAGGCCAACTCTTAACTGCCTCAATCTTGGCCGGATCAACCTGAATGCCATCACCTGAAATGACATGACCCAAAAAGCTCACTTGGTCCAACCAAAAGTCACACTTGGAAAATTTTGCATACAAACGCTCCTTCTTCAACGTTTCCAAAACAATCCGGAGATGCTCTTCATGCTCCGCCTCATCCCTAGAGAATACCAAAATATCATCAATGAAGACAATCACAAACTTATCTAGGTAAGGCATGAAGACGCGCTGCATCAAATCCATAAATGCAGATGGAGCATTAGTGAGTCCAAAAGGCATGACAAGGAACTCGTAATGTCCATATCTAGTCGAAATTTGTCTTTGGAATATCGCCACTTTAACCTTTAAGCGATGGTAGCGACCGCAAATCAATCTTTGAAAACACTTTCCGACCCCGGCGGTTGAACGGATCATCTATCCTCGGTAGTGGATACTTATTCTTGATAGTCGGATTGTTCAAGGCCCCGTAGTCAATACACATCCGCATCTTTGCCGTCCTTCTTCTTCACAAACAAAGCTGGTGCTCCCCAAGGTGAAGTCGGGCTGAATGATGTTCCTTTCCAACATCTCCTTGAGTTGAGCCTTCAACTCCTTCAATTCAGCCGGTGCCATCCGTATGGTGCCTTAGCAACTGGTGCCGCCCCTGGGACTAACTGTATCTCAAACTCAATGACCATGTCTGGCATGTTCCCTGGCAACTCTTCCGGAAACACTTCAGGATATTCCTTGACTACAGGGGTCTCCCTTAACTCGGGCTTCACTTGTTCCACATCCATTGCGTACAACAAGTAGCCTTCACAGCCTTTCTGACAAGCTCTTATAGCCTTAACCGCTGATATTATCGGATGTCGCTTCTTGCTAGGCTTGTACACATTGCCTTGATAAGTCTTATCAGATTTCCCAGGTACCTTGAAGATCACTTTCTTTCCTCGGCAATCTAGATGGACGAAATTCTCGGATAGCCAATCTATTCCAAGAATCACATCGAAATCTGAAAAGTCTAAAACCGTGAAATCGCTTTTGCATCGATAAGATCCAACTTGGACTTCCACTTGTGGTATCATCCTAGTTACTTTCGTTACCTTCCCTAACGGTGTGGTTATCTCCAACGTATTCCTTAAAGGTTCCAAAGGTAGACTCAATTTCTTAGCTACTTTAGTCGACACCAAAGTATTAGACGCTCCCGTATCGAACAAAGCTCTGACCATAAGATTATTTAACATTATAGTACCTACGATGCATATTTATTCAATTAACTACAGTCACAACATGAATAAACATGCTATAAACATAACTTAAAAGAACAAATTAACAACAAGTACCTGATATAACGTCATCCTCAGGTTCTGCATCTCTAGCATCAGCTGCAAAAACACGAACCGGGCGACTTGGGCCGCTTCTACCACTTCCACGCACGGTTACTCGTAGGACCCTTGGTCGGACAGTTCTTAGCAAAGTGTCCCGTTTCTCCGCAAAGATAGCATCCGTTTGAATGAACTCGGCACTCACCTGAATGATTCCGGTTGCACTTAGGGGAATTCAAAGGGGAATGAACAATGCCGAACCAGAAATGAATGTGCCGCAATGAAAATAACCGGTTATACACGTAGAGTCGATTTGAGAATCTTTCCTGCGAAAACTATTCGTCCCCAAATGATTGTCTCCGGGTAAACACGAATATGATCACGGGATAAAACTACGTTCACTTTCAGTCTAGACAATATAGACAGAAAGAAAGCTGCAGGAGTTTGGTGATATTTTGTGTGTATAGAACTTGAGGTTTCAAGGACATTCAAAGAAAAACGGAAAAAGTTTCTCGAAATCCTTTTATTATACATGGAAAAAAGGTTCCAAGTGTTCTTTTATATGTATGTAGAGTTATGTTTATGTATCTCTATATACACAACCTTTTAGAATTGGTTACAAGAGCCAAAAACCCGAAAGGACACCAACAAAACCGACCAAACTGCTTTTACAACTGAAAAATCTGCATACCGGACGCCCGTTTGAAACAAAATGGACGCCCGTCCAGAATCTATGGACGCCCGTTTACCAGAGCAGATTACATTCAGTACTCAATTTGAGACTTTGGACGCCCGTCCAGAAGAAATGGACGCCCGTCCAGAAGAAATGGACGCCCGTCCAGAAGCAATGGACGCCCGTCCAGAAGCAATGGACGCCCGTCCATCAGAACAGATTGCACCCAGTACTCAAATTTAGACTTTGGACGCTCGTCCTGAATCAATGGACGCTCGTCCAACATCAGACGCCCGTCCATATAACATGGACGCCCGTCCAATTAAGCAGCAAGACTCCGGTTTTGTTCAACACTTGTTCTAACACTCTCATAAGCTTGTAAATATCAATTGTGAGCATGCACTCCGCATCTCCTAACTCATATCGATTGTTCCAAGCTTACCAAACCTCAAACTAAATCCAATTACACTAAATGACATTGGAGTTTGGTGATATTTTGTGTGTTGAACTTTGAGGTTTCAAAGGATATTCAAAGAAACATTCAAAGAAAACCAAGAAAAGACTTCTCAAATTCTTAGTTGTTATATGAAAAAAGGTTCCAAGTGTTATGCATTTATGTCCCAAGCTCTTGAAAGGATACATATCAAATATGACCCTTCAAAATCGGTTACAAGGGCAAAAACCCGAAGGGATACCAGGAAAAACTGACCAAACTGCTCCACAACTGAAAGTTTGCATACCGGATGCCCGTTTGGACGCCCGTCTGAATATACTGGACGCCCGTCCAGATTATGCAGACGCTCGTCCATCTGAACAGATTACATCATGTATCCAAATCTGAACCTCAGACGCCCGTCCAAAGGATCTGAACGCCCGTCTGAAATGTATTGGTTACAACCTGTATCCAAATATGCACCTTAGACGCCCGTCCATGTAAAATGGACGCCCGTCTGAACTCAGACGCCAGTCCATATGAAATGGACGCCCGTCCAACAAGCAGCAGAATTCTGGTTTTGTTCAACACTTGATCTAACACTTTCGTAAGCTTGTAAATATCAATTGTAAGCATGCACCCTGCATCTCCTAACTTATATCAATTGTTTCAAGCTTACCAAACCTCAAACTAAATCCAATTACACTAAATCACATTGGTGATATAATCACCAACAATCCTCCCCCATTTAGTGTAACCCTTGACTTAGTTAAAACTTATCAACACACAACAATTCATCTTTCAATGATAATGTCACGCAGATTGAATTTACCATCTAGTATATTACACATTCCAAAATATTCGAGTATTGGGGTGTGACTAAGTATTGAACCCCTTTACACATTTGAATACTTCAAAGATAATATACAAAATGAACCAAGATACAACTTCTATAGCTACTTGACACCAATTAACCAGGCCTTGTGTCCATATCCATTTCATGAGTATATAGAAAGTCAACCCCACTTTCTTGAAACGGCCAAACTTCATACTCATATAGGTGAATCTTTCTAATCATGTACCTGAAACACTTTTCCAAAAGATATCACCTACACAACAGGTAATGCACATACTTTCGGGACTTTTTCATGTGCCAAATCTTCGAGAATGGGCCTTCCACATTGAATTCTGCCTATGGCGTTGTACCATAAGGGAATTGGGTATCTCACCCCAAAGACTTAATGGGTTCTACACATCCCGATAACAAACTTTTTACCAAGTTTCAAGTCAATCTATATTTGATCACACAAGATTGACTAAATCATGAGTACTCTTTGAACAACCACCATCATCCTTTGAGTTATAAACTCACAATCCAACTTTTCATTAATACATTGGTGTCTAGATCACCATTGTAACATTTGACAATTTTCCAGTCAAACACATTGGATAACTGGGATGAACTTGGTTAATAATTGCAAGGGAATTCCGAACTTCTAAGTCATCAACAAAGAAATCCAACTCCATAGTCCAACAAGAAATTTATGCACTTAGAAGCTCATAAATGATACTTCATCCTAGCACAAATTACTAGTTAATCGATGATTCTTCTAAACCGATGGAATCTCATATAACTTTACTATAGAGTTTAAACCTCCCCCATGACTGTAGTTTAAAACCTTGATGACAATACCATCCAATTATGAACAACATGATTTGGTTAATACCAAAATCAACATGTCAAACAATGTAAATGTAAACTACTACATCACCTTACATTCCAAGGCAAATCCAATCTTTGTAGATTGAGCATGTTTCACTTTTAGTATCATGAATAGATACTAAACCAAAGCAAAACACTAAACATGTATTCAACATACATCAAAGGACGAAGTCATTTCCTTAGACATCAAACATATATAAGACATATAATATGTAAAACATATGTAAGATTTGTATTGTTACCTTGATAGTTGTTCACAGACAACCCACATGCAAGTATGACTTTGTCTTCACATATATGACTCGCAACATGAAGTGCAAAGTGTCCCCACAATGTCATTCGCATTAGCGTCCGACTATTTTATGAAAGTTGCAGATTAAATCAGGTGAAGTTGTTGTGAGTAACGACAACATTGAGCAACAGATGCAAAAATGAAAATTTTTTTTATTAAAACATAAATTGACGCCGACATCAAAATAACCAATACCTAAAACCGTACAAAACCTTACATTATTAATCAGGATTTATACATGTTGACTTACATCAACTATCATCTTTCATTGAAATATTCACCGCACCATTTGCTCTCATTGAGCTTTACCGGCATATTTAGAAAACAACTTTATTGTTTTCCCTCACTCCAACATTGGTAGGAGTTTCATACTTCAAACTTTTTACAACATTATAAATGTCCAAAGATGGCATACCATGATTCAACAACAGATTAAACTGTACTAGAATCATTCAGCTCCATTATATGGAACTAAAGAACATTGGAATGCATAGCAATTCCAATAAACAAAGTTTTAATGCCTCTTTTACTCAAGGAATTAACCTTAACCTCGGAAAGTCACAAGACCTCCTCACACCTCCAAACCTCATGTTTGGATTTCATTATACCAAAGTTCAAGTAATATATCAAACAAACAACTGTTGGAGGCGCAGGAGTATAAACAAAAAGCTTAAAACTTATGCTTAAATACTTTCCAATAAAACTCATTAAATCATACACTCTTTTCATTTACCTTTTGGAGGACATGATAGTTATTTAATACCATTTTCATACCATCACTTGTATTACTACAAAGTAACGCAAATAAACGATGTATCTATTAAATTAAAGAGTTACAACTTTTCCAACCAAGGATTCATAATCTTCTAAACTGAGGAACTACAACTCTTACAACCAAGAGTTACAACTTTCTATACCGGAAAGTCTCAAATTTTCAAAGCAAAAGTTACATCCTTCTGAACTGAAGAATTACAACTTTTCAAAACAAGTCACAACTTTTAAACCAAGAGTTGTAACCTTTAAAACTGAAAAGTTACTACCTTTAAACGAAAAGTTACTACCTTTAAACGAAAAGTTATAACCGTTCAAAAGAATACAAACTCTAATGAGTTGTATCCTTTCACCAAACCGATACATTCTTTACTAAATCAATAACATGATTTTTCCTCCAAAACATTCACTTAAAATCAAAGTGAAAATCCATGATACAAATCATGTTTCTGAAAAGAATAAGTTCAAAACAAGTTATAAACATATATTACATATAAGTATCACTTAAGCATACCAATAAACACACATGTATATTTATTTCAAATTATACTAACCATGTACAACTAATGTTTAAACTAAATCTTTCAAGAATCAAAGGATATACTTAAATCTCTTAATAATGACAACCTTGACTCCTTTTCATGAATGTCACGGATCAACAATCCACCGGTTGAAAGCTTCAAACCAAGTTGATCCTTACACTCACAATTTTCCAAACCGGAGTCAAAACTCAAAACAACATTTTAATAGTTGTTTCACCAAAACTTAGTTTACCGTCATTATTCTATCCTTTGTTTGATCATACATACTAGGCATTCAACCTAGTAAAACAAGTTTTTCAGAAATCCAAATTTCTTTAGATTTGCAAACTCTTCATTACAAGTGTTCTATCAAAGATAGACATTTAAAATCATTATCTCTTCAACATGATTTCCATCTATTTGTACCATTAGACAACATCTAACTACAATAGACATCAAGTTTTCCAAGAGATAACACTTGATTCATCCCAACATTAGTTATACACAAACACTTAAAATTTCTAAACATTAACATGATTTTATCACCAAGATCAATGAACATTAAACATTAAACACGCAGTAAGTTTCATCATTGATTCAATCATGTCTAGAAATATCAAGCCAAACAACATATATGTATAATCAAACAACATCCAAGAACAAAACTTAGACACTACAATCAAAATTTATATTGATTGTAGTTACTGTTCTTGGACACCACAAACTTGCATGAAATAATGTAAATAAACATACATACCATTCATCCGTAGTCATAGCAACATCACAGCAATTTTTTCAAAGTCATTCCAATGAACTTTTACTTACCAAAAGATCAATCAAAAACCGCAGCAACTTCTCAGAATTTTTGACAACTGTCAACATCGAACCAGACTGCAACCTTGATATCACCGCGATCCTCGTCTCGCCACGATTCTAACGGTATCTCCGGATTTTCAAACCGATTCCTGAATCAAGAGTTATGCCCAAAATACTAGGACACAACCTTTGATAAAATTCTGGAAAAGGCAACTCTTCATTTCGAAACCGACATTGTTCTAAAATCAAAACAAATAGTTTTCGCAGATTGTTGGGGAAATTCAAAGGGGAACGAACAATGCCGAACCATAAATGAATGTACAACAATGAAAATAACCGGATATACACGTAGAGTCGATTTGAGAATCTTTCCTGCGAAAACTATTCGTCCCCAAATAATTGTCTCCGGGTAAACATGAATATTTTCACGGGATAAAACTACGATCCTCTTTCAGTCTAGACAATATAGACAGAAAGAACGCTATAGGAGTTTGGTGATATTTTGTGTGTTGAACTTTGAGGTTTCAAAGGATATTCAAAGAAACATTCAAAGAAAACCAAGAAAAGACTTCTCAAATTCTTAGTTGTTATATGAAAAAAGGTTCCAAGTGTTATGCATTTATGTCCCAAGCTCTTGAAAGGATACATATCAAATATGACCCTTCAAAATCGGTTAAAAGGGCAAAAACCCGAAGGGATACCAGGAAAAACCGACCAAACTGCTCCACAACTGAAAGTTTGCATACCGGACGCCCGTTTGGACGCCCGTCTGAATATACTGGACGCCCGTCCAGATTATGCAGACGCTCGTCCATCTGAACAAATTACATCATGTATCCAAATCTGAACCTCAGACGCCCGTCCAAAGGATCTGAACGCCCGTCTGAAATGTATTGGTTACAACCTGTATCCAAATATGCACCTTAGAGACGTCCAAAGCCCTGAATTAGTTCCGGCACCACATGGATTCCCTAAAAAGATGAAGTGTGGGACCACCGAAAGCTTTGGATTTGCCTTGTGCTTCGATGAACTAGGGGTTTATCGATGTCCGTGTAATTGCTAGGCCTTGTCCGTGTCTAGTGGTCTAAGTAAGAGAGTAGGAGATGTGAGGGAGCTTACTTGAAAACACTTAGGTGGCTAGTTAAACATCTAATCAAACGTATGTGTTAGTTTAAAATCTTAAACATCATGCAATGCTTGGTAAGGCATAGTACAATATCGCGATGTCTTCTCGACTAGACAAAGTAGGATTGTACCCACGCCGGTCAATCGATTGGCCGGATAAAGCGTCTGGTGCACTCGCCGGTCATCACACTATCGGGACTCAGATATTCCCGGGGCTACTAGAGCGTGTCTCTAAGTAGGTTGCACCCAGTTGTCCTAGTACATCCCATTACTAGGCGTAGTGCCCTTGTTATTCATGATGTAACAAAGATAAGCTAAATTTGGCCGCTTCATAAACAGTTGTTTCCAGTTTTGAGCAATGTTGTTCTTTCTTTTGATTTAGTTACCTTTGGGATCTTTTGGATTGAATTTTGGATGTTTAGATCTTTTATTGGATTTAGTTACCTTCACAGCATTGGGATTATAAAAGGGAAGATAATCCTAATTAACCTAGTTGTTATTTTGACAAAAAAAAAAAGAGAGGCGCAGGAGAGTGGGGCGCAAGTTTTGATAAAAAGGGAGAAGAAGCTTTCGATTTTCGAGGCTAATCCGTTGCTCTTTTCAATAGACGTCTCAAGAGAGAAAGGATCACCGCGAGAATCCAAACGATGCGGAAGATAAAACAACTCAACAACTCGGGAAAACGAAACGATCGAAACATACGGTAATCAATGCTGTGAAGGTAACTAAATCCAATAAAAGATCTAAACATCCAAAATTCAATCCAAAAGATCCCAAAGGTAACTAAACCAAAAGAAAGAACAACATTGCTCAAAACTGGAAACAACTGTTTATGAAAAGAAAACATCTAAACGATCTATGTCTTCAAACTCCAACTCAAACGTCCTCGTCATCAAAGAACTCATCAGCGGTAACCACCTGTTCATCTTCTTTGAGGAAAGGGAAAGACAAAGATAACGTAACGGGGTAAGTACAAAAGTACTCAGTAGCGTGTAGAAGATCGTATAACTATGTCCTCATAAAGAAATAAAAGCAATACCGTCTTTTATTAATTCATTTTCCGTTATTAACCCTAACTATCTATCATATTTGTTCATTGCATAACATGAGGTTCCAAGGGTATCTATCTTAGCTCAAGTTTGTTACATCATGAATAACAAGGGCACTACGCCTAGTAATAGGATGTACTAGGACAGGCGGGTGCAACCTACTTAGAGACTCGCTCTAGTAGCCTCGGGAATATCTGAGTCCCGATAGTGTGATGACCGGCAGAGTGTACCAGACGCTTTATCTGGCCAATCGATTGACCGGCGTGGGTACAGTCTACTTTGTCTGGTCAGAGGACACATCGCGATATTGTACTATGCCTTACCAAGCATTGCATGATGTTTAAGCTTTTAATCTAACACATACGTTTGATTAGATGTTTAACTAGCCACCTAAGTGTTTTCAAGTAAGCTCCCTCACATCTCCTACTCTCTTACTTAGACCACTAGACACGGGCAAGGCCTAACAATTACACAGACATCGATAAACCCTAGTTCATCGAAGCACAAGGCAAATCCAAAGCTTTCGGTGGTCCCACACTTCATCTTTTTAGGGAATCCATGTGGTGCCGGAACTAAACGCACCAAAAGCTAATTCGAGCTTTGTCACGTAAAGTTATGCAAGTAAAAATCATGTTATAAAGCACGAGAAGCAAGCCGACATCACTAGACAATAGAAAACTAGAGACACGAGACCAAACGCCCGTCCAAAAGACCGAACGCCCGTCCACCTTCAAGCCATCACATCCTGTATGAAAAGCGCCCTTGGACGCCCGTCCGAAAGTCCGGACGCCCGTCCAATTTGCGAGAGGAAGCGAGACGCCCGTCCATTAGGCCGGACGCCCGTTCACCCAAACTTAATTCAATCCGTATCAAAATTTCACCACGAACGCTCGTCCAAGGGGAACCGGACGCTCGTCCACTTTGCAGAGGAACCGGACGCCCGTCCGAATACCTGGACGCCCGTCCACCTGGGAATTTCCCAGAATTTCTGCAACCTTTCTCTGCGATCTCCATCCCATATACAACCCAAGACTCGATTTTTAGCAGATTAAAAACAGCAGAAAAACCAACAAATTGCCTACAACCTTACGAGAGCTTAGCCATACGATAAGAAAACCACGTTACCTTGATTTTGCGAGCTACAACGATCCACGCAACCAAAGCTTTGGAAAAAGTTAAACCTTTAACCTCAAACCTAAAACGATCAAACCCAAAACTGGTCACTACGAAGCTTAGACTCAGAAAACGCTGTTAAACCATGAAGAACGACCCTGAATTAAAACGATGAAGAAACTTACGTTAACGGTTCTAGGGATGGTTGATATCCAAACATCCTCTTGTCGCGGTGATTCTTTTTCCCTTGAGATGTCTGTCCAAATGATCAACGGATTAAGCCTGGGGATTGAAAGTTCTTCCTCTCTCTATTTTTTTTAAAACTTGCGGCTCTCCTCAAAAAAACTGCGGCTGCTCTTTTTTTTTTGACAAAATAACAACTAGGTTAGTAATTAGGATTATATCCCTTTTTATAAATCCCAATTATCTCTAATTATTATTTAAGTCCTTTAATTATCCCTTTTTCTTTTATAAAACCCTTTAAAACAAAAGAACATAATATTCCGATTTACCAAAAGACCGAAATGCCCTTTATCCAAAAATCGGGATATTACATTCCTCCCCCCTTAAGAGGAGTTTCGTCCTCGAAACTAGAACGTACCTGGAAGATGAGGGAACTCTGGGAACTCGTCCAACATATCTCGCTTCCACTTCCCAAGTGGCTTCCGTCGTGCATGGTTGCTCGTTGCACTAACACTAACGGAATCATTCGCCTCTTGATCATCCTTTCCTTTCTATCCAGAATCTTGATCGGCTTTTCCACGTATGATAGGTTGTCTTGTAACACCTCTGGATCAATTTCAGATTCCACATCCACTCTTGATAAACACTTTTTAAGCATTGATACGTGGAAGACATTGTGCACTCGAGACATCGATTCCGGCAACTGTAGCCTATAAGCCAACTTCCCAACTCTTTCGATGACCTCGAAAGGTCCAACGTACCTTGGACTTAGCTTTCCTTTCTGACCAAACCTCTTGACACCCTTCATTGGAGACGCTCGAAGGTAAACTCTATCCCCAACTTCGAACTCTAGCGGTCTCCTTCTAACATCGGCCCAACTCTTTTGGCGATCTTGTGCGGCTTTCAGATTCTTCCTTATCAACTCGATCTTCTCCTTGGCTTGCTGAACCATCTCCGGCCCTGTGATGTGTTTCTCTCCTACTTCATCCCAATAAAGTGGAGTCCTACACTTCCTACCATACAAGGCCTCAAAAGGTGGCATTCCCAAACTTGCGTGGTGACTGTTATTGTAAGCAAACTCCGCCAAGTTGAGGTAATCTATCCAAGAACCTCCGGCATCCAAAACACAAGCTCTAAGCATATCCTCAAGAGTCTGAATCGTTCTCTCGGACTGCCCATCCGTCTGAGGATGAAACGCTGTGCTCAAATCAATCTTCATTCCAAAAGCTTTCTGCAGACCTTTGCAAAAGCGACTGATGAATCTACTATCCCTGTCGGATATAATAGATAAAGGCACACCATGAAGCTTCACTATATTGTCGATGTACATAGTGGCGAACTTCTTTATAGGCATGTCTACCTTACACGGCAAGAAATGGGCTGATTTGGTAAGTCTATCCACAATCACCCAAATCATGTCATGACCGCCCTTCGTCTTAGGCAAACCGGTGATGAAATCCATCGTGATATTCTTCAATTTCCATTCCGGTATCTCCAAAGGTTTCAGCAAACCTCCTGGCCTTTTGTGTTCTGCTTTCACCCTCTGACATGTATCGCATCTCGCCACGAACTCTGCGATCCCTAACTTCATACCAGGCCACCAGTATCTTTCCTTGAGATCTCTATACATCTTAGTGGCTCCGGGGTGAACCGCAAAAGCAATCTTGTGAGCCTCATCCATAACCTTCTCTCTTAGACCATCCACATCCGGTACACACGGACGGTCTCCATACCAAAGATAACCACTCTTGTCCAACCGATAACCCACTTTGTAGGTTTTTCTCGGGCCACACGCTTCAAATTAACCATCACCGGGTCCTTATCTTGTTTAAACCGTATTTCATCTAGCGAGATCCGACCTCGCCATCAATGGCGCCATAAAATGGTCTTCATCCTTCGCTCAACCACTTCAATCGCATTCTATCCAACCGATCCACAACTTCTTGTAAGGTGGTGATAGCATTAACCGCCCTCCGGCTAAGTGCATCGCCTACGACATTCGCCTTACCCGGGTGGTATTGAATGTCCAAGTCGTAGTCTTTCACAAACTCTAACCATCTTCTTTGTCTCGTGTTCGGATTCTCCGAGTAAAGAAGAACTTAAGGCTCTTATGATCCGTGAAGATCCTTGTCTTGACACCATACAAATAGTGTCTCCAAAGCTTCGAGCAAACACCACCGCTTGCCAACTCCAAGTCATGTGTAGGATAATTCTTCTCATGCACCTTTTCTTTGCCTAGATGCATAAGCAATCACCTTCCCTGACTGCATCAAAACACAACCCAAACCTTGACCCGATGCATCTGTATAAACATCATAATTATCAAAAACCTCCGGTAACGCCAACACAGGAGCTGTGGTCAACCTTTCTTTCAAAGTCTGGAAGGCTTCCTCACATTCGTCCGTCCACTCATCCTTGACGTTCTTCTGAGTAAGTCTCGTAAGAGGTGTAGCTATCTTCGAGAAATCCTTTACAAACTTCCGGTAATACCCTGCTAGACCCAAGAAACTTCTTATCTCTGTTACTGACGTAGGTCTAGGCCACTTAGAAACAACTTCTATCTTTGCTGGATCCACTTTAATGCCTTATCCAGAAACTATGTGTCCAAGAAAACTGACTTGATCCAACCAAAACTCGCACTTGGAAAACTTAGCATACAGCCTGTTCTCTTTTAGGGTCTGTAGAACTATCCTTAGACGTTCTTCATGCTCTTTTTCGCAGATTGTTGGGGAATTCAAAGGGGAACGAACAATGCCGAACCAGAAATGAATGTGCTGCAATGAAAATAACCGGATATACACGTAGAGTCGATTTGAGAATCTTTCCTGCGAAAACTATTCGTCCCCAAATGATTGTCTCCGGGTAAACACGAATATGATCACGGGATAAAACTACGTTCACTTTCAGTCTAGACAATATAGACAGAAAGAAAGCTACAGGAGTTTGGTGATATTTTGTGTGTATAGAACTTGAGGTTTCAAGGACATTCCAAGAAAAACGGAAAAGGTTTCTCAAATCCTTTTTTCTTTTCATCCATGGAAAAAAGGTTCCAAGTGTTCTTTTATATGTATGTAGAGTTATGTTTATGTATCTCTACATACACAACCTTTTAGAATTGGTTACAAGAGCCAAAAACCCGAAAGGACACCAACAAAACCGACCAAACTGCTTTTACAACTGAAAAATCTGCATACCGGACGCCCGTTTGAAACAAAATGGACGCCCGTCCAGAATCTATGGACGCCCGTCCACCAGAGCAGATTACATTCAGTACTCAATTTGAGACTTTGGACGCCCGTCCAGAAGAAATGGACGCCCGTCCATCAGAACAGATTGCTCCCAGTACTCAAATTTAGACTTTGGACGCTCGTCCATGTTAAATGGACGCTCGTCCAACATCAGACGCCCGTCCATATAACATGGACGCCCGTCCAATTAAGCAGCAAGACTCCGGTTTTGTTCAACACTTGTTCTAACACTCTCATAAGCTTGTAAATATCAATTGTGAGCATGCACTCCGCATCTCCTAACTCATATCGATTGTTCCAAGCTTACCAAACCTCAAACTAAATCCAATTACACTAAATGACATTGGTGATATTATCACCAACAGGTAGTACATTATTTGACCTCTCATAAAAAAAATACGATGATGTATTTCTCCAAAGTTGTTTCATACCTGGTGTGTTTGCCCTATTGTGTTTTAATTTTGATTTTATTTTAATTACAATAAACTAATTATTAATTATCAATTAAAACATTTCGTATTTACTGATACACCGTAATCATCATATATCTTCAAGTTAATCATTATCTAAGGATAAGTAAAAGATTGATCGTAAATATGTAACGTTATACGTCATTCGGTTGAGTATCATGTATGTGGGTCTCTATCTATGGTTGTAATGCCCGTAGTTTTTCTTTAAATTTTTTTTTTTGTGTCGGTAACATATCAATTTTATCCTTATGATAATTTTTCTTTTTTCTTTTTGGTTCGCCTTATGATAATTATTATCTAAATTAAATTTTTTTTAGAGCTCAATCTAAATTAAAATTTAAAATATGAGTTTGTCAGTAAAATATTTTTTAGAGTGATAAAAAGTTTGTTGATCATTATTAAACTTGTACATATTTATCTTTATCAAACATATCATTGTTAATATATATATATATATATATATATATATATATATATATATATATATATATATATATATATATATATATATATATATTAAACATGTCTCGTGTTTATCCATATTTTTAATATTACATTACATATATGAGGTAATGAGGGAGAAAAACACAAATATTTCATCAATTAGGGAGAATGACAGGTTTTTTAAACCTTTGCATAAAGGACAAAACTATTTTTTTTATTTTTCTGCCGCCATCCCCCCCCCACCCAAAAAAAAAAACTCAACATACTTTCTCTCATCCATATTTTTTAAACACTCATATCTTTCAATCTATAACTCCAAATTTGAAAAATTTTTCACCAAATTTTTTATTTTTTCATTCTCTTTATTTTTGATACCACATTCAACATATTCCGACGTGATTTCGGAAAATTCGCTGTCGAAATTCACTATTGTACGAAATTCACTGTCGATATCCACTGATTTTCAGGATTTATTGGGGATATCCACTGAGTGAATTTCGACATTGAATCTCATGAAAAACGATATAATTATACCGAACCAAGTCTTAAAACGAAGAGTATCAAAAAATAAAAAATTCAGTGAAATTTTTATCGCATTTGGATCTCTAGATCAAAAGATATGAGCGTTTAAAAATCGGGGAGGAAAGAGAAAAAAATTTAAAATCCTGGAAGCAGACCCGGGTAGTACGCGCGCGTTTGATTTTTATTTTTTTGGTTTTGTCCTTCAGGGTATAAAAAATATAAAATTTGTCCTTCTCCCTATAAAAAATGTGTGGTTGTCATGCTACTCAAAATATTCCAAAACCTGTCCTTATCCTTAATTCTCTATACATATATATCTTACTTCTATAAGTTAATTTTACAGGTGTTTCAATATATCGAGGATCGAGTATGGAAAAAGCTTTGCGGATGGAAGAATAAATTTCTATCGCCGGCAGCTCGGGAGATTCTTATCAAGAGTGTGCTGCAGGCAATTCCTACGAAGGTGGTGTAGTGCTTCCTCATTCCTTAGGCCTTGATTGATACGATTGAGTGTATGATTAGCCGATTTTTCTGGGGAGGTACGGAGGATAAGCGCAAGATTCATTGGAAGAAGTGAGAGGTGTGTACTATGCCTAATGATATGGGGGTTAGGCTTCTGGGACCTTAACTGTCTTAATCTGGTGCTTCTGGGGACTCAGCCTTCTTTTTTATGGCGTAGTATGTTACTGGCCGCGATCTTCTTGCACGTGGTTTATGATGGCGGGTAGGCGATGGTGATTCGATCAACATCTATTCGGATGCATGGCTCCCTCTGCCGTTGTTAAGGGTGATTTTATATGATTTATATCGTTATGTTTTGTAACGATTTCCCCCAATATTTGTATAATTTGCATAGAAATTGAGCGTTTATTGGATTTGTTGAGCAAATGAGGTTTTAAACAGTTGATTCGCAAAATTGGTTAATTTATGTGTTTTATTGATGATTTTATGTTTATTTGGATATTATTACACTTTGTGATGTTTTTGATGACTTGTAGATGCATAATTGCGGTTCAAAAGATGATTAAAAGTTGATAAAGTTCGGATTTTATGAAGAAAAGGAGATAAGGAAGAAATTGGATAGAAGAAAAGAGATAAAGATGAGAAAATTGATTTTTGAGCACTTGAACGAGCGTCCAAGTCCCGTCCAGCTGGACGGGCGTCTAAGGTAATGGACGAGCGTCCAGAGGAAGAAGTTGGATTCATGATGTTGAGGATTTTGATGAACGAGCGTCCAATTTTGCATAGGACGGGCGTCTGATCCAGCTCGGCCCGACTCGATGTTTTTATTCATGCCTGGACAGGCGTTCACTCCTCTAGACGGGCGTCCAGCCGCCTCCATTGCCTAAACCGACTTCAAAACCTATATATAGTCGTGTTTTCTGAGCCCTAAAACATAACAATTTACCCTAGGCGGCCACATAAACCATAAGGGGCAATTTCCCTGTGGTTTGCACCATTCAAACACAAATTTTATGCTTTTTATTTCTTAGATTAGATCCATCACTTTTATGCACTACATAGAAGTAATTCGAGTTGTTCAAGTGATGTTTAGAGGCTAGAGGATTTTGGAACAAGCATTGTGAAGCCGTTCTTTCAATGATTCGATTTCGTCTTTGATTATCTTGTGAGTTTTTAATTAAAGTTGTATCTTTACTATGTTTATGTTGATTTTATGCAATTATATTGAGAGATGCTTGCATGTTTGATGTTTAATGTTGATGAGAATCGTTATTAAACCTAGATCACCATAGTAAAGATTAGAATTTTAATCTAAAATTAACGAGAGTTATTAGGTTGAATTTCTATGTTAGAAATTGAGAGATTTCACACCTTTAATTTGAAAGCATTAATCTTTAGGATCAAAAGATAAAAGATTGGTAGACGAACTTTTCTAAGAGATTAGGAGTTCATACCTACGATAGGTGAATCACAACTTTTGATTAATCATCACGAGATAATCTAGATAGAAATTGATTGTTGTAGGATAGGTGGATCAATAGCTTGTTCGTTCGTAAATTATTGATTAAACAACTTGAATTTGAATTGCTTAGTAAATTTACAATCTTTATTTCATAATAGATTTAGAATAGACTTAGTTTAGATAATTTTGTTCGCAACCATATTTTCCTGGCTTTAGGTCTCGATCTTCTGTCCAGTTATTCTTATTGTTAGTTTCGTTTTTCGTTTAAGTTTTCACTGTTTTATTGTCGTATCTTTATAGTAGTAATCGTGACATAGTTAGGTTAGATAATAAAAACTAGATTAAACAACCCCGATTCCCCGTAAGATCGACCCGGTATCAACCTCTATACTACGATCCCTACACTTGGGGTGTACCGGATTTATAAATTTATTACTTGTTTATTTTCATTGCAAAAATCCGTGACAAGTTTTTGGCGCCGTTGCCGGGGAATCCGGACGGTTGTCTAGTTTTTATTTTCGTTAGTAATCTAGTTTAGATATTTTGTTTTTAGTTTATGTTTTTCGTAAGGTAAAATTCTTTGTTTCGTTTCTGTTCTATTAAACGGGTGTCTGGGGTAGTGGACGCCCGTCCGTATAATTTTTTTTTAACTCTGGTCGTTTTACCCAGTCAGACGAGCGTCTGGTTATCCAGACGTCCGTCCTGTTCATCTTCGAGGCAGATGCCCGTCCAGTAATCTGGACGCCCGTCTGGCCTCTTTTTCTTTAAAATCTTTTCTCAGTTTTAACCTTTGATTAAAAGGTTAAACAACTCGATCTTGGTATCGGTTTATGCAAACTCAAAGTCAACTGGGGCCACTACTCTATACCTTTGACCTCGAGCGGACCATAGTCCGACCAAACAGGCGGAGAATCCGTTATGCGGTTCCTTCTGACAGGGCCGATCAAGACTTTGAAGAACGTTTAGCTGAAGAGATCGAAGATATAGTCATTATGGCTGCAAAAGATAGACGTACGTTGGCTGACTACGCCATGCCTGGTGAAGTCAAAGTCAACCCGGCCATCGTTCTACCCGCCAAAAATGCACCAACCTTCGAACTAAAACCTGGTCTTATCCAAATGATGCAACATGCATCTATCTTCCATGGCTTCCAATCTGAGAATCCTCATACGCACGTACACACATTTCTGGAGATATGTGGTACGACTCGCATCCAAGGAGTTAGTGAGGATGCAATTAAACTGAAACTGTTTCCGTTTTCCTTGAAGGGGGAGGCAAAAGAGTGGTACAACTCTCTCCCTGCTGAATCCATTATCACTTGGGCTGAACTCGAGAAAGAGTTCCTGAGTCAATATTTCCCACCATCTAAAACAGCCCAATGCCTGAGTGAAATTTTTACTTTTTACCAAAAGGAAAACGAATCTTTCTTTGATGCTTGGAACAGATTCAAGGCTCTCCTGAGAAAATGCCCGCATCATGGTTTGGACTTGCAGAGACAAGTCAACACATTTTTCAATGGATTGACCGAACTCACTAAGGGTATGGTCAATAGTTCTTCTGGTGGGGCATTCTTGAGAAAGACACCTGCAGAGGGATGGGCACTATTTGAGGATATTGCCAAGTATAATTACGCCCCATCCTCTCAAGCTATCCAAACGCCTCCTCCTCCTCCCAGGATCGAGGAGGTGAATATGCAAAGTCTGATCGCCATGCTGCAAAAGCAGATGGCAGTTTCTCAAATTTCTCCTAATCCGATCAATCAGAATCTTTCATTTCAACAGAACTCTCAAGTTCTGTATTGTGAAAATTGCTGTCAGACGGGCCATATGATTGGCCAGTGTAAATTTAATCCCCCTGCTCCTTATCAAGTTAATGTTGTTCATGATTATGGACAGTATAATCAAGTCACATGTCAGAATTGTGACAATGTGGGGCACACTTCTCGTTTCTGTCCTATGAACGGACAGAATGCTGAAGTGAATGCGTTCTTTGGCCAGTCCAATCAGAGGTTTAATCAATTCTCAGGCCAAAATAATCATCAAAACCAAGGTTTCAGCCAGAATCCAAGTGTTAATCCAAATTCAAATTTCAATCAAAATCAAAACTTCAATCGAAACCCTGGTTTTAATCAGAACCATGATCTTGAAGCTAAACTGGAGGAATAGAATAATAATATCCAATCCCTTCAGAACACAATAAAGAGTCTTGAGAGGCAGATCGGGCAAATGGCTGGCCAACTAGCTTCTAGACCACCACGGCATCTGCCCAGTTTCACAGAAATGAATCCAAAGGGTGGTCAAGTTGCTCAAACCGATTTGAACAATGGCCAATGCACCGACCTCGTACCTTCAATTCCATACGGTAGAGAAGAGGCCAGTGCGTTGAATCTAAGAAGTGGTACTCAACTGAGTGGTCCCCCCCACCAGGGAAACCACTAACCCCTCCTGCCAGCGATAAGGCAGGAGGGGAAGCTGAGCACCTACACTCCCCTTGGCCATAAGAGAACACTCAGGTGGCTGATCCCCTGAGAGGTGAAAGAGTTGAAAGTCCTCAGGTGGCTGATCCCCTGAGGAATGACGAATCAAATGAAAGTCAGGAGGCTGATCCCCTGATTCGTAATGAGAATGAGAAAGTTGTAAGGTGGAAGGACTTGGAAGACAAAGCGGTCAGTGCATCCTCGAAGAGTCTTTTCTGAGAGTGACTTGAAGAAGCTTCCATTTCCACCTAGGAAAAGCAACATCTCCTTGAATGAGGATAAAAAGTATGAAAAAGTGCTAAACCTTCTGAAAAATACTCAGGTTAATCTTCCATTATCCGAGGTTTTGGTTGAGATGCCTAAGTATACCAAATTCATCAAGGATGTTGTTTCTTCTAAGAAGAAGTTAGCAGACATGGATCGGTCGATTGGTGAGGATTGCTCTATGATCAATTATGAAGATCTACCAATCAAGAGGGGTGACCCGGGGAAATTTGTTCTCACACTGCTGATGGGAGGCCTAGTCTTCCCAAACTCTTTATGTGACCTGGGTGCATCCATAAGCCTGATGCCATTGTCTGTGTGCAAACAGCTGGGTTTAAATGATCTTCTAGAACACATAACCATGAATTTGCAATTCACTGATAGATCTTCTAAGAAGGCTGCGGGGATTCTGAAAGACGTATTAGTTCAAATTGATAAATTTACCTTTCCCGTTGACTGGTACATCCTAGACATTGAAAAGGATGAAAATGTCCCCCTGATACTTGGAAGATCTTTTCTGTCTACAGCTAGAGCCCTCATTGATTGTGATGGTGGCAAAGTGACTATACGAGTTGGTGATCAGGAGGTGAGTTACAGTGTCTCCAAAGCTATCCAGAGACCTTCTGATTATCCAACTGGCTTCTCCATTGAGGATATGTCTGATGACTTTAATGATTACATGGAAAAGCAATACATGGCTGTTGAAACTGAATACGAGCGATTGGTTGATAATCTGAATAAACATGGTGTGGTGAATCTAAAGCAGTTAGAAGCTGAATTTGAGGATGAGTTGTTAAAAGGAGATGCTTTGGCAGTGGGACCACTAAGTAAACTCAGTGATGTTGAGTTGAAAAGTGGAGATCTTAAATCAAGTGTAGAAGACCCCCCGTCAGATCTAGTACTGAAGCCGTTGCCTAAACATCTAAAGTATGTGTTTTTAAGAGAAGGTGACAAGCTTCCATTGATTATATCTGCCAAGCTGTCTCGACTAGAAGAAATGAAGTTAATAAACGTCTTGAAAAAGAACAAAAAAGCTTTTGGATGGCAAGTGGGAGATATCAGAGGGATATCTCCTGACATCTGTATGCATAAGATAAAGACTAATGAGGGTGCGAAATGTGTTAGACAGCCCCAGAGGAGGCTCAACCCTCATATGCAAGAGGTGGTTAAGAAAGAAATCATCAAACTTCTGGATATGGGTATCATTTATGCCATCGCTGATAGCGAATGGGTATCCCCGACTCAAGTAGTTCCAAAAAAGGAGGAATTACTATTGAGAAGAATGAGAAGGGAGAAGAAATAGCATTAAGGCTTGTTACCGGTTACAGAGTCTGCATTGATTACAGAAAGCTCAATGAAGTAACCATGAAAGATCATTTTACCCTTCCATTCATTGATCAGATGCTTGAGCGTCTGGCGGGACACGCATTCTACTGTTTCCTGGACGGATATTCAGGATATTTTCAGATACCCATCGATCCAGTTGACCAAGAAAAGACCACTTTCACCTGTCCTTATGGTACATTCGCTTACAGGAGGATGCCATTTGGTCTTTCCAATGCCCCAGCTACATTCCAGAGATGTATGCTGGCTATCTTTGACGGGTTAGTTGAAAAGTGTATGGAAATTTTCATGGATGATTTTTCGGTCTTTGGTCAATCCTTCGATGATTGTCTTGACAATCTTGACCAGGTCTTATCCAGATGCGTGGAAAAGAACTTAGTCCTAAACTGGGAAAAGTGCCATTTCATGGTAGATGAGGGAATAGTTCTTGGCCACAAGATCTCCGCCAAAGGTATTGAGGTAGACAGAGCCAAAGTAGAAGCTATCGAGAAGATGAGTTATCCTAAGAATGTGCGCGAAGTCAGAGGTTTTCTTGGACATGTCGGTTTCTATAGGAGATTCATTCAAGACTTTTCCAAGATAGCCAAGCCCCTGTCTACTTTACTTAAAGAAGACGTTGTGTTTGATTTTGATGAAAGTTGCAAGCAAGCGTTCGAGGATCTTAAAAGTCGATTAATCTCTGCGCCGATTCTTATTTCGCCTGATTGGAATCTACCTTTCGAGCTTATGTGCGATGCATCAAACTATGTTGTTGGTGCAGTCTTAGGACAATGGATTAAAGGAAAATTCCAACCAATCTATTACGCCAGTCACACACTAAATCCGTCTCAAGTAAACTACACGATGACTGAAAAGGAATTATTGGCCGTAGTCTTTGCTAGGGACAAGTTTCGTAGTTACTTATTAGGTGCTCAAGTGATTGTGTGGACTGATCACGCTGCTTTGCGATATCTGATGATGAATAAAGAGGCTAAACCGCGCTTACTGCGTTGGATACTGACCCTACAAGAGTTTGATGTCCAGATCAAAGACAAAAAGGGCAGTGAAAACGTAGTGGCGGATCATGTTTCGAGAATGTTAAGTGAGGAAAAGGATGATCCAGATGATATAGATCTTTACTTTCCTCTAGAAAATGTTATGCTCATCGATGGTTGCGCTCCAGCTGCTCCATGGTATTCTTCCATCGTAAACTACCTTCATTCCCAATATCTTGATCCAGAATTCTCTTATCAGGAGAAGAAGAAATTCTTCTCTGATTTGAAAACTTTTGTTTGGGATGAACCTTACCTTTTCAAGATTTGTAAAGATGGTTTGCTGAGAAGATGTGTTCCAGAATCCAAGCAACGTGAGATTATTGAGCAATGCCACAGTGGACCTACAGGTGGTCACTTTGGTCCTTGAAAAACCCTTGCTAAGATATTTCAATCCGGCTTTTATTGGCCCACGATCTTTAAGGACACAGAAACTTTCTGTAAAGCTTGTGATAGGTGCCAAAGAACCGGAGCTTTGACGAGGCATTTTGACATGCCTTTGAAACCCATCCTAGAATGCGAAGTCTTTGATGTATGGGGCATCGATTTTATGGGACCCTTCCCATCATCTTGTGGCAATAAATACATCTTAGTCTGCGTGGATTACGTGTCAAAATGGGTAGAAGCTCAAGCCACTTCTCATAATGATCATAAGACGGTCATGAAGTTTCTAAAGAAAAATATCTTCGTGAGATTTGGATGTCCACGAGCCTTGATCAGTGATGAAGGAACACACTTTTGCAACCGACCCTTAGAAAAAGTACTCGAGAAGTACTGTGTTCGTCATAAGATTGGCACACCATATCATCCTATGACTAGTGGTCAGGTTGAAAGAAGCAACCAGAGCTTGAAAAAGATCCTGGAAAAAACTGTTAATAGTCATAGAAAAGACTTGAGTCTGAAGTTGGATGATGTACTATGGGCGTACCGAACTGCCTATAAGACCCCCATGGGTACATCTCCCTATCAAATGGTTTATGGTAAGCCATGCCACTTGCCAGTTGAGTTAGAGCATAGAGCGTATTGGGCCACTAAGTTCTTGAACTTTGATTCCCAATCTTGTGGAAAACATCGAATGCAGCAGTTGCATGAGTTAGACGAATTTAGACTTCAGGCCTACGAAAGTGCCAGGATAAGTAAGGAAAAGACGAAACTCCTTCATGATGCCAAAATCAAGAAGCGAGAATTCCAAGTTGGGGAACAAGTTCTTTTGTATAATTCCAGGTTACATCTGTTTCCTGGAAAGTTGAGGACACGATGGTCCGGTCCCTTTGAGATTCTCCAAGTCATTCCTGGAGGTGTTCTAGAACTACGAGGTTATGGTGACCGACCGTTTCGAGTGAATGGTGAAAGGTGCAAGCATTACATTGGTCAAGCAAAGGAAAAGCCTTTGATTGTTCGATTCCTCGATATCCTCGGGTGTGGTACTTCAGCAGTCAATGAATTTGACGAGTTTTCACCCGATTTATTTTCTGAAGATGACGGTAGTGGTCAATCAGAAGAAGCTCTAGCTGGTAGTTGGGACATGGAAGAACTTGAAAGGGAGCGACAATTGAAAAGAAGATAGAGGAAGAAGAAGTCTACAATGGGGCGGATTAAAAGCGTTTGGAAAGCAATCAGAAACTTGACCCCATGTGTTAGATGCTGTTTCTGCAGCCACACTACTGATCAGAGATTACACGATGTAGTGGCTGGCAGAAAAGTTAATGGCCTGATCCAGGCTGACCTTAAAATGTGTCGAGCTAACGACATAAACCAAAAGCGCCACTAGGGGGCATCCTAGATATCTTTATTTATATTAGTTGCTTTCTATTTTTTTATTCTTGTCTTTGATTTGTTTGCTTTAGTTAAGTCTCATCAGAGTGTTGTCTGAATCTGCTTCAGTTCAGCTTTGCTTCATTTCACTTTATCATTATTGTTGCGCGATATGTTATATTCCCCTGTGTCCCCCGAGGTACGTCTTGTTTTCTCATGTGTGCAGGATATTTGCGATAGCGATTGTGAGCTTTTAGACGATATCAGTTTTCCGGTGGATAGTCCACAGTCTACCGATTTCTTCAAGCATTTCCGGATCTGGATTATGACCACTTCCAGAATTGCCACCTTCGAACTACAATCAGCTAAGTACTTTATTTCTTTTTAAATTCTGCACAACCTGAGGACACGTTGTGGTTTAAGTGTGGGGGAGGGGAATGGTTATGTGTATCGATCATTTGCGTACTTCGTAATGTTTCTATGCAAAATGAGCTAAATTTTTCGCTGAATTTTTTCAAATTTTTGTTTTGTCCCGAGTGAGCAATGCATATTTTTGTTCGGTTTTTATATTCATTGATGATGTATACCGTGTGTTTAGTAAGTTAGTTGTTTCACCCGATATTATTTTTCACGAGCCATAGTGAATGATGAGCTATAATATTAAGCTATACCCCTTTTGATTAGTGATTTTTGTTATCTTATAAGTCGTGTGCTTAGTGCTAACGTATGTATCGTGAGGATTATGATAGTTTGTGTTTAGATCCAAAGTATGATATACTGTGAATATCTGAGGTTTGAATGTGATAAGTAAAGCGTGACTAAAGTTGTTGAAAAAGTTGAATTTTAAATGAAATAATTGGGTGTGTCGAAAGCTGGTCGATGATTTGAGTGAGGTAGGGTATACCACGTATGTCCTATGCCACTATGATGACCAAAAGCTCACGACAGTCAGAAGAAGCTGCCTTATGATTTGAGTAAGGTAGGGTATATCTCGAATATCCTATTCTGCTATGACGGGCAAGAGCTCATTCTGATGTGCGTTTAAATGTGAAAATAGTTGAATCAACTTGCAATAAGATCTGGTATGAATAAGTGAAAGACTTTGTTATCGTCTACCTTATCCCCAGTATAAACCGACAGATATGTTGTAGGGATTATCCTCTGAGTATGTCAGAAAGGTCCTAAATACCTTCTATAATCCTTTTCGGGATATGTTACGTTTTGTAGGGTGCATCTTATAAGTATCATTTATCTCTTGTTTGAAAGGGGGTATTAGCTAGTTTGCTTGGAAATTTTCAAGTTTGGACTTAGTGGAAGTTTGTTATGGCTTTGCACACACACCGGGGTGAACCTCTGATTTATTGAATATACTTTGTACTTGCTGAAGTGTCTATATTTTTCCTGAGCCTTTATTTTGTCTTGTTTTGCTCGGGACGAGCAAAAGCTAAGTGTGGGGGAGTTGTTAAGGGTGATTTTATATGATTTATAGCGTTATGTTTTGTAACGATTTCCCCCAATATTTGTATAATTTGCATAGAAATTGAGCGTTTATTGGATTTGTTGAGCAAATGAGGTTTTAAACGGTTGATTCGCAAAATTGGTTAATTTATGTGTTTTATTGATGATTTTATGTTTATTTGGATATTATTACACTTTGCGATGTTTTTGATGACTTGTAGATGAATAATTTCGGTTCAAAAGATGATTAAAAGTTGATAAAGTTCGGATTTTATGAAGAAAAGGAGATAAGGAAGAAATTGGATAGAAGAAAAGAGATAAAGATGAGAAAATTGATTTTTGAGCACTTGAACAAGCGTCCAAGTCCCGTCCAGCTGGACGGGCGTCTAAGGTAATGGATGAGCGTCCAGAGGAAGAAGTTGGATTCAGGATGTTGAGGATTTTGATGAACGAGCATCCAATTTTTCATAGGACGGGCGTCTGATCCAGCTCGGCCCGACTCGAAGTTTTTATGCATGCCTGGACGGGCGTTCACTCCTCTGGACGGGCGTCCAGCCGCCGCCATTGCCTAAACCGACTTCAAAACCTATATATAGTCGCGTTTTCTGAGCCCTAAAACATAACAATTTACCCTAGGCGGCCACATAAACCCTAAGGGGCGATTTACCTGTGGTTTGCACCATTCAAACACGAATTTTATGCTTTTTAATTCTTAGATTAGATCCATCACTTTTATGCACTACATAGAAGCAATTCGAGTTGTTCAAGTGATGTTTAGAGGCTAGAGGCTTTTAGAACAAGCATTGTGAAGCCGTTCTTTCAACGATTCGATTTCGTCTTTGATTATCTTGTGAGTTTTTAATTAAACTTGTATCTTTACTATGTTTATGTTGATTTTATGCAATTATATCGAGAGATGCTTGCATGTTTGATGTTTAATGTTGATGAGAATCGTTATTAAACCTAGATCACCATAGTAAAGATTAGAATTTTAATCTAAAATTAACGAGAGTTATTAGTTTGAATTTCTAGGTTAGAAATTGAGAGATTTCACACCTTTAATTTGAAAGCATTAATCTTTAGGATCGAAAGATAAAAGATTGGTAGACGAACTTTTCTAAGAGATTAGGATTTCAAACCTACGATAAGTGAATCACAACTTTTGATTAATCATCACGAGATAATCTAGATAGAAGTTGATTGTTGTAGGATAGGTGGATCAATAGCTTGTTCGTTCGTAAATTATTGATTAAACAACTTGAATTTGAATTGCTTAGTAAATTTACAATCTTTATTTCAGAATACATTTAGAATAGACTTAGTTTAGATAATTTTGTTCGCAACCATATTTTCCTGGCTTTAGGGTCTCGATCTTTGTCCCGGATTTATCTAATGCGAACAAACAAGTAATAAATATTTATAAACCGGTTAACCTCAAGTATAAGGATCGTAGTACTAGTGGTTAATGCCAGGTCGATCCTACGGGGAACTAGACGATTGTGGTTCCTAGTTTTTGTCTAACTAAACTATGTCATGAAAAACTAAACTAAACATAAACAAAACACAAAACTGGACAGAAGAACAAGTCTAAAGCCAGGAAAGATTGGTTGCGAACCGATTAAACTACACTAAACTAATATGCAATTAAAAGTAAACTAAACTAAGCAATTCAAGTTTCACGGGATTGAATCAAATTATAACGAACGAACAAGCAATTGATCCACCTATCCTATCAACATTCAATTCTAATTCGGATTAATTCGTGATCTCTACTCAAGCCGTGATTCACCTAATCGAAGGGCTGAACTCCTACTCTCGTAGATAAGTTCGTTTTCTAATCTTTTATCTTTCGATGTTAAAAATTACGTCTTTTTAACCTAGGCGTGAAATCTTTCAATTTCTAATCTAGACAATCAATCTAATAACTCTCATTTTAATTAGATCAAATATCTATTCTTTTAGCATGGTGATCTAATGTTTATATGATTTTCATCAATAAAACAATCATAAAGCAAACATCTTTCGATACGATTTGCAATAAAACAATGTAAAGCATGATAAAAGAAACAACTTGAGATAGAAACTCACAAATCAATCACGAATCAAACTGAATTGTTGATGGACGGCTTCACAACGCTTGTTCAAGAGGGTTTAGCCTCTTAACATCCTTGTTGCAACTCGAATTGATGAAATAAAAGACATGAATCTATCTAATCTAATCTAGGAATTAAATTGCATAAACTGGGGGAAATTTAAGTAGAAACCGCAGCCTGAGCCGCCCCTAAGATATTAGGGTTCGAATTATGTATATGAGATATCTAATGTGGAGAAAACAGCTTCTTTATATAGGCATTAGAGTCGGTTCTGTAAGTCGGCAATCCGGACGCCCGTCTGCTTCACTGGACGCTCGTCCAGATTTCTTGGACGCTAGGTGAACGCTCGTCTATGCAGCGTTTGAAAGCTCTGATCTGAATTCGACTTCTTGAACGCCCGTTCGGTTGAGCAAACGCCCGTCCACCATGGACGGACCGTGGACGCTCGTTTGGCTGGATCGAATTTTGATTTCTTGATCCCTATCTCTTTTCTCTCCTTCACATTCCTTCATTATCTCTTTCATTTTGATCCAGCTCGAATTATATCAACATTTGAACATCTTTTTAGCCTCAAACATGTATCTACATAACATCAAAAACACCGCAAAGCGTAATAATATCAAAGTAATCATAAAATCATAATTAAAACACATAAATTCACCAACTTTGCGATTAACTTATTAAAAATATCATTTGCTCAATATTCCATTTAAACACGTGATTTCCATGCAATTCATACGAATGTGGGGGAAAACATTATAAAATATAGCGTTATAAAACACGTAAATTCACCCTTAACAACTCCCCCACACTTAACTTTTGCTCGTCCCGAGCAAAACAAAACATAAGAAAGGCTCGGAAAGAATATAGACACCTCAACACATATACCACATAGTCAATAAATTAGAAGTTCACCGTCGTGTGTGTGCATAGCCATAGAAAACTTCCACTAAATCCAAACTTGAGGAACTCAAAGTAAAACTAGCTAATACCCCCTCGTAGAATAGTAATAAGTGATACTCATAAGGTGCACCCTACAAACGTGACATATCCCGAAAAGAATGATCGAATATATCTAGGACCTTTCTGAAATACTCAGAGGATAATCCCTACAGCATATCTATCAGTTTCTATTGGGGATAAGATAGACGATAACTTAGTCTTATATTCATTTCATACCAATTCTTCAGTTGATTTAACTTATTCACTTTTAAACACACATTAGAACAAGCTATTGCCCTCATAGTAGAATAGGACATTTCGAGATAACACCCTACCTTACTCAAATCATAAGGCAACTTTTTCTAACTGTCGTGAGCTTTTAGTCATCATAGTGGTATAGGACTTACGTGGTAAACCCTACCGCACTCAAATCATTGACTAGCTTTCGACACACACGAATAATTTCATATTAATTCAACTTTTTCATTTGACAATAAGTCACGCGTTACTTATCACATTCAAACTTCTAGATATTCACAGCATCTCATACTTTGAATCTAAATACAAACTATCATAAATCTTCAAGATATATACGTAGCACTAAGTACATGACTTATAAGAAAATCAAAAATCACTAATCTAAAAGGGGGTATAACTTTAAAAATTAGCTCATCATTCACTATGGCTCGTGAAAAATAAAGTAGGTGAAACATCTAACCTACGGAACATATGGCATAAAGCATCGATGAATATAACAAACCGAACAAAAACATGCATTGCTCACTCGAGACAAAACCAAAATTTTGAAAATTTAGCATCAATTTAGCACAGAAACAAAATATCATGTAAGCAAGTGTGTAGATACATATAGACTAATCCCCTCCCCCACACTTAAATGACAACATGTCCTCATGTTGTGCAGAATAAAAGAAAAAGAAAACTTAGCTGATTGCATGCCGAAAGGGAATAATTCTGGAACGGACGCGTTCCGATCCAAAAATGCTCGAAGATATCAGTAGACTGTGGACCATCCACCGGAAAACTGCTATCATCTAAAACTCACAAAGGCTAATGCAAATACCCTATACTCATGAAAAACAAAGAAATACCTCGGGGGAAACAAGGGATTATATCATATCGTACAAAAGTGAGAAAGAAAGAGAAATCGAGATTGAAAAACATCCACAGCAGTTTCTCAGCAAATGCCATTCAAAACATTAATTCAACCCCTGATTAAAACAGAAAAACATCAAATACAAAAAACTAGAAAAGATTTTCAAACCGAGCCTACGAGAAACCGACAGTACCTCGAAAAGGAAAACTAAGAAATACACAAAAGAAAACAAAAATGAAAGAAAATAGTGGGTTGCCTCCCACCAAGCGCTTTATTTAACGTCGTCAGCCCAACGCATTGAAAGCTCAGCCTGGATCAAGCCATTTAACTTTTCTGCCAGCCACTACCTCGTGTAAGCTCTCATCAGTAGTGTGGCTGCAGAAACAGCAGCGAACACAAGGGGTTAATTCTTTAATAGCTCTCCAAACACGCTTGAACTTCCCCATGGTCGATTTCTTCTTTGCCAGCTTCCTCTTAAGTTGTTGCTCTTTGAAAAACTCTTCCATATCCCAACTACCTGCTAGAACTTCTTCTAATTTACCACAACCGTCATCCTCAGAAAATAAGTCGGGCGAGAACTCGTCAAACTCATCGACTTTAGGGGTGCTACACCCGAGGATATCGAGAAATCGAATAGTCAAAGGCTTTACCTTGGGTTCACCAATGTAAAGCTTGCATCTCTGACCATTCACTCGGAACGGTTGATCGCCATAACCGCGTAGCTCTAGAACGCCTCCAGGAATGATTTGGAGAATCTCGAAAGGGCCGGACCAACGTGTCCTCAACTTGCCAGGAAACAAATGCAACCAGGAATTGTAAAGTAACACTTGCTCTCCGACTTTAAATTCTCGCTTCTTAATTTTCGCGTCGTGGAGGAGTTTCATCTTTTCCTTACTAATCCTGGCACTCTCGTAAGCCTGGAGTCTAAATTCATCAAGCTCATGCAACTGCTGCAGCCGGTGTTTGCCACAGGATTGGGAGTCGAAGTTCAAAAACATGGTAGCCCAATACGCCCTGTGCTCTAACTCAACTGGCAAGTGGCACGATTTACCATAAACCATTTGATAGGGTGATGTACCCATGGGGGTCTTGTAGGCAGTCCTATATGCCCATAGCACATCATCCAACTTAAGACTCCAGTCTTTTCTATGACTGTTCACTGTCTTCTCCAGGATCTTCTTCAAGCTCTGGTTTCTTCGCTCAACCTGACCACTAGTCATCGGATGATATGGTGTGCCAGTTTTGTGGCGAACACCATACTTCTCGAGGACTTTTTCCAAGGGTCGGTTGCAAAAGTGTGTCCCTTCATCACTAATCAAGGCACGTGGACATCCAAACCTCACAAAGATATTCTTCTTTAGAAAATTCATGACCGTTTTATGATCATTGTGAGGAGTGGCTATTGCCTCAACCCATTTCGAAACATAGTCAACGCAGACTAAGATGTATTTGTTGTCACAAGATGATGGGAAAGGTCCCAAAAAATCGATGCCCCAAACATCAAAGACTTCGCATTCTAAGATGGGTTTCAACGGCATGTCAAACCTCCTTGTTAAAGCTCCGGTTCTTTGGCATCTATCACAAGACTTACAGAATGATTCTGTATCCTTGAAGATAGTAGGCCAATAGAAACCGGATTGAAAGATCTTGGCAACGGTTTTCCAAGGACCAAAGTGACCACCTGTGGGTCCACTATGGCATTGCTCGATTATATCGCGTTGCTCAGATTCAGGAACACACCTCCTCAGCAAACCATCTTTGCAAATCTTGAAGAGGTAAGGTTCATCCCAAACGAAATATTTCATATCAGAGAAGAACTTCTTCTTCTCTTGATAAGACATTTCAGGATCAAGGTATTGGGCATGAAGGTAGTTGACAATAGAGGAGTACCAAGGAACATCTGGAGCAAAACCATCTATCAACATGATGTTTTCTAGAGGAAAGTAAAGATCTATATCATCAGGATCACCCTTTTCCTCACTTAACATCCTAGAAACATGATCCGCCACTACGTTCTCACTGCTCTTTTTATCTTTAATTTGAACGTCAAACTCTTGGAGGGTCAGTATCCAATGCAGGAAGCGCGGTTTAGCCTCTTTCTTAGTCATTAGATACCACAAGGCAGCGTGATCAGTCCACACAATCACTTGAGAACCCAGCAAGTAACTACGAAATTTATCCATAGCAAAGACTACGGCTAATAATTCCTTTTCAGTGGTCGTGTAGTTAACTTGAGAAGGATTTAGTGTGTGACTGGCATAATAGATAGGCTGGAACTTTCCGTTAAGCTTTTGCCCTAAGACGCACCAACCGCATAGTTGGATGCATCACACATAAGCTCAAAGGGTAGGTTCCGGTCGGCGATATAAGAATTGGAGCGAGAGATCGGCCTACTCTTAAGCTCCTCAAACGCGTGCTTGCAATTCTCATCAAAATCAAAAGTAATGTCTTCTTTGAGTAAAGTAGACAGGGGCTTGGCAATCTTTGAAAAGTCCTGGATGAACCTCCTATAGAAGCCGACATGTCCGAGAAAACCTCGGACTTCCCGAACATTCTTAGGATAACTCATCTTCTCAATAGCTTCAACCTTGGCCCTATCTACTTCTATACCTTTGGCCGACACTTTGTGGCCAAGGACTATGCCTTCATCTACCATGAAATGGCATTTTTCCCAATTAAGCACTAAGTCCTTTTCCACACATCTAGACAACACACGATCAAGATTATCGAGGCAATCATCGAAGGATTGACCAAAGACCGAGAAATCATCCATAAAAATCTCCATGCACTTTTCAACTAGCCCGTCAAAGATTGCCATCATACACCTTTGAAAGGTGGTCGGGGCATTATAGAGACCAAATGGCATCCGCCCGTAGGCGAATGTACCATAAGGGCAAGTGAAAGTGGTATTCTCTTGGTCAACAGGATCGATGGGTATCTGGAAGTATCCTGAATATCCATCCGGGAAGCAAGTAGAATGCGTGCCCCGCCAGACGCTCAAGCATCCGGTCAATGAATGGAAGGGGGAAATGATCTTTCAGTGTGACCTCATTGAGCTTTCGATAATCGATACATACTCTGTATCCAGTAACGAGCCTCAATGCTATCTCTTCTCCCTTCTCATTCTTCTCAATAGTAATTCCACCTTTCTTGGGAACTACCTGAGTTGGGGATACCCATTCACTGTCTACAATGGCGTATATGATACCCATATCTAGAAGCTTTATAATTTCCTTCTTGACTACCTCTTGCATGTGAGGGTTGAGCCTTCTCTGAGGCTGTCTAACTCGTTTTGCACCCTCCTCGGTCTTGATCTTGTGCATACAGATGTCGGGAGATATCCCTCGGATATCTCCCACCTGCCATCCAAAGGCTTTCTCATTTTTGCGCAAGACGTTTAACAGTTTAAGCTCTTCTATTCGAGATAGCTTGGCAGAGATGATCAAAGGAAGCTTGTCACCTTCTCTCAGAAATACATACTTAAGATGTTTAGGCAACGGCTTCAGAACCAAGTCTACAGGTGGTTCCTCTAGACTTGATTTAAGATCCCCACTCCTTAACTCAACATCGTTGAGCTTACTTAGTGGCCCTACTGCCAAAGCTTCTTCTCTTAGCTCATCCTCGAAGTCAGCTGCTAAATGATCTAGATTGACCACACCATGATTGTTTAGATTATCGATCAACCGTTCATATTCTGCTTCTACAGCCAAGACTTGCTTATCCATGAAGTCATTGAAGTCATCAGACGTCTCCTCAATGGAACAGCCGGTTGGAGAACCGGAGGGTACTTGAATAGAATTAGAAACACTATAGCTCACCTCTTGGTCACCAACTCGAATAGTCACTTGCCCACCATCACAATCTATGAGGGCACTAGCTGTAGAAAGGAAAGGTCTTCCAAGAATCAGAGGGACATTTTCATTTTTCTCCATATCTAAGACGTACCAGTCAACTGGGAAGGTAAACCTATCAATTTGAACCAATACGTCCTTTAGGATCCCTGAGGCTTTCTTAGAAGATCTATCAGCGAAGCTGCAGGTTCATGGTAGTGGGTTCTAGAAGACTTTGTAAACCCAGCTGCTTGCAAACAGATAATGGCATCAAGCTTATGGATGCACCCAGGTCACATAAACAATTTGGGAAGGCTAGGCCTCCCATCTGCAATGTGAGCACGAATTTTCCGGGGTCACCTCTTTTGATTGGTAAGTCTGGATAATTGATCATTGAACAATCTTCACCAATTGCCTGATCCATTTCTGCTAACTTCTTCTTCGAAGAAACAACATCCTTGATGAATTTGGTATACTTAGGCATCTCAACCAAAACTTCAGATAATGGAAGATTAACCTGAGTACTTTTCAGCAATTTAAGCACCTTTTCATACTTCTTATCTTCGCTCAATGGGATGTTGCTCTTTCTAGGTGGAAAGGGAAGCTTTTTCAAATCATCCTCGGAAAATACTTTCTTTGAGGAAGCATTGACAGCTTTGTCTTCCAAATCTTTCCATCGAACCGTCTTTCCATTCTTTTTGTTAGTCAGGGGATCAGCCACCTGACTATCATTTAACTCATCAGTCCTCAGGGGATCAGCCACCTGAGGATCCTTAATTATTTCACTTCTCAGGGGAACAGCCACCTGAGGACTTCCAATCGATTCTTTATTCCTCAAGGGATCAGCCACTTGAGGAATCTCAACTCTTTCTTCTATCAGGGGATCAGCCACCTGATTTGCCTTCTGCAGCCAAGGGGATGATGGGTGCTCAAATTCCCCTCCTGCCTTATCAGTGGCAGGAGGGGCTAGTGGTTTCCCTGGAAGCCAGGGGGACCACTTAGCTGAGTGCCACTTCTTAAATTCATCGCACTGGCCTCCTCCTTACCGTATTGCATTGTTGGCACGAGGTCAGTGCATTGGCTGTTGCTTATATCGGCCTGAGCGACTTGACCGCCTCTTGGGTTTTTCTCAGTGAAAGTGGGCAGATGCCCTGGGGGTCTTGACGCTAGCTGCTCAGCCAATTGCCCTATTTGTCTCTCAAGACTTTTTATTGTCCTACTTTGCTCCTCCAACTTGGTTTCAAATTTGTTGGATTGGGAGGAGCCTTGAGAGTCCTGATGATTTTGAGGGAAAGGCTTATTGGACCGATTTGGAAATGTAAAATTAGAATTGGCGGGCCAATTCTGATCGAACCTTTGAGTATGATTTGAAAAATTTGAGTTCTGGTTCTGATTGAATCCAGGGTTTTTGTTGAAGTTTGGATTCTGATTAAAGCTCGGATTGAAGCCGAAGCCCTAGTTTTGAGCATTATTCTGGCCAGAAAATTGGTTATTGAACCTCGGATTAGACTGGCCAGAAAAAGCATTCACTTCTGCATTCTGTCCAATCATGGGACAGAAGCGAGCAGTGTGCCCCGGATCATCACATACTTGGCATGTGATTGGATTATACTGTCCATTATTATGAACAACATTGACTTGATGAGCAGAGGGGGACTGAAATTGACACTGGCCAGACATGTGGCCAGTCTGACAAGCAATTTTCGCAATACGGAACCTGAGAGTTCTGCGGAAACGAAGGAGTCTGATTAATCGGGTTTGGAACTTGAGGACTTGCCATCTGCTTTTGCAGCATGGCTATCAGACTTTGAACATTGAATTCCTCCACCTTGGGAGGAGGAGGAGCTTGGATGGCCTGATAGGGTGGGGCATAGTTGTATTTGGCAATGTCTTCAAACAGTGCCCATCCCTCATCATGTGTCTTTTTGAGGAAAGCCCCACCAGAAGAACTATTGACCATGCCCTTGGTGAGCTCGGTCAATCCGCTCAAGAAAGTATGGACTTGTCTTTGCTTTGGCAAGCCATGATGGGGACACTTTCGCAAGAGAGACTTAAACCTTTTCCACGCATCAAAGAATGACTCATTTTCCAGCTGACGGAATGTGAAGATTTCGTTCAGACAGTGGGCTGTTGTTGAAGGAGGAAAGTATTGACTTAGAAATTCCTTCTCGAGCTCAGCCCAAGTAGTGATGGATTCAGCGGGGAGAGAGTGATACCACTCTAGTGCCTCCCCCCGTAAGGAAAATGGGAACAATTTAAGCTTGATGGCGTCCTCACTTACACCTTGGATACGGGTAGTACCGCATATATGTAAGAATGTGTGCAAGTGAGTGTGGGGGTTTTCAGACTGGAATCCATGAAAAATCGATGCATGCTGCATCATCTGTATATGTCCGGGTTTAAGCTCAAAATTCTGAGCAGTAATGGCTGGCATGACGATAGCCGGGTTGATGGTGACTGTACCGGGCATGGCATAGTCGGCCAACGTCCGTCTATCTTCTGCAGCCATTATTACTATTTTTTCGATTTCCCCTGCAAGATATTGCTCAAATGCTTGATCTAGAGTGTTTCCTTCGTCGAAACGAAGTCTCCGCTTATTGGGTCGGACTATGGTCCGCTCGGGGTCAGGGGAGTAGATTAGTGGTCCCTTATGACTCCGAGTTTGCATAAACCGAACACCAACTCAAGGTGTTGAGCAAGAAAAGATAGAAAGTGATGAATGGACAGATCAGACGAGCGTCCAGATTCCTGGACGGGCGTATGTCTGGATTTTGAACTGAACGGGCGTCTGTATTACCAGACGCTCGTTTGACTGGGCTGAGGAACTGGACGGGCGTCTGTAAAACCGGACTCTCGTCCAACTGACGAAAACACGAACAGAAACGAAGAAAAATTTAAGGCAGATGGGCGTCCACTAGTTTAGACGCCCGTTTGGAAGAAGAAAAACAAGAACAGAGACAGATAAAACAGCAGAAAAAAACGGGGGAAAAGAGACAGAGAGAAAAGATAACTAAACCTAGAGGAATCAAAAACTACGAAACTTAACTATGAAAAACCCTAATAACCAAAACTATAAACTACCTAAGAAAATTTAAAACGAGAAAAATAGAAAACACTAAAAAGGGAAAAAAAAAAAAAAACGTGTGGAAATCTTCTGAGCCCAAAATGGAAGGGAAAACAATGGATTTTGACCTCGAAAACAGTGTTAGACGGCCTTTGGCCATCCTTTATGTCGTCGGCATCGGAACGAGCTTTCCGAATTGGGGTCCTGCGCGCCAAACGGACACTCGAGCCGAAAGTTATGGCCAAAATACTATCAAGTGCTAAAACGGACCCTTTTATCCAAAAATTTGATCGTGAAAGGTGTGGAGTCAGATGATTCAACCTAAGAAACCTACATACGACACTTACATACGAAAGAAAACAGAAAACCTAATTGAAATAAAAATAAAAACTTATGGCAGACAGGACAGACGGGCGTCCAATTAACTGGACGGGCGTCTTCCTTGAGGAAGAACTGGACGGGCGTCGTATGACCTCGACGCTCGTCCAAGCGGGAACGATTCGAACAGAGAGCAGAAAAAGAAACGATAACAGAAAACAGAGCCTAAAACTCAAAAACAAAAGTCTATACTACAACTAACAAGAACAAATATTAATTAACAGAAAAACAAATAAGTAAAAACAACTAAATCACCAATGAAAAACAAAAACTAGACAACCGTCCGGCTCCCCGGCAACGGCGCCAAAAACTTGTCCCGGATTTATCTAATGCGAACAAACAAGTAATAAATATTTATAAACCGGTTAACCTCAAGTATAAGGATCGTAGTACTAGTGGTTAATGCCGGGTCGATCCTACGGGGAACTAGACGATTGTGGTTCCTAGTTTTTGTCTAACTAAACTATGTCACGAAAAACTAAACTAAACATAAACAAAACACAAAACTGGACAGAAGAACAAGTCTAAAGCCAGGAAAGATTGGTTGCGAACCGATTAAACTACACTAAACTAATATGCAATTAAAAGTAAACTAAACTAAGCAATTCAAGTTTCACGGGATTGAATCAAATTATAACGAACGAACAAGCAATTGATCCACCTATCCTATCAACATTCAATTCTAATTCGGATTAATTCGTGATCTCTACTCAAGCCGTGATTCACCTAATCGAAGGGCTGAACTCCTACTCTCGTAGATAAGTTCGTTTTCTAATCTTTTATCTTTCGATGTTAAAGATTACGTCTTTCTAACCTAGGCGTGAAATCTTTCAATTTCTAATCTAGACAATCAATCTAATAACTCTCGTTTTAATTAGATCAAATATCTATTCTTTTAGAATGGTGATCTAATGTTTATATGATTTTCATCAATAAAACAATCATAAAGCAAACATCTTTCGATACGATTTGCAATAAAACAATGTAAAGCATGATAAAAGAAACAACTTGAGATAGAAACTCACAAATCAATCACGAATCAAACTGAATTGTTGATGGACGGCTTCACAACGCTTGTTCAATAGGGTTTAGCCTCTTAACATCCTTGTTGCAACTCGAATTGATGAAATAAAAGACATGAATCTATCTAATCTAATCTAGGAATTAAATTGCATAAAGCGGGGGAAATTTAAGTAGAAGCGCAGTACTGAGCCGCCCCTAAGATATTAGGGTTCGAATTATGTATATGAGATATCTAATGTGGAGAAAACGACTTCTTTATATAGGCATTAGAGTCGGTTACGTAAGTCGGCAATCCGGACGCCCGTACGCTTCCGGACGCTCGTCCAGATTTCTTGGACGCTAGGTGAACGCTCGTCTATGCAGCGTTTGAAAGCTCTGATCTGAATTCGACTTCTTGAACACCCGTTCGGTTGAGCAAACGCCCGTCCACCATGGACGGACCGTGGACGCTCGTTTGGCTGGATCGAATTCTGATTTCTTGATCCCTATCTCTTTTCTCTCCTTCACATTCCTTCATTATCTCTTTCATTTTGATCCAGCTCGAATTATATCAACATTTGAACATCTTTTTAGCCTCAAACATGTATCTACATAGCATCAAAAACACCGCAAAGCGTAATAATATCAAAGTAATCATAAAATCATAATTAAAACACATAAATTCACCAACTTTGCGATTAACTTATTAAAAATATCATTTGCTCAATATTCCATTTAAACACGTGATTTCCATGCAATTCATACGAATGTGGGGAAAACATTATAAAATATAGCGTTATAAAACACGTAAATTCACCCTTAACAATCTTCTGTCCAGTTATTCTTATTGTTAGTTTCATTTTTCGTTTAAGTTTTCACTGTTTTATTGTCGTATCTTTTTAGTAGTAATCGTGACATAGTTAGGTTAGATAATAAAAACTAGATTAAACAACCCCGATTCCCCGTAAGATCGACCCGGTATCAACCTCTATACTACGATCCCTACACTTGGGGTATACCGGATTTATAAATTACTTGTTTATTTTCATTGCAAAAATCCATGACAGCCGTACTCCTTTTGGGTAGGTTCGACTATGCTTCCTTCAGATGCAAAGGTTCAGTCGCTTTTCATCCCTAACTCGTGTTCTTGGGATCAGGATCTAGTTTAGATTTCTTTCATTCCGCATGAGGCCCAGGCTATATACTCAGCATTCTTTTGCCGTCAGGGTCACATTCGGATTATATCGTACGGAATTACGATCCTCATGGGCATTATACAGTGAAATTTGGCTATACGTTGGCTACCCAGTTTCACCATAGGTTGCTTTCGCAGTCTAGGCTTTCGACAGCTGGCCAGAAGGATGGAGTTGGCGCTAGATTTGGTCTCTTCCGGACCGGCTCGTGTCATTTTCTATGGAGGTGTCTGCATGATTTTTTATCGGTTGGGGAGTCATAGCGGAGGCGGGACATGGGTAGTGGTGCTTGTGATTTACATAGGCATAGTTTAAAGGATCTTCGGCATGCTTTGTTCAATTATGCAATCCCTCGAGCTGTGTGGGATAGGGTAGGGGATAGAGCCCTTTTAAGGAGAGCCTTCGGAAGAGCCTGGATTACCGATCGTTATTGGGGTGCCTCTTGTCTGCGACTCTGCATGCGACGAGCCTTGTTTGGCACATCTAGTTACTACCCTATGGTATATCTGGAAAGCACGGTGTGCGTGGCTGTTTGGTGGTAAGGCTGTGGATATTGGCAGACCTGTTATGATCGTGGAACTGAACACTCGGAAATATGCAGATCACTTAAGGTTTCCCCTCCGTGATCCGTTAGTTCATCGTGGCCACATGGAAACCGCCTGTTGTTAGCCATGTAAATATCAATGTGGATGCGGCGCTTTATGCGGAGCCTGTGCTTATGGGGCCGTGATTCGAGGGTTGAATGGAAAAATCCTACGTGCTTGCTCGGTATATTAGACATAAGATTTGATGTAGATTTTGCGGAGCTTAGCGCTGTTTACAAGGGTCTCCTTTTGACCCGTGAGTGGGGGTACCGTTCTATATGATTTGAGTCTGATTCCCTTTCGTGCATTCAGCGCCTTCAGTCGCCAGCTGATGACCTCACCTCTCTTGGTAGTTTGGCCCAGGATTGCTTGCATTTGGCAGATTTTTTTGATTCACTTTCTTTTCCTTTTGTTAAGAGATCTGGCAATAGGCTGGCTCATCTTTTAGCCCATGAGGGCTTAGCTTATCTAGGCTTTGTGGATTGGGGTACATCACCCCCTGAACGCATTCTTGCTGCTTGTACTTCTGATTTCCCTTAGTAATATATTTGATGGTTTCGCTCAAAAGAAACTTTGTTCATTCTATTTCAATTTAAATCAAAAGTATTTTTTTTACCAAAACGAAATTACCTCATTCAGAATACTGGGACTCGAACGCATGGCCAAGAGGTCACGGGGCCTCAGCTTAACCATTGAGGTAAGCCTTATTGGCAAGTCAAAAGTATTCTATCATTCTAATTCGGGTATTTTTTTAAACAAAAATGGTTAGTCATGTTAATAGATGATATAAAGCTTCAGAGTAATCTTTGATGATATTAATAGCTCTTCTGCTAGAAATAATTTTAGTTTTAATGATGAGTGTCAGACTAACTATTATAAATGCAAGCAAAACGATTTCTAGACTTAATGTATAGGTTTATTAGAGTTTGATATTTTTATAGGTTGGATCAAACAAGCACTCTAATAGTCAATTGATAGGATCTCAATAGACCTACATAGGTTTTTAGAACTCAATAGAGTGTGTCTAGGATCCGTGAAGGTGAGCTTTCGACTCAATAATGAAGTCCGAGGTTTCAAACTCGTAGCAGATTGAAGGCGAAGGCCGAGGAAACAAACTCGTATTGAAGACTAAGCCAAGACTATAAGGGTAGAATTCGGGTAAGTAAGTATGTGCTGGCGGCTCGGATTTGTCTTTATAGATCTTGTATTGAAGGTCTAAGTTCCCAAAAATATAAGTGATGAAAGGGATGTAGTTATTTCTATAAAATGGTGTATCCCGATCTACAAAAATAAAGATTAGATGGAAAATGTAGTCACCGAGCCTCGGTCAAGTACTTCAAACAAACCAAGAATACGGTGACTGTTATGCATCTCGAGATCCAAATTGTAACAACACTACCAAGGTTGTACATTTCAATTGATCTATTTTCAAGAATATTCAAGAAGTAATCATGGATAAGGATCAATAAAATCCGTTGGATTATCAAGTCGATAAATGGTGGAATTTAAATGACTGGTATAAAGATTTTAGAGCCAATGAAGATAGAGAAATTTTATTGGTTGACAGGCTGTCATGACAGTAGGACACTGACACTGACACAAATACGGTGGCAGAGAATTTCATAGAATAATCAGTAAAAATTCAACAACGACTATCCAAATTTTAACGTTCGATTTTTCACTATAAATAGAGGACTCATGCAACCAGAAGAACCAAGAAATTCATTGCATACGACCTATTAAGTTTACACTGCTGAGCCATTTAACTGCTACATGCTGAGCTTAAAATTGCCGAATGCAGAAATCTTCAAGTGTTCAATATTTCCAAGATTTATCTAGCATCAACACTTGGAGATCCCAAATCCTGAATCACTTTCTTGATTCATCTCTTTGCTTTCAACAAAGGTTTCTTAAGACATAGAAGCACCTGATGAGTCAAAGACTGTTGAGTGTGGTGGAGCTGGTGAGAGGCAATCTTACCTTTCAAGAACTAGTGGAATACTTGGAGAAGCAGTAATCTACATGTTATCTTAGTATTCAGATTATGAAACCATAGTTATTGGTCAAAGACAATCAAATTAGGGCTTTTGTACCGTACGTCAAAGAGCTCTTAGGAATTCCTTCTAATATCATTGGAGAAGAGTGGACTAACAAAATTACACAACTTGGAACCACTAATAATCTTTCAATCTCTTCATTTCTGCATTTGCTTTACTGCATTTTATTTTCTGTAAGTATATCACATAATTTGCTAACTTACAACCTACTGAAGTCACACACCACACAGTTGAGTGTCCAACACTTAGCTCATCTGTTTTAAGAACAACAAGAAAAAGCCTTTAAGTTTTAATCCGCTTCATTGACTCAGCAGATCAGATAGTCAGCAGACTATAGTTCATCTGAGTTACTTAAACTCTATGAAAAAGTTTTAAGAGACAAGTTTATTCAACCCCCCTCTAAACTTTTCTGAAACCTTTCCAAGGGACCAATATCTTCTTTATCGCTGCAAAATATAGAAGATTTTATACTCGAATTTTCACCGCGTAGTTAGAACATTGCTTATTTTCTCTACTGGCGTCATTCAATAATGTAATTAAAAAATTACTACTGTTAGGAACATTTTATTTGTTTTGATGATGGCCATACTGACTGTTATAGCAAGCCTGAAATAAGTTAGTAATATCTGTATAAGATTTTACTTAGAGTCTGACATGTTTTATAATTTCAGTCAGACAAGCATTGTACTTGACTGGTTGGACGGATCAGTAAATTGAAGAACATAAGAGCAGCTGAGTGAAGACAGCCAAGTACCAGTAGAGTAAAGTGAAGACTTATGGACTGACTTATAACCAGGGAAGTCTGTGAAGACCTTGGATAAGTCTAAGATATACTTTACTAGTGATGAAATCAATTTCTTAAATATGGTGTACACTGATCTCACCCAAATCAAGGATCAATGAAATATAAATATGCATTGGATATCAAGAATCAATGAAGAAAAAAATACAGTAACATCAAAATGGCAAAGTAAAAATTCTGGCAGCTGACCAAAAGGATTGACAGTTAAGTAAACCTCAAGGGAGATGTACCAGTCAGAACAGCCATGTAAGTCATTTTATGATTTCTGCAACGTGATTAAATCAAAGATCAAGAAATTATTGCAGAATCAATCAAGGACGGATTTTATGATGGACGTTTGATTCAAATCTGGATCACTGAAATCAAGGAAGAATCAAGGATTATTCTCTGCATTAAATAGGCAACGGACGAAATTTCAAATCAAGGAAATCAAGGCTATAAGTAGAAGGCATTGACAGACACGAAAAAGAGAGATAGATCAATCAAGAAAACGATCAAGAACTCTAAGTGCCAAAAATCTGTAAAATTCACAAGCCTTCTTTCTAAACTTAAAAGACATATCCAGAAGATTAAAATCAGAAAATAGAGCATCAAATCTGTATCAAGTACTGAGTCTGATGAAACCATTGTGAATTCAATTCACAACTCTTTTTGGAGCAATTGAATCCGATCGTCTGAGAAGGAATTGCAACCTTTTGTGATAGCTGTTGAAGGATTTGTTCCCAAGGATCAGTATGTTGAAGAATGAGTCACTGAAGCATTTGTAGCCAGGAGTGATAGTCTTGAGATTGTGAATCGTGTGTAGCCAAGGACAATCATACTATTGTATTGGGGAAAAACAATAGTGAATTCCTCCAATCATCACAGGAGAAGAGTGGACTAAGGGATTACATCACCTGAACCACTATAAACCTTGTGTTATTTATTTACAACATTTATTTTCTGCATTTACTTTCAGTAATTTATTTATATTTTGTGATTGCTTAAGTAGCTTGAAAATGCGTTTTAGATGGGTTGTTATATTCAGCTGCACAAATTTTTTTCATCAGAAAAGTTTTTGCAACTCCTGAGGTTTAAGTTTTTATAAACTTCCAATATAGTCATCCACCCTCCCCTCTAACTATATTTCACCCTTCTCTGGGACCAACAATTGGTATCGGAGCAGAGTTCTTTGTATCAGAACATGTTCAGATCTGATTTCTGGTAACAAGGAGATCACATATTTTCAAAGTAGTTTTTTAAGCCTATATATACATATACATATACCCTGTCTATGACTATGGAGTCTTCAAATTTTATGTCTAAAATTCATGTTTTCAATGTTAACAATTTTAATGAATACAAAATAAGAATGTTATCTCATCTTGCAGCAACTCATGAGGAGATGCTGGATGTAATCAATGATGGTCCTATCAAGATCATGACTGTGGAGACCTTAGGCTAAGATGAAGGCAAACCTATTCAAAAACCAAAGAAGGACTGGACCAAAGATGATAGGAGGAGAGAAAATCTAGACTTTGTTGCCAAAGATATTATCATGAAAACTCTTGACAGCAATATGTTCATGAGGATCGAAGATTGCAAAACAGTAAAAGAAATGTGGGAAAAATTGGCACTTGTCAATGAAGGATCAGAGGAAATCAAAGAAAATAAATTATCTATTGCTAAACAGAAGTTTGAAAATTTCAGAATGAAGACATGTGAATCCATTGATCAAATGGACAATAGATTTTTGACTATTATCAGTGAACTACAACAACTTGGGCACATATATCCACAAAAAGAAGTTTGCCGGAAGATTCTGAGAGGTCTACCATAAAGATGGAAGATCATCACATCAGTACTCAAAGGCACGTTAGATCTTGCCAAGAGACACTCTAACACTGATGTCTCAACTGAAAGCTCATGAATTTGAACTCAACAACGAAGTAGGTGCACCGGCTGAGCCACACATGGCCAGTGCACTGGTTGCACCCCATCAAAGTAAAGCAGCTGACTCAGACAGCAAAGAGACTCAAGAACTAAAAGGGCAGATTGCCTTACTGATTAAAAGATTTGACATATTCAAGAAAAGGCAGTACATGGAAGTTCTTCATCCAAAGACAAGACTTCATCCAGCAAAGACTTCAGGAAGAAAGATGATGAACTCAGATGCTTCAACTGCAAAAAGAAAGAACACTTCAAGGCTGACTATCCAAAAGAAAAAGACAAAGATGAAGAAAAGAAGAGATACAAGTCGTCAGACAAAAGGAAGAGCAGGAAAGCATTAAAGGCTGAAACCAGAAGTGAAAGTGATGTAGCAGAGTCGTCCGATAATGACTCAGATGCCAGTGAAGGCACCAGCTCAGACAATGACAAAGCTTGTTTATGTCTAATGGAAAAGGAAATTGAAGAAAGAGAGGTACTATCTAGTGCATGTTCATCTAATGCATCTACTTCTGACACTGCACAATCTTCCATTCTCCTTTTAGATTCTGCAAGCTTGATTCAAAATCTCATGAATAGATTTGAAGAAATTCAATCAAATCAAGAATGCAAGAATCTGAGAAAGGAAAATGAAAGATAAAAAAGAGAACTGGTTGTGCAAAAGTCTCACTCAACTAGTAAGGAAACTCACTTAGCTGTTCAACAAACAGCAGATGGTCAAACATCTGATGTTGACAGACCAACAATGGGAATTGACTTACCAGCAGAGAAGGAATTCACAATGGTCAACACAAGAATGAATCAAAGACCAAAACTGGTTCAAAATTCATAAAAGGACAGACCACTGTGCCAGCCACTCATCCTGCACCAATAAAACCAAAGACTGGTGCAGTGAAACATCAAACTAAATCATCTTACCAGCCTACTAAAGGCAAAGGCATACTAAAAAGTAAGGCCAGACTTTACCCTTCAGAAGACGATTGGAATGTTCCACCCCCAAAATACAAGAGAAAACCATTTCATACAAAGCCAAATGTATTTGGGAAAAGCCAGAAAAGGCATGGTCCTGGTTACAAAAGGAAACATGAAAAAAGGTCATCTACTGTGTTTTGGAAAGTGAAACAGGATGCTAAGACACCAAAAAGTAGAGAAATGTATCAGAATACTTTTAGTAAGCCTATTAGAAGCTATTCTGCCATGCCTTATACATATGAGGTTGATGACTTCAACCCTCCAAGAAGAAGATCCTTTGGATATACACTTGGAGTAGGAGGCATGACTGCTAACAGGTATGGACCCAAACAGTACCTAAACTTGCTTAATTTGTTTTGTAGGATGTCTGGTACATAGACAATGGATGTTCCAGACATATGACAGGCAATAAAGGATGGTTGACTGAATTCAAAGCTTTTGATGGACCCAAAGTTACATTTGTAGGCAAAGAAACCCCTGGAAAGATTCAGGGAGAAGGCACAATGACAAAGAACCACTTGAAGATTCAAAATTTTTCTTATGTCAAAGGATTGAACTTCAATCTTTTGAGCATCAATCAATTCTGTGACAAAGGCTACAATGTGCATTTTAGCAAAGAAGGATGCAGGGTGATTCAGAAACAAACCAACACAGTTGTACTTGCAGGAAAAAGAGAGGACAACATGTATGTGGTAGATTGGAAGACAGCAAAAGCAGAAACATGTCTGCTTGTCAAGAACAAACACTCACCTAGCTGGATTTGGCACAGAAGACTCACTCACCTGAATTTCAAGAAAATCAACAAGTTATCAAAGAACAAACTTGTAGAATGCCTACCAGACATCACATTCAAGAAAGAGAGTCTTTGTGATGCTTGTCAGAAAGGAAAACAAATCAAAAGCTCTTTCAAGTCAAAGCCACATCAATCAACAACAAAAATCTTACAACCGTTGCATATAGATCTATTTGGACCAGTCACACCAGTAAGTGTAAGTGGAAAGAAGTACACGTTAGTGGTGGTTCATGACTTTTCCAAGTATACCTGGACCAATTTCATGAACAAGAAAAGGGAAACTCTCAAGAAACTACCAGATTTATTGAGAAGAATTCAGAATGAAAAGGAACTGAAGATTATCAAGATAAGATCAGATAGAGGCACATAATTTCTAAATTAAGCAATCAGAATCTACTGTGAAGCTAATGGAGTACTACATCAACTATCAACTGCACGAACACCACAACAGAATGGAGTAGCAGAAAGAAGGAACATAATACTTAAAGAAGCTGTTAGAACTATGATAGCAGAAGCAAACTTACCAAAGAGATTTTGGGCTGAAGCAGCAAACACATCATGTTACACTCAAAACAGATCTATTGTCAATAAACATCATGGGAAAACACCCTATGAATTATGGAATGGAAGAAAACATTACATATCTCACTTACATATGTTTGGATCTAAATGTTTTGTTTTGAACAGGAATCAGTTACATACCTTTGATGAAAAAGCTGATGAAGCAATATTCATGGGATATTCATATACTAGGAAAGATTTCAGGGCACTAAACAAAAGAACCTTGGTGATTGAAGAATCAATTCATGTAGTGTTCGATTAACCAAACACTAGTGGTGAAGACTTACACACACTTGAAGAAAAAGCTACACAAAGACAAGTCTATATGGATACAATAGTACCAACCATTATACTAACTCACTTTGTTGAAAATCACGATGATGTACATGTTATCACTCCAGCAGAGTCACCAACTCAAACTCCAGAAAATGATGTACAAACAGACACAGAAGAAGCACCAGATCAAGCACAACTTCAACCTGATTTGAACTGTCTTAGAGATCATCCAGAAGAACAAGTCATTGGAGATGTTCTTGTAGGTGTAAGAAAAAGAAGACAACTGGAAAGCATGTTAACTTGTTTTCTGTCACAGGTGGAACCGAAGACAATAGATGATGCAATCCAAGATGCTGATTGGATTACATCCATGCAAGAAGAACTCAATGAATTTGAAAGAAATGAAGTCGGGAACTTGTTGATCGGCCGACATGGCAAATATCATTGGGACAAAATGGGTATTCGAAACAAGATGGATGAACAAGGAGCAATTGTTAGAAACAAGGCAAGACCGGTAGAAAAAAGATACTCACAAGCGGGAGGGATAGATTATGATGAAACCTTTCCACCAAAGTAGCAAGATTGGAAGCAATCGACTTTTCCTAGCTTTTGTAGCTCACAAAGATTTCAAAGTCTATCAAATGGATGTAAAGGGTGCATTTCGAATGGACTCCTTGAAGAAGAAGCATATGTTGAACAACCACCTAACTTTCGATTAAAGGGAAGGTAGATAAAGTGTACGACTCAAAAAAGCACTTTATGGACTCAAACAGCACCTAGAGCCTGGTATAAGACACTATCACAATTCTTGATCAACAATGGATTCGCAAAGGAACCATAGACAAGACACTATTCAAGCTAGAAGATGGATCAAGCACCTTGCTAGTCCAAATCTATGTGGATGACATCATTTTCGGATCGAAGATGAAAAGCTATGTGAAAAATTTGCAAATCTAATGAAAGAAAATTCCAAATGAGCATGATGGGAGAACTCAACTACTTCCTAGGATTACAAGTGAAACAGAGATGGAAGATGGCATTTTTATCAATCAAGCAAAGTATACAAAATACTTAACCAACAAGTATGGTATGGATACCAAAGTGGAACTTCGAAACACCTATGTGTGCAAGAACTATACTTGGAAAGGATGAGAATGGAAAGCATGTTAATCAAAAGCTATATAGAGGGATTATTGGATCATCACTCTACCTAACTGCAAGCAGACCTGATATAGCATTTGCAGTAGGAGTATATGTAAGATTTCAATCTCAACCTAAGGAATCTCACGTATTAACAGCAAATAGAATTATCAAATATTTGAAACACACAATAATGTGGGAATTTGGTATCCAAAAGAAGGTGGATTCAAGTTGATATCTTACTCACATTCAGATTATGCTGGATGAAAAATTGATAGAAAAAGCACTTCAAGAACTTGTCAGATGCTAGGCAGCAGACTAGTAACTTGGTTCAGTAAAAATTAGAATTCAATATCTACTTCAATAGCAGAGGCAGAATATATAGCAGCAGGTAGCTGTTGTGCACAAGTACTATGGGTTAGACAGTAGCTAAGAAACTATGAAGTAGAAGAAAAGGCAATTCCAATCATGTGTGATAACCCCAGTGCAATAGCAATTACAGAGAATCCAGTACTTCACTTAAGAACAAATCATATTGATGTGAGACATCATTTCATCAGGATCATGTTGAAAAAGGAGATGTAACTCTGAAGCACATATCTACTGAAGATCAATTGGCTGATATATTCACAAAAGGCACTCAATCATGAAAGATTTTGTAAATTGAGGACTAAGTTAGGAATGATTGAATTGGACTAACCCTTAAGGGGCTAAGTGACTCTCTTTTGAGCAGCCTAACTGGAGTAACCAGCTTAGTGACTTCACCAGTTGACTGAACCTTTGTCATTTTGGGTGCACTCACTTGGCAGGTAAGGCACTGGAACTAGCGAAGTTCACTCCACTGGTTGTTAGGAACTGTTTTGATGAAGCAGCTTAGTAAATGATCGGCAGAGTAATCAGAAAACTCAGCTTATCACTCCACCGGTGAAGTATAATTATCAAAGAAGTGTGAAATGAATAAATCATTTACACATGTGAAAAATCAGAGGATACTACCTATTAATTATGGAGGATTACACACGTGGATATTAGTTCTTCTTAAATCATGGAGGTTACATTTTGAATTGATGGAATGATGGCAACGCCTCGATTCTCAAGATTTATCATTACTTGCCTCAATCCACTCTCCCACTACACTCAATAACCGCTATTTCTTATTCACAAAATCACGCCATTACTCCACTAAATCCTTCTATATTCAAAATCCATTCACACTTGAATTTTTTGGCTATATAAACCACACTTATACATTTTTTACTAATTCTTTACGCCCTTTTTGCAAATCAGAAATTATTTTCCAGAAATTTTGAAGCTTTCTACTCTCAAAATCTTACAGACATTGCTTCATCTTCCTCAAACACAAAATCTGCAAATCAATACGAGAAAACAATTGCAATATGGTCCTTCTTCCAACCCAAACACTATATGGATCTATGCAACAATGATCCACAAGCGAGAAGGTTGGTTGACGGCTGCACCAATTTAGGGCTAACAACCTTCCTTAACCAACCTATTACTGGAATATGCTATGAAAGTCTCATCTCCTTCTGGAAAACCGCAAAATTTGTATTTGGACTCATCATTGAGGATGGTCAACTAAATGAAGAAAAGATAATTGCCAATGTAAATAACACAGAAGTGGTGATTTGGCGAAGTTAATTCACCAAAGATCTTCATCTCCCCAATCAAGGGCGGGCAAAAGTAGGGCTTGTTTCTCAAGACACAAATGCATTCTGACAGAAAATCAGAAATGATGCCACTCCACAAAATGTGAAGTTCAACTGTTTGAGATCTGCTCTCAAGAAACCCTTCAATGAGTTTAGTTTACTGATTGGGAAGAACATTGAAGTCAAGTTAGGAGCCATGAATGCCATGACCAAGGTCAGGATGCGACTGATGGGCATTATTTACAACGGCCTAGAATTTGACCGGGCCACCTACTTTTTCAGATGAGTCAAGGAACAAATCAAAGGAGAGACAGATGCCGAAGAGTAGGGCATAGAAAAAGGCGAAAAGAAAAAGGGGGTTTTCTGGGTAAAGAAATCATACGGATTGCAACTTCATTATCTGTTGAAGTGCCTGATTGTCCTTTTTGTGGCACTTCACAAACTACATGATGCTAAGGTCATGTATACCTATGTTAAGCAATCCAAAGCAGCAGGAAGTGAAAAGAGAAAGAGATCAAATACAAGCACATATGTACAAAGGAAGAAACACAAATCCAAGACCCAGAAAAATATGGAACGAGAATTCTTTGGCCAGTTAATAGATGTGGAAGAAGAACAACAAGACAAACAACAAAGAGGAAATGATGCTGAAGAATCGGAAGAAAACCAAGAAAGGGACATTGATGACAGAGTTGCGGAATATCTGAATTGGAAAATAGGAGACTCCAGAATCCAAATGTCCAACTCTGAGAGAATGTTTGAAGAAGAAGCATGGTTCTTTGAATTTCTTGGGATCACTACCCTAGTAGGTGTACTTGATGAAACACTACTATAGGAAATGATAGAAACAACAAAAGCCAAATTGCACAAGTCCTCTAATGATGAGGCTGAAGATGATGATCAATCTGATAATGATGATGATGATCAGGATAATGATGACAATGATAATGTTAGAGAAATAGCTGATGCAATTGATGATGATATAACTCTGAATGCTTTCCAATAGCAAAAGAGGGCAGCTAAGCAAACATCACCAGCTAAGCGAAATGAACAGCACACCGAGACAGCTAAGGGCACAAATATGCAAACTAAGGTAATTCAACAATTCTCAGTTGACACACCAGCTGACCCAACAGTAGCCTTGGACACTGGATCAGTTGTTGGAACACCAGTCAAGCAAATCCCCAGCAAGCAATGGGGAATGACAATGAGCCCCACTCAAGCTATCTCTACTACACAAGTGATTGAAGAAGTGACAGGTGATGCTGATGTCACTCAACCAGCTGTGAAAAACCAGGAACCTGAACTGGTACCTCCCCACTCACTCAACCGGGGACTTCTGGACCGCCTCAAACAGAACAAGTTCAAACACAGCAGGATGTTGCCATACCCAATCAAGCATTTCAAAGGGCAGTAGACTCCTTGCTAGATGAGTTAGAACAACAAGCACTTTATCTCAGAACAATGTCTGCAGCCTTCAAGGATGAAAGTCAATCCATAGCAAGCAGATTCCAAGAAGTTGATGAGTACATAGATGCACACAATTTTGTTGTGTAAAGACAAAATGATTTCATGCGTCAGCTGAATATCAATCTCACCAACAGGCTCACAGGCCTAAGTGAACATATCTCACTTGAAAATCAGGCTATGATCTCTGTAATTGGCTCTAGAATGGCACCTATGATTCAAAAACTATCAGCTCATGACAAAGATTTACATATATTGAATCCAAGTTGGTTAGTCTGATTAGTACAACTGAGACTAATAATAGCATTCTATTACAACAACAAGATGATGTTACCAAAAAAGGGGAAAGAAATGATAAGCCTGAAGGTTCAACAGTCAGACCCCCACACTTCACAGATGAACAGCTCATAGCAAGAGATAGAAAACTGAGAATCAGAACAGAGGCTGAAGAACAACAAAAAAGTGCCTTGGAAGAAAAGGAAAGAGCTAGATATGATCCTTGTTTTGGATTGCCATTTCCAGTTCAAAGAAGAGATGATGACAGAGACAGATTAGGCAATCAGCAATGGCCTGAGTCTAGCCAACAGAGAAGTTCTGAAAGTCAACATCGATCTAGCACTAGCAGAGGCAGTGGAATTCATCAAAGACACACTACAAGAAGATACCGAGGTCAGAAACGACACTTCACATCATTCAAAAACAGGGAAGAAAAAGAAGCATAAGTACTCAGTAATATGAAAGAATTTTTCAGAGTCCAAGATGAATTATATCCAGACAGGTCGCAAGATGAAGCAAGGGCAAACTGGCTCAGTTATCAACATGATGATTTGAGAGTAGATATGGGAAGTATGTATAATGAAACAAAAAAGACAGTATGCATCCTTGAAGCAAACAAGGGAATGAGCATCTGGCTCAAGCAGCAGGGTAAATCAATCAGTGCCTCTTTCTGCAAAGGGCCTGAGGAATTATCTAGTGAAAGACAAGAGGCGTTTAACAACATGACAAAGTTTTTCAAACCCATGGGCAGATTCAATCCTCAACAACAGTGGGTAATAGGATCTGATGTTTGCAGACCCACACATTGTTGAAGCAACGTCCAGATTGACAAAACACTTTGGAGAGCCACAAGCACATGAAACTATGCCTGACTTCAGCATGCTAATTGACAAGAAGGTATTTCTAAGTATCTCTTACCACACTACCTTAGAATATTGGAAATGGAAATTCCCTGAAATTGACTTGACAGATATAGAATGGATCCAAACTACAAAGTTCAAAAGATACAAGGAGAGCTTGAGAAACTTGTAGTTGTAGTAATCTTTAAATCTTGTTGACTCTTCCCTATGGATGCCCTTCAAGGATGAATAAAATTTCTAAGTTTTATTCTTTTTATTATATGAAAATGATTACACTTATATTCAGGCTTATTAGGGTTTTGGCATCATCAAAAAGGGGGAAATTGTTATGAACATTTTATTTGTTTTGATGATGGCCATGCTAGCTGTTATAGCTAGCCTGAAATAGGTTAGTAATATCTATATAAGACTTTACTTAGAGTCTGACATGTTGTATAAGTTCAGTAAGACAAGCATTGTACTAGACTGGTAGGACGGCTCAGTAAATTGAAGAACAAAAAAGCAGCTGAGTGAAGACAGCCAAGTACCAGCAGAGTAAAGTGAAGACTTTTGGACTGAATTATAACCAGGGAAGTCCGTGATGACCTTAGATATGTCTAAGATATACTTTACAAGTGATGAAATCAATTTCTTAAATATGGTGTACACTGATCTCACCCAAATCAAGGATCAGTGAAGTATAAATATGCATTGGATATCAAGAATCAATGAAGAAAAAAAGATAGTAAAAACAGCAAAATGGCAAAGTAAATATTCTGGTGGCTGACTAAAAGGATTGACAATGAAGTAAACCTCAACGGCGAAGTAACAGTCACAACAGCCAAGTAAGTCGTTTTATGATTTCTGCAACGTGATTAAATCAAAGATCAAGCAATTAATGAAGAATCAATGAAGGACGGATTTTATGATGGACGTTTGATTCAAATCTGGATCACTGAAATCAAGGAAGAATCAATGATTATTATCCGCATTAAATAGCCAACGGACGAAATTTCAAATCAAGGAAATCAAGGCTATAAATAGAAGGCATTGACGGACACAGAAAAAAAAAGAGATAGATCAATCAAGAAAACATCAAGAACTCTATGTGCCAAAACTCTGTCAAATTCACAAGCCTTCTTTCTGAACTTAAAAGACATATCCTGAAGATCAAACTCAGAAAACAGAGCATCAAATAAATATCGAGTACTGAGTCTAATCAAGCCATTGTGAATTCAATTCAAAACTCTTTTTGGAGCAATTGATCAGATCATATGGGAAGGAATTGCAACCTTTTGTGATAGCTACTGAAGGATTTATTCCCAAGGAGCAGTGTGTTGAAGACTGAGTCACTGAAGCTTTTGTAGCCAAAGAGTGATAGTCTTGAGATTGTGAAGCTTGTGTAGCCAAGGACAATCATACTATTGTATTGGTGAAAAACAATAGTGAATTTCTCCAATCATCACAAGAGAAGAGTGGACTAAGGGATTACACCACCCTGAACCCCTATAAACCTTGTGTTATTTACTTACATCATTTACTTTCTGCATTTACATTCAATACTTTATTTATATGTTTGTGATTGCTTAAGTAGCTTGAAAATACGTTTTAGAAGGGTTGTTATATTCCACTGCACAAAATATTTTCCTCAGAATAGTTTTTGCAACTCCCGAGGTTTAAGTTTTTTTAAACTTCCAATATAGTCATTCACCCCCTGGCTATATTTCACCCTTCTCTGGACCAACAACTACTCAAAGTTACAAAGTAACGCCGCGTATTTTATTTCGGTCCGACCATAAGTCTGAAAAGCGGCCGACTCGATGCAATGATCAAAAATCTGGTGTGTCCTAACCAATAGTATTTTATTAATACATTATGCACCCTCTAATTTTGAGAAAAAGTGAAAATTTTCTAGTTTTTGTTTCTCTATTTTTTAAAAGACTGAAGCAATTCGACAACCATAAAATTGCTTTTTACATATATTCAACGTGACTACTTGACAAACGGTGATTGTTAAGAAAGCCTATCGTGTGTGGAGTGATTCACGGAACAACCCCGTAATTACCGGGTAGAAACTACAGAATGATAAAACGATAAAATAAAATTTACGATTCAAAAATTAACGGAGTAGAAATCAAACTGAGGCGAGTGTAAACACTCTTTCCTTAATAAAAATTGCCCCGGTGTCGTGCCCACGGTTGTAGAAACTGTCTCCCAAGATACAACGGTTTCACGTCTTGGATTTAAAGGCACTTCAGCAACCGAGCTCCGACGAACTATTCAGATGTTCCAACTTCTCTTCGACACACCATGAATCAATGAGTGTAGAATGATTTTTGTATGTACTAAAGGAGGAAAATACGATGTCAAATTGTATTCACTGAGGCTTTTTATATAGTGGAGAGGATGAGTCAATACTCATTTCTTATTGGTCAAATGACACATTATCTTGTCCCTTAAGACAAGACAACACAACAGCCGACTAGCATTAGCCGACCTTATTAAGGTCATTAGGTCGGTCAAAAGTAAACTATGTTAAGTCGATTCGGTTTCTATGTATTTTACCCCTAGCCTTAATTTCTCATTCACCCGATATCTGAATCGAGCAACTCAAAGGCTCATCATTATCTACTCTGTGAGTAGTATTTAACTATATAATCAACTCTCGATGATATAAATCGAAGCCTATTCGAAATTTGTGCTAAAGTTGATCGTCCAACACCCATCTATTGGTCTTTTTCCCCAACAATCCCTCACATGAATGAATATTAATACATGTGCAAGTGCAGACTCTGAAGAGAAGTCAGACAGAAAAATATTGCATCAGGAGAGGTAGCTCTGGCCTTGAACCTTCCTTAGTGAAGTACTATCGGATTTACTCGGCTATTCAGTGAACTAGGTCTTGATCGGTTAAACATTTAGTGTAAACCAAGACAATAGCACTCACACAATATTTCCCCTAACACCTTTCGGTTCTCATGGTTGTGTCCATCTCGGCCCTGGACAACACTTGGTTTCAGAAAGTGTTTTAAAGAATTCAAGCCTCAAAATTCTCACAGAAGCAGCCCCACATCGCACTTACATAGGTGACCTCCTATCAAGAGTATTCTTCCATACCCACTTGAAGATCAAGATATAAGAATCATTAAAAGCTTTGATGAACTTCACACCCTCTACAAACAGACCTTTTATTCTAACATAATGGGTAAGTGCTCAATTGTTCTTTATAACATCGTTGTACCTTTTGAACCAAGATCTTGGGATCTCCAGTCAACATGGTTGTGTTTCCATTACAAGGAAACTTGCGTAATAGGCTTCAATCACATTTTGTTACCTTTTGTAAGCGGATCCGCAAGATTCTCCTTCGATCTTACATAATTGATGGAAATCACACCATTAGAGATCAACTGTTTAATGGAATTGTGTCTATGTCGTATGTGTCAATACTTACCATTATACATACTACTCTATGCCCTTCCGATAGCCGACTGACTATCGCAGTGTGTGCTGATAGCAGCCATGGGCTTAGGCCAACAAGGAATATCTTCAAGGAAATTCCTTAGCCATTCAGCTTCTTCTCCAGTCGTATCCAATGCTATAAGCTCAACTTCCATTGTGGAACGAGCTATGCACGTTTGTCTTGTAGACTTCCTAGACACAACAACACCACCAAATGTGAATAAGTATCCAATGGTGGACTTCGAATCTTTCGTATCTGATACCCATTTGGCATCACAGTATCCTTCTAACACTGCTGGATATCTTGTATATCATAATCCCAGACTCATAGTGTACTTCATGTACCTCAACAACCTATTTAAGGCTTTTCAATGATTATGGTTTGGATTGGTCGTGAATCTACTCAGTTTTTTCATAGCACATGCTAAGCCTATTTCTGTACAGTTGGTTATGTACATCAGACTTCCAATCACTTGAGAGTATCTCAATTGATCCACTAGTTCACCTCTATTCTTGACAAAGTACATACTTAGACCAAGTGAAGTGCTCACTGGGCTTTCGTCGAATGTTAGGTTTTATGCCCGAAAGACAATTTGTAATTGTTTTATTTAAATAAATGACATAATTAGTTTCATCTTATTTATTCGCATTTATTGCCAATATTAATACAATACAGAAAACCCTAAGTATATTGATTATGTAATCACATAACTCAGTGTATGGCTATACGCACGAGGATTGAGTTTGTGAAATATACTTAAAATTAACTTAGTCCATAGCGTTTGTTAATCTGAGTATGGGTCTCAAGATTAATTTGCTAATAATGCACCCAGAACACTTTAGGTGTGACAGTCTTATCCGGACTGTCGGTAATAGGGTACCTAATGGGGCATTTATATATGATGATAATCAAATAGGGCTGGACCAATTTGATTTGAGTTCTCGATATAATTCCGTAATCGAGAAGTCTTATTGAATCACAAGATGATCATATATGGATTAATCTCAATCCCGAGGTGATCACAAAAGATCGCTTAGACTATGGTAGGGTTTGATGTGTTAGTAAGGATCACTTCGTAGTATGTGATCTAACACTTCTCGTTGGCTCTATTCTACGATGAGTGAGTAGTCCGTGCTATCACGATATGGAATCCATTCCTTCCCTCGGGAAGTAGAGACGCTTCCCTTATTTGTTAACCCTAGAAACTGATCGATGGGCCCAGTTCATATTATATTAGTTATGAACTAATTGATCACTAGGGGATTAATGGTAAATAAGGATAATATGTTTCGAGAAGGGTTTACGGAGATATCCCGAATCGAAGTGAACAATCTATGGAGGATTTATCCGTATGTAATGATGATATCAGTGGACACCTTATGACTCATATTTGAGTGTAAGTTTATATCTATATTCGGGAGAGTTCAGTTTCGGGTTTATGGTGGTGTAATCCCGGAATTAATAGATTGAATATTATTGTTCGGTCAGACGAATAATTTTATTCAATTTATTGTAGCTACTGAATCTGGGTCCATGGTCCCCGACGTGGCTCCTAATATAGCATATACGTTTTCTCGTCGTTTCACTTCAATTATAATTAAATAGTTGGATTGGACTATTTAATTGATATGTGGATTAATTGTTAGTTGGACTAGATAATTATATACATGAAAAGAATTTTTTTTGTGGACTCGGCCCAAAGTGATAAAAATTTCGTGTGACCTAATATTTTATTAGTGTGGCCAAAATTATTATGTGATTATTTGTTGGGAAATTAGTTTTCTTGATAAATAATAAGACATGTGATTAAATTATTTATTTATTAAATAATTTAAGGAAAAGAAAATCTTTTGTATATCCTAATTAATTTAGGAATATTCTAGATTTTTCTTTTTAAGGAAAAGGATTAATTTGATTGATTTTGTATTAATTAATTAATACCTTGGAGACTAGGATTTCTCTCCTATGTAAAGAGAGTTCTCCCAAGACAAATCACATTACATAATTTTTGAAATTATTGTAGGTACGTGGCTTTGATTTTTCGGCTATTGTACTTTGGGTTTGAGTTTTAGAAAACTCGGGTTTTTAAGGTAGCATTTCGAGGAGATCTGGCGGCGTGAAACACCATCCACCTGGTGTTGCTTGGAGACACACGTTGGAAGACTGTGGCTTCTCATCTAGCTTGGATCTTGGATTGACCTTTGTTCTTGGAGTAATTGCACCATAAAAAGGTTGGTAATCCAAACCCCCTCGTAGGTTTAGATCTATTATTTTATGTATTTTGGTTGACTAGATCTAGATCTTATACTTTCCGCTGCGTAATCGGGTGGATCTATGATCCATCCGGCGATATTACATCCTACAAGTGGTATCAGAGCCTTTGATCTATCAATCAAAGTATGTGAATTTTAGATCTAGGAGTGGAAAAACATGTTTTAGATGGTTTTTTTTTAATTTTTTCGAAATATATATCATGTTGTATGCTTGTGATCGTTGCGGTTGAAGAGATGGATTGGGGTTGGTACTGTTTACCCGTAGATCTATTTTGTATCTCTCTTGATTAGTATCAATTGAGCATAGGACTTGTATTTACTTTATGTTTTTCGATATTTATATGAAAAAATAGCATCTTTTTTGTAATTTTATATATTCCGGGCTCGAAATATGAAGATCTTGGTGAAAAGATGAAGATCAAGGCGAAACTCAAGGTATGAATGAGGAGAAACGGCTTAAAACTCTTAATAATCTATTTTTTATTTATAAAAAGGGCGGGAGCAGCACCTTTTGCGGCGCTTACTGCTGCCGCTATAACCTGTTTTAATTAAACTAGCATGCAGCTAGGGTTCATGCGGCTGTGTATATATATATATATATATATATATATATATTTATAATCTGTTTTATTAAACAGCCTTTCGGCTGATAATAAGAAATAAATAAACAAAAAGGGGTTCTATTTATTATAAATTAATTGGTTTTATTTTAATTAAAAGCCTTTCTCCTTTCGGGTGTTCGTGGTTCGTGATCCGGCGGTTCGAGCTCAAGATTCGAAGTTCAAGACTCGAAGATTAGATTAAGTTTTTACTTTTCCTTAGAAAATAGGTTAGACGGGGGTACCAACGGTCCATCTCGGTGTTTATTTTTCCTTTTTTTTTTCCGTGTATGATCGAAAATTGTATGATATAACCGGAAATTGCCATGACATGCATCTTCATGATTCCACTCCAATGCATACACGTAGATATTTAATTTCGAATTAAATTAGGCATGTATAACTCGATTAATTAGTTAACATACTTGTTTTAATTAATATGTGGTAGTTAATTAAAATTAAGTAACTAATTATAAAAACCGAGGACCCGGGTTTTGTCAATCTTTACGATTTTAGTGATGGATTCTTGGTGAATCCCACTTAGATAAATCGTTGAGTTTTTCGGTGATGGCTTCTCAGTGAACCCACCTTAAACAGAAACGAGATTACGCTTTGGTTGACAATTTAGAAATCGGAAAATCTTAGTACATGGGTTCGGAAATGGTCTAACCATGGTTGGGCGAGTTCAACCGAGCTTCGGCTCAATCGACTCCCCTCCACGTGTGATGTACGATACAATAATTCGACAAGACTTAGCATAGCCGATAAGCCTTCGGGCTAAACGGGGCTTCTCTTGCCGGATTAGCCTGAACTGTCACATATGTTCCAACGAATAAGACGGCGTAGGCTTGCCTACATAACCGACCCTGTTCGGAGTACTTGATTTATTGTTTCTTATTGTCAAGACCAAAACCGTAATCAGTAAACCCACCACTTTTTCAAATTATTGAGTGGGAGCGGGGAAGGCGACAGCCAACCCCACGGCCTCTACTATAAATGCAAGCACATGAGAGAAGGGTGACGCCTCGAGCCACTTTGATTCCGGCCCCTCGCGGGTGGTGTTCACTCATATCAAAATTCAAGGTTTGGTTTCCGAAAGGATAGGATTTCGGGTACTCGTTGAGTCACCGACCGACCCCGCGGCGGCACACTCGGGGCGTACTTTGAGATCTGATATAGTAGGTCACACTCTTTATGGATATTTTCAAAATATCTAGGCTAGAAAAAGAAAGGTAATCAATGATTAAGGCCCGGGATGTCTGATTCCCGTGAGATATTCGATTCTCGAAGCTTAATCAATGAGAGAGATTGTCTCAATTTAATCGTCACCTCTTTGACCGACCCCCGCGGCGGCACCGAGGTGTGAGATTAAAATCCTAGGAATGGTAGGATAGACTTTAAATAAAGTTTATTATTCCTAAAATAAAATTTATCGTAGTGTATATTTGATTAAATTTCTGTCATTTTATTTACAGCAACATGTCTTCGCAAATTCAAACTTTACTGAACGATAAGCTAAATGGCGACAATTTTACTAAGTGGAAAAGTAACGTAAACATGGTGCTCATATTTGAGAATGCGAAATTTGTTTTGACTGAGGAGTGCCCTGTTATTCCCCCTCATAACCTGCCTAAACGCATTTGCGATCAACATAAAAAATGGACAGAGGCGAATAATAAGGCAAGAGGCATCTTCTTAGCCTCAGTGTCGGAGGTCATTCGGACCAAGATTGAGGGTTTTAATACTGCACGAGCAATCATGCAGCATTTGACCACCATGTTTGGCAAACCGTCTGATTAAGCAAGACACGAGGCCGTGAGGAAGGCTGTCAATTCCAAGATGAGGTGGGGTCAGTCGGTTACTGGTCATGTGATGAACATGATTAGTTACTTTACTGAAGCAGAAACTCATGGTGCGACTATAGACGATGCTACCCAAGTGTCCATGATTCTCGAATCTTTGACACCTGATTTCCTAACGTTCAGGATTAACTACGTCATGACTAAGAATCGTCTTTCCATGACGGAGTTGATCAATGAACTTCAAGTCTTCAAGGGTCTTTCTACGAAAGATAAAACCCAAGAGCAGGAAAAGAAGGTTGAGGCCAATATGGTCGTAGCCAAGGCGTCTAAGTCTAACCAGCAGGGTAAGCCAAAGAGTAAGAAACAAACTGCGCCGGCGCCTAAACCTATGAAGAAGAAGGCTAATCCGAATGCACCATCCAAGTCCAAGGGCAAGTGTTTTTACAAAGAATGAGATAGGACAGTGGCGTCGTCACTGCCCCGTATATCTCAAAGATGTAAAGGATGGGAAGGCTAAGGCTAGCATTGGGAAAGATAAGAAAGGTAATCCTGAATTACTGGTCTTGGAATCTTTCAATGTAGCTAAAGATGTATCAATCTGGATATTGGATACTGGAGCTACTAACCATGTATGTTCTTCTTTGCAGATCCTTAGTTCGTTTCAGGAGCTAGAGGAAGGAGCTCAAGTTATGAGAGTCGGCACCGGGGCATTAGTTTCAGCAAAAGCAGTGGGAGCTACGGTTTTACATTTTGGAAATAAAGTTTTAAATTTAGACAATGTTATTTCATTCCGAATTTTCGGAGAAATTTAATTTCGTATTCTGCTTTGAAAGAACAATTGTTCTCTGTTTCTTTTATGAATGATGAGTTTACTATTTCAAAGAATGGTTTTACTTTGTGTACTACTGTATTAGAAAACGGATTATATTTCATTAAACCTACGCAAGCCCCCGTTAAACACTGAAATGTTTAAATTAGCGCATAAAAAATCTGCTAAAAGGCAGAAAATTTCTGATAAAGAAGATAGTACATATCTTTGGCACCTTAGGGTAGGTCACATTTCCTTGAAAATAATCAAACGACTGGCTAAGGGTGATTCCTTAAAAGAGTTATATGTTGACTCGTTGCCGGTCTGCGAATCTTGCCTGGAAGGAAAAATGACTAAGCGTCCCTTCTCGTCAAAAGGGAATAGGGCCAAAGAACCTCTAGAGTTAGTACATTCAGACCTTTGTGGTCCGATGAATGTTCAAGCTAGAGGCGGATTCGAGTATTTGTTACTTTCATCGACGACTACTCGAGGTTCGGATATGTTTATCTGCTGCGTCGATAATCCGAGACTTTTGGCAAGTTTAAGGAATTTCAAGCGTAACGAAAGCGAGTTAGGCAAGTCTTTGAAATGCCTTCGCTCCGATCACGGAGGAGAGTACTTAGATACCGAGTTCATCGACTACCTACTTGAACATGGGATCCGTTCCCAACGTTCGTGCCTAGGACACCTCAAGAAATGGAGTTGCCGAAAGGAGAAATAGAACATTGATTGACATGGTCAGATCAATGATGAGCTACGCCTCGCTACCGATATCTTTTTGGGGATATGCTCTAGAAGCAGCGGTACACATATTGAATGTGGTTCCGTCTATGTTTGCCAGTAAGACACCCTTGGAACTTTGGAAGGGACATGGCGAAAGCATACGTCACTTTCGAATTTGGGGTTGTCCTGCACATATACTGGTTGACAAGACTACGAAACTACAAAAGCGTACGAAAGTATGTCTATTTGTTGGTTACCCCAAGGGAACACGTGGAGGTCTATTTTACGATCTGGAAGATAACAAGGTGATAGTTTCTACTAACGCCACGTTTTTGGAAGATCAATATATGACCGACTTCAAGCCTCGAAGTAAAGTCGTACTTGAGGAGTTACTTTCTGACCAGGTCAGACCACAAGTGCCACCTAGTGTCACTGTAGACAACACTACGAATGCAACAGTCACCCCTAATCCTAATCCACCCAGACGTACTGAGAGAGTGGTTCGGCCACCAAATCAGTATGGACAATCAGAGGCGAACGTAGCCGTCTCTAATGGTGTGAAAGATGATCCAGTGTCTTTTCGCAAGGCCATGGATGATCGTGACAAGGATCAATGGGTTGACGCGATGAATCAAGAGATAGAATCCATGTACCCTAACTCTGTCTGGAAACTTGTAGATTGCCCCGAAGGAGTAAAACCCATAGGGAGCACGTGGCTCTACAAAAGGAAGCGAGGAGTTGATGGTAAGGTGCAAACCTTTAAAGCACGGCTTGTACCTAAGGGCTACACACAGAGAGGGGGTATAGACTACGAAGAGACCTTCTCCCCTGTGGCCATGCTTAAATCCATCCGGATCCTCCTTTCTATTGCTGCATGCCTAGATTATGAAATCTGGCAAATGGATGTCAAGACAGTGTTTCTTAACGGCTTTCTCGACGAGGAAATCTATATGCAGCAACCAGAAGGATACATCGAGGAAGGCCAAGAGCACAAAGTGTGCAAGTTGCTGAGATCCATCTATGGGTTGAAGCAAGCATCTCGGTCTTGGAATCATAGATTTGATGACACCATTAAGTCATATGATTTCGAACAAAATCCTGATGAACCTTGTGTATACAAGAAAGTCATTAAGAATAAGGTTGCGTTTCTAGTGTTGTACGTAGATGACATTCTCCTAATTGGAAACGATAAGGGGATGTTGTCGGACGTTAAAATTTGGTTGGCCATCCAATTCCAAATGAAAGATTTGGGAGAGGCGAATTATGTTCTCGGGATCCAATTAATACGGGATCGTAAGAACAAGATGTTAGCTCTTTCACAAGCCACTTACATTGATAAAGTTATGGCTAGATATAGCATGACGGACGCAAAGAGGGGTTACCTACCAACTCGTCACGGCGTCCATCTCTCTAAGACTCAGTGTCCTCAGACTCCAGAGGAAACAGAGGCTATGGAAATAGTGCCTTATGCTTCGGCTGTAGGTAGTCTAATGTACGCTATGCTGTGCACAAGACCTGACATCTATTATGGCATTGGACTCGTCAGCCGTTATCAGTCTAATCCGGGCAATGAGCACTGGATTGCAGAAAGAACCTCTTAAAGTATTTGAAGAGGACTAGGAATTATATGCTGGTATATTCGGGTGCAAACCTGGATGTACAGGGGTACACTGAGTCTGACTTCCAGTCAGATCGAGATGATTTCAAATCCACCTCAGGCTCAGTGTTTACCCTTGGTGGTGGTGCAGTCATTTGGAGAAGCGTCAACCAATCCAGCACGGCTGATTCTACTATGGAAGCTGAATACATAGCGGCCTCTGAGGCGGCTAAGGAAGCAGTTTGGCTCAAAAAGTTCCTGAGTGGTTTAGGGGTCTCTCCAAATCACAACGATCCGATCACTCTCTATTGTGATAACAATGGGGAAGTATCAAATTCGAAGGAACCCCGAAGTCATCGAAAGTCAAAGCATATTGAGCGAAAATACCATTTGATCAGAGACATAGTCCAAAGAGGAGACATTTCCGTCAAGAAAATCGCCTCTGCTGACAACCCTGCTGATCCATTCACCAAGACATTGCCGTTAGAAGTCTTCAACCGGCACTTGGAGTCTATTGGTATTAGGGACATGACTTATTTGCTTTAGAGTAAGTGGGAGTTGTATTGCTGTAATATAGATATAGGGTGTGCTCTAAAACAATTAATCCACTTGCCTTTCGTGCAAGTGGGAGATTGTTAGGTTTTATGCCCGAAAGACAATTTGTAATTGTTTTATTTAAATAAATGAAAGAATTTATTTCATCTTATTTATTCGCATTTATTGCCAATATTAATACACTACAGAAAACCCTAAGTATATTGATTATGTAATCACATAACTCAGTGTATGGCTATACGCACGAGGATTGAGTTTGTGAAATATACTTAAAATTAACTTAGTCCGTAGAGTTTGTTAATCTAAGTACGGGTCTCAAGATTAATTTTCTAATAATGCGCCCATAACACTTTAGGTGTGACAGCCTTATCCGGACTGTCGGTAATAGGGTACCTAATGGGGCATTTGTATATGATGATAATCATATAGGGCTGGACCGATTTGATTTGAGTTCGCGATATAATTCCGTAATCGAGAAGTCTTATCGAATCACAAGATGATCATATATGGATTAATCTCAATCCTGAGGTGATCACAAAAGACTGCTTAGACTAGGGTATGGTTTGATATGTTATTAAGGATCACTTCGTAGTATGTGATCTAACACTTCTCATTGGCTCTATTCTAGGATGAGTGAGTAGTCTGTGCTATCATAGATATGGAATCCATTCCTCCCACGGGAAGTAGACAGAAAGTTCCCTTATTTGATAACCCTAGAAACTGATCGATGGGCCCAGTTCATATTATATTAGTTTTGAACTAATTGATCACTAGGGGGTTAATGGTAAATAATGATAATATGTTTCGAGAAGGGTTAACGGAGATATCCCGAATCGAAGTGAACAGTCTATGGAGGATTTATCCGTATGTAATGATTATATCAGTGGACACCTTAATTATGACTCATAGTTGAGTGTAAGTTTATATCTATATTCGGCAGAGTTCAGTTTCGGCTTTATGGTGGTGTAATCCCGGAATTAATAGATTGAATATTATTGTTCGGTCAGACGAATAATTTTATTCAATTTATTGTAGCTACTGAATATGGGTCCATGGTCCCCGACGTGGCTCCTAATATAGCATATACGTTGCCTCGTCATTTCACCTCAATTATAATTGAGTAGTTGGATTGGACTATTTAATTGATATGTGGATTAATTGTTTAGTTGGACTAGATAATTAAATACATGAAAAGAATTGTTTTTGTGGACTCGGCCCAAAGTGATAAAAATTTCGTGTGACCTAATATTTTATTAGGGTGGCCGAAATTATTATGTGATTATTTGTTGGGAAATTAGTTTTCTTGATAAATAATAAGACATGTGATTAAATTATTTATTTGTTAAATAATTTAAGGAAAAGAAAATCTTTTGTATATCCTAATTAATTTAGGAATATTCTAGATTTTTCTTTTTAAGGAAAAGGATTAATTTGATTGATTTTGTATTAATTAATTAATACCTTGGAGACTAGGATTTCTCTCCTATATAAAGAGAGTTCTCCCAAGCCAAATCAAATGACATAATTTTCGAAATTATTGTAGGTACGTGGCTTTGATTTTTCGGCTATTGTACTTTGGGTTTGATTTTTAGAAAACTCCGGGTTTTCTAAGGTAGCATACCGAGGAGGTACGGCGGCGTGAAACACCATCCACCTGGTGTTTCTTGGAAACACACGTTGGAAGACTGTGGCTTCTCATCTAGCTTGGATCTTGGATTGACCTTTGTTCTTGGAGTAATTGTACCATAAAAATGTTGGTAATCCAAACCCCCTCGTAGGTTTAGATCTATTATTTTATGTATTTCGGTTGACTAGATCTAGATCTCATACTTTCCGCTGCGTAATCGGGTGGATCTATGATCCATCTGGCGATATTACATCCTACGTCGAAGACGTTAAATCTTTTCAAGACATACTTAATATAATGAGTTCGTGACAACACAGGTCCACCAGACACTTTAAAGATCTTAATCCCTAGTATCACATACGCAACTCTCGTGTCCTTCATATCGAAGTTCCCCATCAACATGTTCTTAGTATCCATGATAATATCATGAGTACTTCTCATTATCAGCATGTCATACACATACAAACACACTATTACACTGGTATTAAGCATGTTCTTAATGTAAACACGTTTATCACACTCAATAATCTTAATCCCATTTGACATTATGACATTGTCAAATTTGATATGACATTCCTTTGGCGAATATTTGAGCCCACAAAGAGACTTAACGAGTCTACACACCTTAATCTCTTGTACTAGAACAACGAACCCCTCGGGTGGTTTCATGTACATCTCTTCCATTAAATCACCATTCAAGAAGGCGTTTCTTACATCCATCTGATGGATTTCCTGGTTATAGACTCAAACTTTAGCAATGAGAACCCTTATATAAGTAATTCTGAACGGTAAGTAAGAATCCAAAAAGTCAAGGCTTTTTTTCGTCGATACCTTCGGGCTACCAACATGGCCTTGCACTCAAGCAATAAATCCATCAACCTTTATTTTCTTCTTGAAGATCCACTTACGCCGAGTGGTTTATTTCTCGAAAGAAGATCAACCAACTCTCGAGTGTGGTTTAGCATGATGTACTATATTTCACTATTTATAGCCAATTTCCAGAAATGGGCTTCTGGAGTAGACATTGCCTCAACAAATGTCCAAGGTTCTTTTCCTACCATATAGGTCAGAAAATCAGGACCAAAAGACTCGGAAGTCCTAGCCCTCTTACTACGACGATGTTCCTCAAGTTCTTGAGGATCACTCTCTTCTTTAGACTCATATGTCCATTTATTCGTGCTTGCTTCTTCTTTAACTTTTTCCTTACAAGGAAAGATATCTTCAAAGAACATATCATTCCTAGACTCGATGATGACATTTTCATGTACATTAGGGATGTAAGATTTATGCACCAGAAACCGATAGGCACTACTACACACTCAAAAGTTTTAGGTCCTAACTTCACTTGCTTCGGTTTAGGTACTTCAACCTTAGCCACACCCCTTCCCCCCCACATTTCTATAATTTTGTAGCTAGGCTTGTTGCCTTTCCAATGTTCATATGGGGACTTATCCTTCTTCTTAGAAAGGATCTCATTCAGAATGAAGTTCTCTAGGAGGAAAGCTCCCCCTTCACAAGTTCTGAGGTGAACTTATCAACATAGCATTCATAATCTTTAAGAATTTGGCTCTTGCATTCAGCAATACCGTTCGACTGAGATGTGTATGGTGGTGTTGTTTGATGAATGATGCCGGTACCTCAACAAGACTCGTGAAACAATGCATCATATCCACTGTCATGATCACTACTGATGCACTTGATCTGTTAGCTAAGTTGATTCTAAACTTCATTCTTATAAACATTAAAGTCATCACGAGCCCTGTTTTTGCTTTCCAGCAGATAAACATCTGGTGCCATCGTCAAATAAAAGTAATGAGATACTTTTATCTCCTCTAGTTTGCACAAATCTAGAGATTCCGTGTTCCTTTCTACCATTGGAAACAGTGAACTAGACAATGTGGCTTCAACACATATTTGATGCTTGTGATTAGGATCAGATCTCAAATTTGGTAACCACTCCATGTTCATCAATTGACGAACGGATTTGAAATTTGCATGTCCTAGTCTAAAGTGTCACAAGTATGACAACTTAAGCACGTAAGCAGAGCTTAGAGCCAACCTCACTGGCTCTCTTAGGCGCATCACATTTTGTGCTCAATCGACATGTCCACTCGGGGCCGGCCCAATAAGGAAGCAAAGGAAGCGTGGGCTAAGGCCCAACTATTCCGGGGGCCCGAAAATACGTGTTTTGCAAACAAACGATAATTAACAACAATAAATAATATATGTTCGAAGATTGTCCAATTATCTATTGTAGCCTAGTTGGTTAAGATATTTGGCATTGTCATTTCTATGAAAAAGACTTGAGTTCAAGTCCTGGCAATGGCATCTTTTTTTTTTGACTCATTTAAAACACTTTGGGTCCTTTTTTTGTCCCGGGGCATCTTTTTTTTTGACTCATTTAAAACACTTTGGGTCTTTTTTTTGTCCCGGCACAGCAGATTTTTTTTTACTTCTTTAAATCACTTTGGGCCTTTTTTTTGTCCCGGCAAATCCAATTAATTTATTGATTCCCTTAAACAACTTTGAGCCTTTTGAACCCTGATATATTAGAACCCTCTAATATATATGTGATTTCTATTGGCACCACATAATTACTACTCACACCGTTTTTTTATTTGGTATTTATTATTCCAGCCAATTCATTAACTCATTTAAACATCTTTTGGGTCTTTTGAACCATGATATATTAGCACCTTAAAAGACCTAAATATTCTACAAAAGAGATGATTAATTTTACTATTTTATAAGTATGTTTTGAGTCTATCAACAAATTGAATTTTGTATCTACGGATTTAAAAAACGCGATATTGAAGTAATATTTTGTAAATATGTTTTATTTTTATTTTTAAAACCCTTCGAACTAAATGCCTAATTCGACGATTCGCCGAAGGCCAAAAAGTTTACAGGACCGGCCCCGTGTCCATCTTGTCAACATAATGATCAACCTTAGTTTGATCATTCAAAACATCGTTCGTTGCACTGCCAAAGATCTCACGTCTTAGTCCCTCTCCATCCACGGGTGAGATATATAGACCAATTACCGGTGCAACGTCTAGTGCTACAACCGGCACGTACTCTTGTGTCGCAAAAGACACACTCCTATTCAGATTCATCCCGGTGTTTCCTTCGATTTCATTAAGATCGACACAGTCTAGAAATGGCTCGTTGACGATGAATATCATATCATAAAAATTTATACTTTTCTGCAAATCAATTCACACAGATGTGGTACACAACACCTTTCCTTATCGCAGTTACCCTGGCAAATGGATTTGTCGTTAAAATACCAACCAGGTTCGCATACCAAGCCCTACAAACTGGTAATAAAGTCACAACTGTATGCAACTTCCATTCAAACATCTGTAGCGATTGTTCCATGATCGTCCCTCTAGCCATTAGTTGATTGCACAGCTAGCCAAATTCATAAACTTATTTGATCAAATAATTTTTTTTTTGCCGTCAAATATGAATCCATTATTATGGATAAAATATACTTTACTCATGTATATTCCATATATGAAATAAAGATATTTCGCCAACAATCATACTTTAACAAAGGCAAATATGCTTTCAAAAAAAAAGGCAAATATATCCGATGACTGAATAAAATTGGCGGATACAATCCCTGTGAACACGCAATCGGTAATACAATAATACATCATACAGTTGCCGCAACCGTATGTATTTATCGACGAGTGGTAGAGGAATTTGAGCATGATGAATTTGTTTTGGATGATGGACGGGCTTTTCGAGCGGTCGTGGCGATCACGCCGGTGGAGAATAGCAAGGATGGATGGGGAAATCGATTTAAATTGTGTATGCATTGTATAGATGATTTCCAATTTGTTCCGGTGTCTCAATTAACAAACATCAATAGACTTGCTTCTACCACGCTCACCATCATTCCGTGATAGAAGTACTGAAATCACTTTTTTGGATAAGGACAGACAAGAAACTGAAGATGATCAAGATGAGTCATTGAAGGTGTGTCAATGTATGGGGTCTCGGAAGACGGTTATGGAGATGTTCCACTTGGAATAAGAGTTGAGTCAAAGCTTTCCGATGCCCTAGTGAATATTTCAAAGGAAACTGAAAAAAAAAACACCCTATGCTTAAAACAATGCTCAGGGAGATGAAAGAGAAAAAAAAATGGATTTGACACATCAGTGAAACAATCGTATTTTTTCTCCTAATAGATTTTTTCAATTGGGTTTTCATGCTTCGAAGTTTTAATGAAACGCGATTAAGTGTTGAGGTGTCATTGACTTCATTATTAAGGAGGGTAGGATCGCCTTTTGTACTATCTTCTTAGTTTTAATCAACAAAAATAAAATATTCTTTAAATTACATGAGTGATAATAAAGTTCCGAAAAAAGACTATTTCTTGCTAAAATAGAACGAAAACATCTAGCTAGGTGAATTACTCAACATGGACTCGCAATAGATGGAAAGAAAACCATAACGGTGAAAGAACGGGACATCTACGCATAAATAAATGCCACAGAGGCTCACATTAAAACATCCATGTCAATTAATGAGGCATGTATATAAAAATTAATCAATTATTTAACATGGATTAGTAGATGGAAAGATGTAAATAATTAGCCACAGAAGCTCGTATGAAAGTATCCACGTCAAATAAAGTATTAAAACTTCTCATTACCCTATTCATCAAAAACTCCTTAACATTTTAAAAACTGGGTGCTTGGACGGCCGTTCATGGACAAGCGTTCAGTCTGGGATTTATGAACTCGACGGTCGTCCGGGACGATCAAACGCTCGTCCGGGTTCTTCAAAAGCATATCTAGAACATGTGGGGTGGGATGGACGGGCGTTCACTTCTCCGGACGCACGTTTACGGACCACACGAGTGGACGGGCGTTCAAAGGAAGTGGACGCTCGTCCGTACTCGAATTGTACACACCGGACGAAACTCAACCGACATCATAAACCCTAGATAAAATTATAACCCTTGATCAAATCATACCTCAGAAACCCTAGATATAACATCAAAAACCCTAGATACTTAAGAAACCCTAGAAATCCTTTATTTATTTATTTAAAACAGAAAAACAGAAAACACTAAAAGGGAGAAAAAAAAACGTGTTGAAATCTTCTGAGCCCAAAATGGAAGGGAAAACAGTGGATTTTGACCTTGAAAACGGCGTCAAATGGCCTTTGGCCATTCACCACGTCGTCGGCGTCGGAACGAGCTTTCCGAATTGGGGTCCTGCGCGCCAATCCGACAATCGAACCGAAAGTTATGGCCAAAATACTAACGAGCGCTAAAACGATCCCTTTTATCCAAAAGTTCGATCGCTAAAAACGTGGAGTCAGATAATTCAACCTCAGATGTCCCCGAATCAATGTAGAAACTAGAAATGATAGAAACAAAAACCTATCTACGAAAAATTCGTAACAAAAACAGAAAAATTAATAGAAACTAGACAACCGTACCGATTCCCCGGCAACGGCGCCAAAAACTTGTCTCGGATTTTATCGAACAAAACAAACAAGTAATAAAATTTATATATCCGGTATTCCCCAAGTGCAGGGATCGTAGTATAGAGGTTGATACCGGAGTCGATCTCAGGGAATCGAGGTTGTTTAATCTAGTTCTTATTAACTCTTCTAAAATTGTCACTACTATTTATTACTAAACCTAAACTAAAACGGAAAATAAACTGGACAGAGGATTGTCAGTCCAAAGCCAGGAAAATATCGTTGCGAACAAAAATAAATAAAACTACAACTAAGAAAAAAAAACAATAAAACTAACGAACATGATAATGACTGAAGCAAATCAACATCGAACAAACCATGATCCACCATCCTGCAACCATTAATTTCCTCCCTAGATTATCTTATGATGATTCAATTAAAGATGTGGTTCACCTAACAAAGGTATGAACTCCTACTCTCGTAGATATTTCGTCTATCAATCTCATCATCTCTCGATCTATAGAGATTAACGCTCTCAAAACAAGGTGTAAGATCTCTCAATCTCACAACCTAGATATTCAGCCTATCAACTCTCGTTATGTCAAGGTTAAAAATCTCATCTTTCCTATGGTGATCTAAGGTTTACAACGACTCTCGTCATACGGTAAACATCAATAACAACAATCTCTCGATATACGTTGCATAACAAATAATCAAAGGAAAGAAACAACTTTTAATTAAAATCACAAAATCATCCAAGGGAAGGAAATAAAAGAAAGCTGAGAAAATGATCTCACATGCTGTTCCATGGCTGAAAGCTTCAAGACAGCACCATGGTCGAACAAGAAACGAAATAACGAAAAAGAACAAGGGAAAATCGCAACCCCGGCCCCTCCCCAAAGGGGCGGGGCCGCCTAGGGTTTTTCTCTAATGAGTATGTATCAATAGAAGTCGATTATGTATCCCTAGGGTTGGAAAATGCGGCTGTATTTATAGAATTGTAAGTCGGTCGTCGCTTAAGTCGGCCATGGACGCCCGTCTGCTTTGTATGGACGCCCGTCCAGTCTTCAACAAAAACTTCGAGTCGGGCTGAGTCTTCATCAGACGCCCGTCCTTCTTTAAATTGGACGCTCGTCCACCAAAAATCTCCAAACTTTGAATCAACTTTCTTCTCCTGGACGCCAGTCCATCTTATTGGACGCCCGTCCACTGGACGGGGCTTGAACGCTCGTTCAGGTTGGATCAACAACTTGATTTCTTCATCTTTATCTCTCCCCTTCTCTTCAAATCCGATTTTGACACATTCTAAATCCTTTTCCAAGCCGGAATTGTGTACCTACAAGTCATCAAACATATTGCAAAATGTAGTATCTTCCAAATCAATATAAAACCATCAATTTTACACATAAATCATACAATTTTGCAACTAACCCATTAAAAACATCACTTGCTCGATATTTCAATATAAAGCTCGATTTCTATGAAAAACATCCACATATGGGGGAAATTGATATAAAATATATCGTAATAAATCGTATAAAATCACCCTTAACAGTGATTGATCAAGAACATCGCTGCGAGCGAGTGATCTTTTTGTCGTAGAGATTGCACCCCTTTCGAGAGCTTATCGGCGTTCTTGAGCAAAGCGTTGAGTTGTTCTTGGCCCTCTTCCTAAACCGCGCCCCGTTAGGTTAGGGTTTTTCGGCTCGTATTGATCCTTTCGTCGATCTCTTGGGATCGTATCGCATCATCCTCCGTGTGTCCGAACGATGTCTTTCGATCCGTATGAGGACGTCCTCCGTGTGTCCGAACGATGTCCTCCGATCCGAAAGACGTCCTCCGACTCAATATAAACTAGATGAATGGAATCCCCCATATAGGCTTATTGAGCGATAACCCAACTTGCAGCACTAGACATAAAGATTTCTGAGGATTGGTTCTTTTTTCATTTTTTTATTCTAGATCACATATATATATCCTACCTTATTTCCTCTACGATATGTTTGTCTCCGAACGAGCCGTCCTCCGAACGAGGACGTCCTTTGTTATGTTGGTGTGTCCGAACAACGTCCTCCAAATTAGGTCCTCCGAACGAGGACGTTCTAGGTGTGTCCGAACGATGTCCTCCGATACGAACGAGGACGTCCTCCGTGTGTCCGAACGATGTCTTCCGATTCGAACGATGTCCTCCGATCCGAACGAGGACGTCCTCCGTGTGTCCGAACGTACTCCGATCCGAAAGATGACGTCCTCCGATCCGAACGAGGACGTCCTCCATGTGTCCGAACGATCGATGTCCTCCGATACGAAAGAGGACGTTCCTCCGTGTGTCCGAACGTCCTCCGATCCGAAAAAGGACGTCCTTCGATCCGAACCAGGACGTCCACCGTGTGTCCGACGATGTCTTCCGATCCGAACGAGCACGTCCTCCGTGTGTCCGAACGATGTCCTCCGATCCAAACGAGGACGTCCTCCGCCTGCGATCCGAACGAGGACGTCCTCCGTGTGTCCGAACGATCGATGTCCTCCGATGCGAACGAGGACGTTCTCCGTGTGTCCGAAAGAGGCCGTCCTCCGATCCGAACGCCGTCTTCCGATCTCCGAAAGAGGACGTCCTCCGTGTGTCCGAACGTCCTCCGATCCGAACGAGGCCATCCTCTCGTGTGTCCGAACGATGTCCTCCGATCGATGTCCTCCGTGTGTCCCAACGATGTCCTCCGATTCGAACGATGTCCGATCCGAACGAGGTCGTCCTCAGTGTGTCCGAACGATGTCCTCCGATCCGAACGAGGACTTCCTCCATGTGTCCGAACGATCGATGTCCTCCGATGCGAACGAAGACGTCCTCCGTGTGTCCGAACGTCCTCCGATCCGAAAGATGACGTCCTCCGATCCGAACGAGGACGTCCTCCGTGTGTCCGAAGGATGTCTTCCGGTCCGAACGAGCACGTCCTCCGTGTGTCCGAACGATGTCCCCCGATCTGAACTTGCTCGTCCTCCGTGTGTCCGAACCATGTCCTCCGATCTAAACAAGGACGTCCTCCATGTGTCCGAACGATACCGATGTCCTCCGATCCGAACGAGGACGTCCACTGATCCGAACGAGGACGTCCTCTGTGTGTCCGAACGATGTCCTCCGATCCAAACGAGGACGTCCTCCGCCTGCGATCCGAACGAGGACGTACTCCGTGGGTCCGAACGATCGATGTCCTCCGATGCGAACGAGGACGTTCTCCGTGTGTCCGAAAGAGGCCGTCCTCCGATCCGAACGCTGTCCTCCGATCCGAACGTAGACATCCTCCGATCTCCGAACGAGGACGTCCTCCGATTCGAACGATGTCCTCCGATCCGAACGAGGCCGCACTTTGGGCCTTTTTTTGTCACGGCAAATCCAATTAATTTATTGATTCCCTTAAACAACTTTGAGCCTTTTGAACCCTGATATATTAGAACCCTCTAATATATATGTGATTTCTATTGGCACCATATAATTACTACTCACACCGTTTTTTTATTTTGTATTTATTATTCCAGCCAATTCATTAACTCATTTAAACATCTTTTGGGTCTTTTGAACCATGATATATTAGCACCCTAAAAGACCTAAATATTCTACAAAAGAGATGATTACTATTTTATAAGTATGTTTTGAGTCTATCAACAAATTGAATTTTGTATCTACGGATTTAAAAAACGCGATATTGAAGTAATATTTTGTAAATATGTTTTTTATTTTTATTTTGAAAACCCTTAGAACTAAATGCCTAATTCGACGATTCGCCGAAGGCCAAAAAGTTTACGGGACCGGCCCCGTGTCCATTTGTCAACATAATGATCAACCTTAGTTTGATCATTCAAAACATCGTTCGTTGCACTGCCAAAGATCTCACGTCTTAGTCCCTCTCCATCCACGGGTGAGATATATAGACCAATTATTGGTGCAACGTCTAATGCTACAACCGGAACGTACTCTTGTGTCGTAAAAGACACACTCTTATTCAGATTCATCCCGGTGTTTCCTTCGATTTCATTAAGATCGACACAGTCTAGAAACGGCTCGTTGACGATGAATATCATATCATAAAAATTTATACTTTTCTGCAAATCAATTCACACAGATGTGGTACACAACACCTTTCCTTATCGCAGTTACCATTGGCAAATGGATTTGTCGTTAAAATACCAACTAGGTTCGCATACCAAGCCCTACAAACTGGTAATAAAGTCACAACTGTATGCAACTTCCAAACAGCTGTAGCGATTGTTCCATGATCGTCCCTCTAGCCATTAGTTGATTGCACAGCTAGCCAAATTCATAAACTTATTTGATCAAATAATTTTTTTTTGCCGTCAAATATGAATCCATTATTATGGATAAAATATACTTTACTCATGTATATTCCGTATATGAAATAAAGATATTTCGCCAACAATCATACTTTAACAAAGGCAAATATGCTTTCAAAAAAAAAAAAAGGCAAATATATCCGATGATTTGAATAAAATTGGCGGATACAATCCTGTGAACACGCAATCGGTAATACAATAATACATCATACGATTCTTTGCAACCGTATGTATTTATCGACGAGTGGTAGAGGAATTTGAGCATGATGAATTTGTTTTGGATGATGGACGGGCTTTTCGACGTGCGTGGCGATCACGCCGGTGGAGAATAGCAAGGATGGATGGGGAAATCGATTTAAATTGTGTATGCATTGTATAGATGATTTCCAATTTGTTCCGGTGTCTCAATTAACAAACATCAATAGACTTGCTTCTACCACGCTCACCATCATTCCGGGATAGAAATACCGAAATCACTTTTTTGGATAAGGACAGACAAGAAACTGAAGATGATCAAGATGAGTCATTGAAGGTGTGTCAATGTATGGGGTCTCGGAAGACGATTATGGAGATGTTCCACTTGGAATAAGAGTTGAGTCAAAGCTTTCCGATGCCCTAGTGAATATTTCAAAGGAAACTGAAAAAAAAACCCTATGCTTAAAACAATGCTCAGGGAGATCAAAGAGAAAAAAAATGGATTTGACACATCAGTGAAACAATCGTATTTTTTCTCATAATAGATTTTTTCAATTGGGTTTTGATGCTTCGAAGTTTTAATGAAACACGATTAAGTGTTGAGGTGTCATTGACTTCATTATTAAGGAGGGTAGGATCTCCTTTTGTACTATCTTCTTAGTTTTAATCAACAAAAATAAAATATTCTTTAAATTACATGAGTGATAATAAAGTTCCGAAAAAACACTATTTATTGCTAAAATAGAACGAAAACATCTAGCTAGGTGAATTACTCAACATGGACTGCAATAGATGGAAAGAAAACCATAACAGTGAAAGAACGGGACATCTACGCATAAATAAATGCCACGAGAGGCTCACATTAAAACATCCATGTCAATTAATGAGGCATGTATATAAAAATTAATCAATTATTTAACATGGATTAGTAGATGGAAAGATGTAAACATGCAAGTTCGAACATCTACGTAAAAATAATTAGCCACGAAGCTCGTATGAAAGTATCCACGTCAAATAAAGTATTAAAACTTCTCATTACCCTATTCATCAAAAACTCCTTAACATTTTATAAGCGGGTGCTTGGACGGCCGTTCATGGACAAGCGTTCGATGCGGGATTTATGAACCGGACGGTCGTACGGGACGATCAAACGCTCGTCCGGGTTCTTCAAAAGCATATCTAGAACATGTGGGGTGGGATGGACGGGCGTTCACTTCTCCGGACGCACGTTTACGGACCACGCGAGTGGACGGGCGTTCAAAGGAAGTGGACGCTCGTCCGTACTCGAATTGTACACACCGAGACGAAACTCAACCGACATCATAAACCCTAGATAAAATTATAACCCTTGATCAAATCATACCTCAGAAACCCTAGATATAACATCAAAAACCCTAGATACTTAAGAAACCCTAGAAATCCTTTATTTATTTATTTAAAATAGAAAAACAGAAAACACTAAAAGGGAGAAAAAAAAACGTGTTGAAATCTTCTGAGCCCAAAATGGAAGGGAAAACAGTGGATTTTGACCTTGAAAACGGCGTCAAATGGCCTTTGGCCATTCACCACGTCGTCGGCGTCGGAACGAGCTTTCCGAATTGGGGTCCTGCGCGCCAATCCGACAATCGAACCGAAAGTTATGGCCAAAATACTAACGAGCGCTAAAACGATCCCTTTTATCCAAAAGTTCGATCGCTAAAAACGTGGAGTCAGATAATTCAACCTCAGATGTCCTCGAATCAATGTAGAAACTAGAAATGATAGAAACAAAAACCTATCTACGAAAAATTCGTAACAAAAACAGAAAAATTAATAGAAACTAGACAACCGTACCGATTCCCCGGCAACGGCGCCAAAAACTTGTCTCGGATTTTATCGAACAAAACAAACAAGTAATAAAATTTATAAATCCGGTATTCCCCAAGTGCAGGGATCGTAGTATAGAGGTTGATACCGGAGTCGATCTCAGGGAATCGAGGTTGTTTAATCTAGTTCTTATTAACTCTTCTAAAATTGTCACTACTATTTATTACTAAACCTAAACTAAAACGGAAAATAAACTGGACAGAGGATTGTCAGTCCAAAGCCAGGAAAATATCGTTGCGAACAAAAATAAATAAAACTACAACTAAGAAAAAAAAAACAATAAAACTAACGAACATGATAATGACTGAAGCAAATCAACATCGAACAAACCATGATCCACCATCCCGCAACCATTAATTTCCTCCCTAGATTATCTTATGATGATTCAATTAAAGATGTGGTTCACCTAACAAAGGTATGAACTCCTACTCTCGTAGATATTTCGTCTATCAATCTCATCATCTCTCGATCTATAGAGATTAACGCTCTCAAAACAAGGTGTAAGATCTCTCAATCTCACAACCTAGATATTCAGCCTATCAACTCTCGTTATGTCAAGGTTAAAAATCTCATCTTTCCTATGGTGATCTAAGGTTTACAACGACTCTCGTCATACGGTAAACATCAATAACAACAATCTCTCGATATACGTTGCATAACAAATAATCAAAGGAAAGAAACAACTTTTAATTAAAATCACAAAATCATCCAAGGGAAGGAAATAAAAGAAAGCTGAGAAAATGATCTCACATTTGTTCCATGGCCGAAAGCTTCAAGACGACACCATGGTCGAACAAGAAACGAAATAACGAAAAAGAACAAGGGAAAATCGCAACCCCGGCCTCCCCAAAGGGGGGCCGGGGCCGCCTAGGTTTTTCTCTAATGAGTATGTATCAATAGAAGTCGATTATGTATCCCTAGGGTTGGAAAATGCGGCTGTATTTATAGAATTGTAAGTCGGTCGTCGCTTAAGTCGGCCATGGACGCCCGTCTGCTTTGTATGGACGCCCGTCCAGTCTTCAACAAAAACTTTGAGTCGGGCTGAGTCTTTATCAGACGCCCGTCCTTCTTTAAATTGGACGCTCGTCCACCAAAAATCTCCAAACTCGAATCAACTTTCTTCTCCCGGACGCCGGTCCGCCTATTGGACGCCCGTCCACTGGACGGGGCTTGAACGCTCGTTCAGGTTGGATCAACAACTTGATTTCTTCATCTTTATCTCTCCCCTTCTCTTCAAATCCGATTTTGACACATTCTAAATCCTTTTCCAAGCCGGAATTGTGTACCTACAAGTCATCAAACATATTGCAAAATGTAGTATCTTCCAAATCAATATAAAACCATCAATTTTACACATAAATCATACAATTTTGCAACTAACCCATTAAAAACATCACTTGCTCGATATTTCAATATAAAGCTCGATTTCTATGAAAAACATCCACATATGGGGGAAATTGATATAAAATATATCGTAATAAATCGTATAAAATCACCCTTAACAGTGATTGATCAAGAACATCGCTTGCGAGCGAGTGATCTTTTTGTCGTAGAGATTGCACCCCTTTCGAGAGCTTATCAGCGTTCTTGAGCAAAGCGTTGAGTTGTTCTTGGCCCTCTTCCTAAACTGCTGCCCAGTTAGGTTAGGGTTTTTCGGCTCGTATTGATCCTTTCGTCGATCTCTTGGGATCGTATCGCATCATCCTCCGTGTGTCCGAACGATGTCTTTCGATCCGTATGAGGACGTCCTCCGTGTGTCCGAACGATGTCCTCCGATCCGAAAGACGTCCTCCGACTCAATATAAACCAGATGAATGGAATCCCCCATATAGGCTTATTGAGCGATAACCCAACTTGCAGCACTAGACATAAAGATTTCGAGGATTGGTTCTTTTTTCATTTTATTATTCTAGATCACATATATATATCCTACCTTATTTCCTCTACGATATGTTTGTGTCCGAACGAGCCGTCCTCCGAACGAGGACGTCCTTTGTTATGTTGGTGTGTCCGAACAACGTCCTCCAAATTAGGTCCTCCGAACGAGGACGTTCTAGGTGTGTCCGAACGATGTCCTCCGATACGAACGAGGACGTCCTCCGTGTGTCCGAACGATGTCTTCCGATTCGAACGATGTCCTCCGATCCGAACGAGGACGTCCTCCGTGTGTCCGAACGTACTCCGATCCGAAAGATGACGTCCTCCGATCCGAACGAGGACGTCCTCCATGTGTCCGAACGATCGATGTCCTCCGATACGAAAGAGGGCGTTCCTCCGTGTGTCCGAACGTCCTCCGATCCGAAAAAGGACGTCCTTCGATCCGAACCAGGACGTCCACCGTGTGTCCGACGATGTCTTCCGATCCGAACGAGCACGTCCTCCGTGTGTCCGAACGATGTCCTCCGATCCAAACGAGGACGTCCTCCGCCTGCGATCCGAACGAGGACGTCCTCCGTGTGTCCGAACGATCGATGTCCTCCGATGCGAACGAGGACGTTCTCCGTGTGTCCGAAAGAGGCCGTCCTCCGATCCGAACGCTGTCTTCCGATCTCCGAAAGAGGACGTCCTCCGTGTGTCCGAACGTCCTCCGATCCGAACGAGGCCATCCTCCGTGTGTCCGAACGATGTCCTCCGATCGATGTCCTCCGTGTGTCCCAACGATGTCCTCCGATTCGAACGATGTCCGATCCAAACGAGGTCGTCCTCAGTGTGTCCGAACGATGTCCTCCGATCCGAACGAGGACTTCCTCCATGTGTCCGAACGATCGATGTCCTCCGATGCGAACGAAGACGTCCTCCGTGTGTCCGAACGTCCTCCGATCCGAAAGATGACGTCCTCCGATCCGAACGAGGACGTCCTCCGTGTGTCCGAAGGATGTCTTCCGGTCCGAACGAGCACGTCCTCCGTGTGTCCGAACGATGTCCCCCGATCTGAACTTGCTCGTCCTCCGTGTGTCCGAACCATGTCCTCCGATCTAAACAAGGACGTCCTCCATGTGTCCGAACGATACCGATGTCCTCCGATCCGAACGAGGACGTCCACTGATCCGAACGAGGACGTCCTCTGTGTGTCCGAACGATGTCCTCCGATCCAAACGAGGACGTCCTCCGCCTGCGATCCGAACGAGGACGTCCTCCGTGGGTCCGAACGATCGATGTCCTCCGATGCGAACGAGGACGTTCTCCGTGTGTCCGAAAGAGGTCGTCCTCCGATCCGAACGCTGTCCTCCGATCCGAACGTAGACATCCTCCGATCTCCGAACGAGGACGTCCTCCGATTCGAACGATGTCCTCCGATCCGAACGAGGCCGCACTTTGGGCCTTTTTTTGTCCCGGCAAATCCAATTAATTTATTGATTCCCTTAAACAACTTTGAGCCTTTTGAACCCTGATATATTAGAACCCTCTAATATATATGTGATTTCTATTGGCACCATATAATTACTACTCACACCGTTTTTTATTTTGTATTTATTATTCCAGCCAATTCATTAACTCATTTAAACATCTTTTGGGTCTTTTGAACCATGATATATTAGCACCCTAAAAGACCTAAATATTCTACAAAAGAGATGATTACTATTTTATAAGTATGTTTTGAGTCTATCAACAAATTGAATTTTGTATCTACGGATTTAAAAAACGCGATATTGAAGTAATATTTTGTAAATATGTTTTTTATTTTTATTTTGAAAACCCTTAGAACTAAATGCCTAATTCGACGATTCGCCGAAGGCCAAAAAGTTTACAGGACCGGCCCCTGTGTCCCTTTGTCAACATAATGATCAACCTTAGTTTGATCATTCAAAACATCGTTCGTTGCACTGCCAAAGATCTCACGTCTTAGTCCCTCTCCATCCACGGGTGAGATATATAGACCAATTATTGGTGCAACGTCTAATGCTACAACCGGAACGTACTCTTGTGTCGTAAAAGACACACTCTTATTCAGATTCATCCCGGTGTTTCCTTCGATTTCATTAAGATCGACACAGTCTAGAAACGGCTCGTTGACGATGAATATCATATCATAAAAATTTATACTTTTCTGCAAATCAATTCACACAGATGTGGTACACAACACCTTTCCTTATCGCAGTTACCATTGGCAAATGGATTTGTCGTTAAAATACCAACTAGGTTCGCATACCAAGCCCTACAAACTGGTAATAAAGTCACAACTGTATGCAACTTCCAAACAGCTGTAGCGATTGTTCCATGATCGTCCCTCTAGCCATTAGTTGATTGCACAGCTAGCCAAATTCATAAACTTATTATTATGGATAAAATATACTTTACTCATGTATATTCCATATATGAAATAAAGATATTTCGCCAACAATCATACTTTAACAAAGGCAAATATGCTTTCAAAAAAAAAAAAGGCAAATATATCCGATGACTGAATAAAATTGGCGGATACAATCCCTGTGAACACGCAATCGGTAATACAATAATACATCATACAGTTGCTGCAACCGTATGTATTTATCGACGAGTGGTAGAGGAATTTGAGCATGATGAATTTGTTTTGGATGATGGACAGGCTTTTCAGCAGTCTGTGGCAGTCACGCCGGTGGAGAATAGCAAGGATGGATGGGGAAATCGATTTAAATTGTGTATGCATTGTATAGATGATTTCCAATTTGTTCCGGTGTCTCAATTAACAAACATCAATAGACTTGCTTCTACCACGCTCACCATCATTCCGTGATAAATACCGAAATCACTTTTTTGGATAAGGACGGACAAGAAAGCGAAGATGATCAAGATGAGTAATTGAAGGTGTGTCAATGTATGGGGTCTCGGAAGACGGTTATGGAGATGTTCCACTTGGAATAAGAGTTGAGTCAAAGCTTTCCGATGCCCTAGTGAATATTTCAAAGGAAACCGAAAAAAAAAACCCTATGCTTAAAACAATGCTCAGGGAGATCAAAGAGAAAAAAAATGGATTTGACACATCAGTGAAACAATCGTATTTTTTCTCATAATAGATTTTTTCAATTGGGTTTTGATGCTTCGAAGTTTTAATGAAACACGATTAAGTGTTGAGGTGTCATTGACTTCATTATTAAGGAGGGTAGGATCTCCTTTTGTACTATCTTCTTAGTTTTAATCAACAAAAATAAAATATTCTTTAAATTACATGAGTGATAATAAAGTTCCAAAAAAAGACTATTTACTGCTAAAATAGAACGAAAACATCTAGCTAGGTGAATTACTCAACATGGACTGCAATAGATGGAAAGAAAACCATAACAGTGAAAGAACAGGACATCTACGCATAAATAAATGCCACAGAGGCTCACATTAAAACATCCATGTCAATTAATGAGGCATGTATATAAAAATTAATCAATTATTTAACATGGATTAGTAGATGGAAAGATGTAAACATGCAAGTTCAGAACATCTACGTAAAAATAATTAGCCACAGAAGCTCGTATGAAAGTATCCACGTCAAATAAAGTATTAAAACTTCTCATTACCCTATTCATCAAAAACTCCTTAACATTTTAAAAACTGGGTGCTTGGACGGCCGTTCATGGACAAGCGTTCAGTCTGGGATTTATGAACTGGACGGTCGTCTGGGACGATCAAACGCTCGTCCAGGTTCTTCAAAAGCATATCTAGAACATGTGGGGTGGGATGGACGGGCGTTCACTTCTCTGGACGCACGTTTACAGACCACACAGAGTGGACGGGCGTTCAAAGGAAGTGGACGCTCGTCTGTACTCGAATTGTACACACCAGACAGAAACTCAACCGACATCATAAACCCTAGATAAAATTATAACCCTTGATCAAATCATACCTCAGAAACCCTAGATATAACATCAAAAACCCTAGATACTTAAGAAACCCTAGAAATCCTTTATTTATTTATTTAAAATAGAAAAACAGAAAACACTAAAAGGGAGAAAAAAAAAGTGTTGAAATCTTCTGAGCCCAAAATGGAAGGGAAAACAGTGGATTTTGACCTTGAAAATGGCGTCAAATGGCCTTTGGCCATTCACTTTGTCGTCGGCATCGGAACGAGCTTTCCGAATTGGGGTCCTGCGCGCCAATCCGACAATCGAACCGAAAGTTATGGCCAAAATACTAACGAGCGCTAAAACGATCCCTTTTATCCAAAAGTTCGATCGCTAAAAACGTGGAGTCAGATAATTCAACCTCAGATGTCCCCGAATCAATGTAGAAACTAGAAATGATAGAAACAAAAACCTATCTACGAAAAATTCGTAACAAAAACAGAAAAATTAATAGAAACTAGACAACCGTACCGATTCCCCGGCAACGGCGCCAAAAACTTGTCTCGGATTTTATCGAACAAAACAAACAAGTAATAAAATTTATAAATCCGGTATTCCCCAAGTGCAGGGATCGTAGTATAGAGGTTGATACCGGAGTCGATCTCAGGGAATCGAGGTTGTTTAATCTAGTTCTTATTAACTCTTCTAAAATTGTCACTACTATTTATTACTAAACCTAAACTAAAACGGAAAATAAACTGGACAGAGGATTGTCAGTCCAAAGCCAGGAAAATATCGTTGCGAACAAAAATAAATAAAACTACAACTAAGAAAAAAAAAACAATAAAACTAACGAACATGATAATGACTGAAGCAAATCAACATCGAACAAACCATGATCCACCATCCCGCAACCATTAATTTCCTCCCTAGATTATCTTATGATGATTCAATTAAAGATGTGGTTCACCTAACAAAGGTATGAACTCCTACTCTCGTAGATATTTCGTCTATCAATCTCATCATCTCTCGATCTATAGAGATTAACGCTCTCAAAACAAGGTGTAAGATCTCTCAATCTCACAACCTAGATATTCAGCCTATCAACTCTCGTTATGTCAAGGTTAAAAATCTCATCTTTCCTATGGTGATCTAAGGTTTACAACGACTCTCGTCATACGGTAAACATCAATAACAACAATCTCTCGATATACGTTGCATAACAAATAATCAAAGGAAAGAAACAACTTTTAATTAAAATCACAAAATCATCCAAGGGAAGGAAATAAAAGAAAGCTGAGAAAATGATCTCACAGGATGTTCCATGGCTGAAAGCTTCAAGACAGCACCATGGTCGAACAAGAAACGAAATAACGAAAAAGAACAAGGGAAAATCGCAACCCCAGCCTCCCCAAAGGGGGCTGGGGCCGCCTAGGGTTTTTCTCTAATGAGTATGTATCAATAGAAGTCGATTATGTATCCCTAGGGTTGGAAAATGCGGCTGTATTTATAGAATTGTAAGTCGGTCGTCGCTTAAGTCGGCCATGGACGCCCGTCGCTTTGTATGGACGCCCGTCCGTCTTCAACAAAAACTTCGAGTCGGGCCGAGTCTTCATCGACGCCCGTCCTTCTTTAAATTGGACGCTCGTCCACCAAAAATCTCCAAACTCCGAATCAACTTTCTTCTCCCGGACGCCGGTCCGGCCTATTGGACGCCCGTCCACCGGACGGGGCTTGAACGCTCGTTCAGGTTGGATCAACAACTTGATTTCTTCATCTTTATCTCTCCCTTTCTCTTCAAATCCGATTTTGACACATTCTAAATCCTTTTCCAAGCCGGAATTGTGTACCTACAAGTCATCAAACATATTGCAAAATGTAGTATCTTCCAAATCAATATAAAACCATCAATTTTTCACATAAATCATACAATTTTGCAACTAACCCATTAAAAACATCACTTGCTCGATATTTCAATATAAAGCTCGATTTCTATGAAAAACATCCACATATGGGGGAAATTGATATAAAATATATCGTAATAAATCGTATAAAATCACCCTTAACAGTGATTGATCAAGAACATCGCTTGCGAGCGAGTGATCTTTTTGTCGTAGAGATTGCACCCCTTTCGAGAGCTTATCAGCGTTCTTGAGCAAAGCGTTGAGTTGTTCTTGGCCCTCTTCCTAAACTGCTGCCCAGTTAGGTTAGGGTTTTTCGGCTCGTATTGATCCTTTCGTCGATCTCTTGGGATCGTATCGCATCATCCTCCGTGTGTCCGAACGATGTCTTTCGATCCGTATGAGGACGTCCTCCGTGTGTCCGAACGATGTCCTCCGATCCGAAAGACGTCCTCCGACTCAATATAAACCAGATGAATGGAATCCCCCATATAGGCTTATTGAGCGATAACCCAACTTGCAGCACTAGACATAAAGATTTCTGAGGATTGGTTCTTTTTTCATTTTTTTATTCTAGATCACATATATATATCCTACCTTATTTCCTCTACGATATGTTTGTGTCCGAACGAGCCGTCCTCCGAACGAGGACGTCCTTTGTTATGTTGGTGTGTCCGAACAACGTCCTCCAAATTAGGTCCTCCGAACGAGGACGTTCTAGGTGTGTCCGAACGATGTCCTCCGATACGAACGAGGACGTCCTCCGTGTGTCCGAACGATGTCTTCCGATTCAAACGATGTCCTCCGATCCGAACGAGGACGTCCTCCGTGTGTCCGAACGTACTCCGATCCGAAAGATGACGTCTTCCGATCCGAACGAGGACGTCCTCCATGTGTCCGAACGATCGATGTCCTCCGATACGAAAGAGGACGTTCCTCCGTGTGTCTGAACGTCCTCCGATCCGAAAAAGGACGTCCTTCGATCCGAACCAGGACGTCCACCGTGTGTCCGACGATGTCTTCCGATCCGAACGAGCACGTCCTCCGTGTGTCCGAACGATGTCCTCCGATCCAAACGAGGACGTCCTCCGCATGCGATCCGAACGAGGACGTCCTCCGTGTGTCCGAACGATCGATGTCCTCCGATGCGAACGAGGACGTTCTCCGTGTGTCCGAAAGAGGCCGTCCTCCGATCCGAACGCTGTCTTCCGATCTCCGAAAGAGGACGTCCTCCGTGTGTCCGAACGTCCTCCGATCCGAACGAGGCCATCCTCCGTGTGTCCGAACGATGTCCTCCGATCGATGTCCTCCGTGTGTCCCAACGATGTCCTCCGATTCGAACGATGTCCGATCCGAACGAGGTCGTCCTCAGTGTGTCCGAACGATGTCCTCCGATCCGAACGAGGACTTCCTCCATGTGTCCGAACGATCGATGTCCTCCGATGCGAACGAAGACGTCCTCCGTGTGTCCGAACGTCCTCCGATCCGAAAGATGACGTCCTCCGATCCGAACGAGGACGTCCTCCGTGTGTCCGAAGGATGTCTTCCGGTCCGAACGAGCACGTCCTCCGTGTGTCCGAACGATGTCCCCCGATCTGAACTTGCTCGTCCTCCGTGTGTCCGAACCATGTCCTCCGATCTAAACAAGGACGTCCTCCATGTGTCCGAACGATACCGATGTCCTCCGATCCGAACGAGGACGTCCACTGATCCGAACGAGGACGTCCTCTGTGTGTCCGAACGATGTCCTCCGATCCAAACGAGGACGTCCTCCGCCTGCGATCCGAACGAGGACGTCCTCCGTGGGTCCGAACGATCGATGTCCTCCGATGCGAACGAGGACGTTCTCCGTGTGTCCGAAAGAGGCCGTCCTCCGATCCGACGCGCGTCCTCCGATCCGAACGTAGACATCCTCCGATCTCCGAACGAGGACGTCCTCCGATTCGAACGATGTCCTCCGATCCGAATGAGGCCGCACTTTGGGCCTTTTTTTGTCCCGGCAAATCCAATTAATTTATTGATTCCCTTAAACAACTTTGAGCCTTTTGAACCCAGATATATTAGAACCCTCTAATATATATGTGATTTCTATTGGCACCATATAATTACTACTCACACCGTTTTTTTATTTTGTATTTATTATTCCAGCCAATTCATTAACTCATTTAAACATCTTTTGGGTCTTTTGAACCATGATATATTAGCACCCTAAAAGACCTAAATATTCTACAAAAGAGATGATTACTATTTTATAAGTATGTTTTGAGTCTATCAACAAATTGAATTTTGTATCTACGGATTTAAAAAACGCGATATTGAAGTAATATTTTGTAAATATGTTTTTTATTTTTATTTTGAAAACCCTTAGAACTAAATGCCTAATTCGACGATTCGCCGAAGGCCAAAAAGTTTACAGGACCGGCCCTGTGTCCACTGTCAACATAATGATCAACCTTAGTTTGATCATTCAAAACATCGTTCGTTGCACTGCCAAAGATCTCACGTCTTAGTCCCTCTCCATCCACGGGTGAGATATATAGACCAATTATTGGTGCAACGTCTAATGCTACAACCGGAACGTACTCTTGTGTCGTAAAAGACACACTCTTATTCAGATTCATCCCGGTGTTTCCTTCGATTTCATTAAGATCGACATAGTCTAGAAACGGCTCGTTGACGATGAATATCATATCAAAAAAATTTATACTTTTCTGCAAATCAATTCACACAGATGTGGTACACAACACCTTTCCTTATCGCAGTTACCATTGGCAACTGGATTTGTCGTTAAAATACCAACTAGGTTCGCATACCAAGCCCTACAAACTGGTAATAAAGTCACAACTGTATGCAACTTCCAAACAGCTGTAGCGATTGTTCCATGATCGTCCCTCTAGCCATTAGTTGATTGCACAGCTAGCCAAATTCATAAACTTATTATTATGGATAAAATATACTTTACTCATGTATATTCCATATATGAAATAAAGATATTTCGCCAACAATCATACTTTAACAAAGGCAAATATGCTTTCAAAAAAAAAAGGCAAATATATCCGATGACTGAATAAAATTGGCGGATACAATCCCTGTGAACACGCAATCGGTAATACAATAATACATCATACAGTTGCTGCAACCGTATGTATTTATCGACGAGTGGTAGAGGAATTTGAGCATGATGAATTTGTTTTGGATGATGGACAGGCTTTTCAGCAGTCTGTGGCAGTCACGCCGGTGGAGAATGGCAAGGATGGATGGGGAAATCGATTTAAATTGTGTATGCATTGTATAGATGATTTCCAATTTGTTCCGGTGTCTCAATTAACAAACATCAATAGACTTGCTTCTACCACGCTCACCATCATTCCGGGATAGAAGTACTGAAATCACTTTTTTGGATAAGGACAGACAAGAAACTGAAGATGATCAAGATGAGTCATTGAAGGTGTGTCAATGTATGGGGTCTCGGAAGACGATTATGGAGATGTTCCACTTGGAATAAGAGTTGAGTCAAAGCTTTCCGATGCCCTAGTGAATATTTCAAAGGAAACTGAAAAAAAACCCTATGCTTAAAACAATGCTCATGGAGATCAAAGAGAAAAAAAATGGATTTGACACATCAGTGAAACAATCGTATTTTTTCTCATAATAGATTTTTTCAATTGGGTTTTGATGCTTCGAAGTTTTAATGAAACACGATTAAGTGTTGAGGTGTCATTGACTTCATTATTAAGGAGGGTAGGATCTCCTTTTGTACTATCTTCTTAGTTTTAATCAACAAAAATAAAATATTCTTTAAATTACATGAGTGATAATAAAGTTCCGAAAAAAGACTATTTACTGCTAAAATAGAACGAAAACATCTAGCTAGGTCAATTACTCAACATGGACTGCAATAGATGGAAAGAAAACCATAATGTTGAAAGAACAGGACATCTACGCATAAATAAATGCCACAGAGGCTCACATTAAAACATCCATGTCAATTAATGAGGCATGTATATAAAAATTAATCAATTATTTAACATGGATTAGTAGATGGAAATATGTAAACATGCAAGTTCAGAACATCTACGTAAAAATAATTAGCCACAGAAGCTCGTATGAAAGTATCCACGTCAAATAAAGCATTAAAACTTCTCATTACCCTATTCATCACAAACTCCTTAACATTTTAAAAGCTGGGTGCTTGGACGGCCGTTCATGGACAAGCGTTCAGTCTGGGATTTATGAACTGGACGGTCGTCTGGGACGATCAAACGCTCGTCCAGGTTCTTCAAAAGCATATCCAGAACAGGTGGGGTTGGATGGACGGGCGTTCACTTCTCTGGACGCACGTTTACGCTCGTCTGTACTCGAATTGTACACACCAGGCAAAAACTCAACCGACATCATAAACCCTAGATAAAATTATAACCCTTGATCAAATCATACCTCAGAAACCCTAGATATAACATCAAAAACCCTAGATACTTAAGAAACCCTAGAAATCCTTTATTTATTAATTTAAAACAGAAAAACAGAAAACACTAAAAGGGAGAAAAACGTGTTGAAATCTTCTGAGCCCAAAATGGAAGGGAAAACAGTGGATTTTGACCTCGAAAACGGCGTCAAATTTGGCCATTTTCCATGTCGTCGGCGTTGGAACGAGCTTTCCGAATTGGGGTCCTGCGCGCCAATCCGACACTCGAGCCGAAAGTTATGGCCAAAATACTAACGAGCGCTAAAACGATCCCTTTTATCCAAAAGTTCGATCTCTAAAAACGTGGAGTCAGATAATTCAACCTCAGATGTCCCCGAATCAATGTAGAAACTAGAAATGATAGAAACAAAAACCTATCTACGAAAAATTCGTAACAAAAAAACAGAAAAATTAATAGAAACTAGACAACCGTACCGATTCCCCGGCAACGGCGCCAAAAACTTGTCTCGGATTTTATCTAACAAAACAAACAAGTAATAAAATTTATAAATCCGGTATTCCCCAAGTGCAGGGATCGTAGTATAGAGGTTGATACCGTAGTCGATCTCAGGGAATCGAGGTTGTTTAATCTAGTTCTTATTAACTCTTCTAAAATTGTCACTACTATTTATTACTAAACCTAAACTAAAACGGAAAATAAACTGGACAGAGGATTGTCAGTCCAAAGCCAGGAAAATATCGTTGCGAACAAAAATAAATAAAACTACAACTAAGAAAAAAAAACAATAAAACTAACGAACATGATAATGACTGAAGCAAATCAACATCGAACAAACCATGATCCACCATCCCGCAACCATTAATTTCCTCCCTAGATTATCTTATGATGATTCAATTAAAGATGTGGTTCACCTAACAAAGGTATGAACTCCTACTCTCGTAGATAATTCGTCTATCAATCTCATCATCTCTCGATCTATAGAGATTAACGCTCTCAAAACAAGGTGTAAGATCTCTCAATCTCACAACCTAGATATTCAGCCTATCAACTCTCGTTAGGTCAAGGTTAAAAATCTCATCTTTCCTATGGTGATCTAAGGTTTACACCGACTCTCGTCATACGGTAAACATCAATAACAACAATCTCTCGATATACGTTGCATAACAAATAATCAAAGGAAAGAAACAACTTTTAATTAAAATCACAAAATCATCCAAGGGAAGGAAATAAAAGAAAGCTGAGAAAATGATCTCACAGGCTGTTCCATGGCTGAAAGCTTCAAGACAGCACCATGGTCGAACAAGAAACGAAATAACGAAAAAGAACAAGGGAAAATCGCAACCCCAGCCTCCCCAAAGGGGGTTGGGGCCGCCTAGGGTTTTTCTCTAATGAGTATGTATCAATAGAAGTCGATTATGTATCCCTAGGGTTGGAAAATGCGGCGTATTTATAGAATTGTAAGTCGGCCGTCGCTTAAGTCGGCCATGGACGCCCGTCTCGCTTTGTATGGACGCCCGTCCGCCTTCAACAAAAACTTCGAGTCGGGCCGAGTCTTCATCGACGCCCGTCCTTCTTTAAATTGGACGCTCGTCCACCAAAAATCTCCAAACTCGAATCAACTTTCTTCTCCCGGACGCCGGTCCAGCCTATCGGACGCCCGTCCACCGGACGGGGCTTGAACGCTCGTTCGTGTTGGATCAACAACTTGATTTCTTCATCTTTATCTCTCCCCTTCTCTTCAAATCCGATTTTGACACATTCTAAATCCTTTTCCAAGCCGGAATTGTGTACCTACAAGTCATCAAACATATTGCAAAATGTAGTATCTTCCAAATCAATATAAAACCATCAATTTTACACATAAATCATACAATTTTGCAACTAACCCATTAAAAACATCACTTGCTCGATATTTCAATATAAAGCTCGATTTCTATGAAAAACATCCACATATGGGGGAAATTGATATAAAATATATCGTAATAAATCGTATAAAATCACCCTTAACAGTGATTGATCAAGAACATCACTTGCGAGCGAGTGATCTTTTTGTCGTAGAGATTGCACCCCTTTCGAGAGCTTATCGTTCTTGAGCAAAGCGTTGAGTTGTTGTTGGCCCTCTTCCTAAACTCGCCGCCCGCTTAGGTTAGGGTTTTTCGGCTCGTATTAATCCTTTCGTCGATCTCCTGGGATCGTATCGCATCATCCTCCGTGTGTCCGAACGAAGTCTTTCGATCCGAATGAGGACGTCCTCCGTGTGTCTGAACGATGTCCTCCGATCCGAAAGACGTCCTTCGACTACATATAAACCAGATGAATGGAATCCCCCATATAGGCTTATTGAGCGATAACCCAACTTGCAGCACTAGACATAAAGATTTCTGAGGATTGGTTCTTTTTTCATTTTTTTATTCTAGATCACATATATATATCCTACCTTATTTCCTCTACGATATGTTTGTGTCCGAAAGAGCCGTCCTCCGAACGAGGACGTTGTTCAGGGTCAATTTGTAGTGTTTTTAAGGATATATTTTACATCAATTTTCCCCATATATAGATGTTTTTCATAGAAATCGAGCTTATAATCGATTAATTGAGTAAATGGTGTTTCTAATAGGTTAAATTGCAAAACGTAGCGATTTATGTGTTTAAATCATGATTTTATATTATTTTAGGATTGTGTTATGCTTTGGTATGTTTTTCCTACATTGTAGATACACATTGTTGATGGAAAGGATGATTTTAAAGAGATGAATTCGAGTGGAAAATCCCGAAATATACTCGTAATACGACGGGCTAATCAAAAAGGCGTTTTCTGAAGAAGAGTCCTTAATGAAAGTTGTAGAGTTTTCCGAGAGCTTTTTTATGACATTCGGATCATAATTTTTGGAGGTCTACAACTCAAGATATGAATTTTAGAAGTTTCATTCCTAAATCCATAATATTCAGCCGACATACATAAAAATCCTAATTAAATAAGGATTTATTCTAGCCGACATTAAACAAGCAGCCGCCTCTCTTTTCATATATATATACATGCATTCAGCCAAACCCTAAGAAGACAATAATTCATACACATTATTCCACAGCCGCAAATTACATAACAGCAGCCGCAACTTGGCTTTTCAAGGCCGGTCACCCGAGCCTTGTGCTCGGGTGATCCGGGGTTAGATTAGATGTAGTTTTCTTCCGTTTTTCGATTCATGGATTCAACAATTGTACCAATCTATGTGAGTTTGATTTCAATTTATTCAGTCCTTATTTATTTTTCTATGATCTTTAATTTATTTTGTATCCTTCTATGATTATGATGCTATTGTGTGAACTCATATCGAGAGATTTGTTTACTAATGGATATGTTTACAACATACGGAAGTTGCGTAAACTAGATCACCATAGAAAGATAGGATCTTTAATCGTTAATGATGACAAATTGTCGATTAATTATCTAGGTTGTTAGGTTCTAAAATACGGAAGTTAACTTGAATCTAAACCTTAGTTTTGTATGGAAAATCGTTCTCACCATTCGGAAGAGGAGAGATCGATAATTGAATTCACTAAGGAATTAGGAGTTCATAGCTGAGAAACAGATTCACTAAGGAATTAGGAATTTGTGTCTCGTGTAAAGGTGAAACCACAATTTGAATTGAAATCATGAGATGAACTAGGATTGAGATCACTTAGTTTGTATGATCTTTGATCCCATGTATCTTTAGTTTAGTTTAGGTTGTGTTATTTTATTTCGTAGGTTAGATTTATTTTCATTGCTCTTTCGTTTATTTTATTTGTTCTTTCGTTTATTCGTTTTTCCTAAGTAACAGTTGAAAGGAATTAGTGAAATTAGATTCAACATCCCAATCCCCTGTGGATCGACCCTGTACTTACCCTACTATGCTATCAACTACCCGATATTTGGTCGGTTAGGAGTTAGTTTGCATGTTAAGTATAGGTTTATAAATTTTCTTTTGTTTTTATGATGCAAAATCCTCCCAACAAAAGTGGCGCCGTTGCCGGGGAATCGGCGTTTTGTTGAATTTAATTGAGTTAATTCTTCGATTTTGTTACGTTTTTTTTATTTTATTTTTTCGTTTTAAATAAAAGTAGCGTTAAGCAAATTGAGAGTTTTTATTTTGCCGTGTTTCGATAACCATGGGGTTAAGAATGTGCAAAAGTTTTTTACTCAATTTGTGAAACGTGAAGTGTGATCTAGTCTAACCCCTGTGCTATAATTTGATGAGGCTGCTGTGTTGTTATGTGTACGTGTTGGTTTGTTTTGAGTTGATTTAGTGTTTATCCTATTTTTCTGTGCAAAAATTCGATGTTTGGACGAGCGTTCAGGTAAGTGAACGCCCGTCCAGTTCATAACACGCAGGTGAACGCACGTCTGGTATGTTGGACGTTCGTCCGTCCCAAAACGTATCAACTCTGCTCTGATTTCAAGAATCAGACGGGCGTCTGACTCACTGAACGCCCGTCCGACCTGTTTTTATTGCAAACGAGCGTCTGAACTATTGAACGCTCGTCCGGCAGTCCAGGTTCCAAAATTTTTATTTATTTGATTTTTAATGCTTTATTTAACGTGGTTACTTTAATGCGAGCTTCTGTGGCTAATTTCTTTTACGTAGATGTTCTGAACTTGCAGAGTCATATCTTTCCATCTACGAATCCATGTTAAATAATTGATTAATTTTTTTTATATACTTGATTCATCTAGGCAAGTTATAGTTACTGTCGGTTCTCGTATGCTATAACTGTTCTTATTGTTAATTAGTAGCTAATGTCGGTTTCCGTATGCTACATATCGTTATGATGAATCTTTTAAGCTTTGAGACCTATGTGCTTTCTTGTTTTTAGCTGTAACTCATATGGGTAGCTACTGTCGGTTTTCCGTATGCTACGTCCAGTCCATATGAGTTATATCTGTTTAGTATAGCTAACTGTTGGTTTTCCATAATGCTATCACTTTTGATGAGTCTGAAGGCGCGTCTACACTGTAATCTTTTCTTTTTCCCCGTAGACTCTTTTTGCACTGATCAAGTCTGCAGGATACTTTCTATAGCTATTTTGCACTTTCACGATGAAATCAGTTTACCTGTGATGCTCCACAGTCTACTGAGCTATGCAGCAATTTTGGTTTTTACCAATTTTTCCGGAATTGCAAGCATCCAATCAGCTAAGTTCTCTATTTGTTTTATTTCTGTATAACTTGAGGACAATTTGCAATCTAAGTGTGGGGGAGGGGATAGATGATTTATGTATCTACTTTCATTTGCTCATATTAGTTATAATTTTCTATGAAAAGTGCTTAATTTTAAAATTTTTGTTTTGTCCCGAGTGAGCATTGCATGTCTTTGTTCGATGTTTATAATCATTGATGCTGTATTCTGCATATTTATTAACTTTAGATGTTTCACCCAACACTATTTTTCACGTGCCATAGTAGATGATGAACTAAATGATGAAAGCCTACCCCATTTAATTAGAAATTTTTGATGATTATCGCATGATTCTTTGCTTACATACGAATTTTGAAAATTTTAATAGTTTGTATTTAGAGTTAAAGTATGACATATTGTGAATATCTGAAGGTTTGAATGTGATAAGTAACACGTAACTATTGTCAAATGAAAAGTTGAGTTTTAAATTATAATTGTGTGTGTCGGAAGCTGGTTGATGATTTGGGTGAGGTAGGGTATACCACGTATGTCCTATACCACTATGATGACCAAAAGCTCACGACAGTTAGAAGAAGCTGCCTTATGATTTGAGTAGGTAGGGGATTATCTCGAAATGGCCTATTCTATTATGACGGGCAATAGCTCATTCTGATGTGCGTATAAATGAGAAATAGTTAAATCAACTTGCATAAGAAGTGGTATGAATTAAATGAAAGACTTAGTTATCGTCAACCTTATCCCCAGTATAAACTGAAAGATATGTTGTAGGGATTATCCTCTAAGTATGTCGGAAATGTTTTGAATACTCCCTATTATTATTTTCGGGGTTAGTATGTTTTGTGAGGTGCATGTTATAATCGTTTCTATATTTCTAATTTAAATGGGATGTTGGCTAGTTTTGCTTGAATCAATTTCAAGTGTGGATTTAGTGGAAATTTATTATGGCTATGCACACACTCACTGGGTGAACCTCTAAACTACTTGAATATGTTTTATATTTGCATAAGTGTTTATTTATCTCGAGCTATGTTTGTTGTTTTGTTTTGCTCGGGACGAGCAAAAGTTTAAGTGTGGGGATGTTTTTCAGGGTCAATTTGTAGTGTTTTTAAGGATATATTTTACATCAATTTTCCCCATATATAGAAGTTTTTCATAGAAATCGAGCTTATAATCGATTAATTGAGTAAATGGTGTTTCTAATAGGTTAAATTGCAAAACGTAGCGATTTATGTGTTTAAATCATGATTTTATATTATTTTAGGATTGTGTTACGCTTTGGTATGTTTTTCCTACATTGTAGATACACATTGTTGATGGAAATGATGATTTTAAAGAGATGAATTCGAGTGGAAAATCCCGAAATATACTCGTAATACGACGGGCTAATCAAAAAGGCGTTTTCTGAAGAAGAGCCCTTAATGAAAGTTGTAGAGTTTTCCGAGAGCTTTTTTATGACATTCGGATCATAATTTTTGAAGGTCTACAACTCAAGATATGAATTTTAGAAGTTTCATTCCTAAATCCATAATATTCAGCCGACATACATAAAAATCCTAATTAAATAAGGATTTATTCTAGCCGACATTAATCAAGCAGCCGCCTCTCTTTTCATATATATATACATGCATGCAGCCAAACCCTAAGAAGACAATAATTCCTACACATTATTCCACAGACGCAAATTACATAACAGCAGCCGCAACTTGGCTTTTCAAGCCCGGTCACCCGAGCCTTGTGCTCGGGTGATCCGGGGTTAGATTAGATGTAGTTTTCTTCCGTTTTTCGATTCATGGATTCAACAATTGTACCAAACTATGTGAGTTTGATTTCAATTTATTCAGTCCTTATTTATTTTTCTATGATCTTTAATTTATTTTGTATCCTTCTATGATTATGATGCTATTGTGTGAACTCATATCGAGAGATTTGTTTACTAATTGATATGTTTACAACATACGGAAGTTGCGTAAACTAGATCACCATAGAAAGATAGGATCTTTAATCGTTAATGATGACAAATTATCGATTAATTATCTAGGTTGTTAGGTTCTAAAATACGGAAGTTAACTTGAATCTAAACCTTAGTTTTGTATGGAAAATCGTTCTCAACATTCGGAAGAGGAGAGATCGATAATTGAATTCACTAAGGAATTAGGAGTTCATAGCCGAAAAACGATTCACTAAGGAATTAGGAATTTGTGTCTCGTGTAAAGGTGAAACCACAATTTGAATTGAAATCATGAGATGAACTAGGATTGAGATCACTTAGTTTGTATGATCTTTGATCCCATGTATCTTTAGTTTAGTTTAGGTTGTGTTATTTTATTTCGTAGGTTAGATTTATTTTCATTGCTCTTTCGTTTATTTTATTTGTTCTTTCGTTTATTCGTTTTTCCTAAGTAACAGTTGAAAGGAATTAGTGAAATTAGATTCAACATCCCAATTCCCTGTGGATCGACCCTGTACTTACCCTACTATGCTATCAACTACCCGATATTTGGTCGGTTAGGAGTTAGTTTGCATGTTAAGTATAGGTTTATAAATTTTCTTTTGTTTTTATGATGCAAAATCCTCCCAACAAAAGTGGCGCCGTTGCCGGGGAATCGGCGTTTTGTTGAATTTAATTGAGTTAATTCTTCGATTTTGTTACGTTTTTTTTATTTTATTTTTTCGTTTTAAATAAAAGTAGCGTTAAGCAAATTGAGAGTTTTTATTTTGCCGTGTTTCGATAACCATGGGGTTAAGAATGTGCAAAAGTTTTTTACTCAATTTGTGAAACGTGAAGTGTGATCTAGTCTAACCCCGTGCTATAATTTGATGAGGTCGCCGTGTTGTTATGTGTACGTGTTGGTTTGTTTTGAGTTGATTTAGTGTTTATCCGTTTTTCCGTGCAAAAATTCGATGTTTGGACGAGCGTGTGTAAGTGAACGCCCGTCCAGCTCATAACACGCAGTGAACGCACGTCGGTATGTTGGACGTTCGTCCGTCCCAAAACGTATCAACTCGCTTCCGATTTCAAGAATCGACGGGCGTCCGACTCACCGAACGCCCGTCCGACTGTTTTTATTGCAAACGAGCGTCGAACTATTGAACGCTCGTCCGGCGTCCAGGTTCCAAAATTTTTATTTATTTGATTTTTAATGCTTTATTTAACGTGGTTACTTTAATACGAGCTTCTGTGGCTAATTTCTTTTACGTAGATGTTCTGAACTTGCAGATTCATATCTTTCCATCTACGAATCCATGTTAAATAATTGATTAATTTTTTTTATATACTTGATTCATCTAGGCAAGTTATAGTTACTGTCGGTTCTCGTATGCTATAATTGTTCTTATTGTTAATTAGTAGCTAATGTCGGTTTCCGTATGCTACATATCGTTATGATGAATCTTTTAAGCTTTGAGACCTATGTGCTTTCTTGTTTTTAGCTGTAACTCATATGGGTAGCTACTGTCGGTTTTCCGTATGCTACGTCCAGTCCATATGAGTTATATCTGTTTAGTATAGCTAACTGTTGGTTTTCCATAATGCTATCACTTTTGATGAGTCTGAAGGCGCGTCTACACTGCATGTAATGGACAGCACTGTCATTTATCGTAACCTGTCATTATTTGGTAGACGTTTATTTTATACATGTCGTGTTGCAAATGAGTGGGCTAGTTTTCTTTCTTTTATTTTTGCATATCACTTAGATGCATATCATTTAGCTGCATATCATCTAGTTGCATTGTTTTTCTATTTTTCTTTTATTTTTCTTGAGCGTAGTTAACTGTCGGTTTCCGTAATACTACCTCGTTTTTATTTTGTTTCTGCACGGGCCGTAGTCACTGTAAAGTTGTCAGGGGTCAACTTGCTCAGCCTGAGCCTGTCAGAATTTATTTTTATTTATTTTATTTTTAGGATTGCATATCGTGTAGGCTGCATTGTAGTATATTTTCATATAGTTGCACCTAGCCTACTACTTTGTAATATTTCATGTATATGTATTCCATCTTTATATGAGCTTAAATTTGAAATATCTTTATATCTCCTTTTCCATGTGCTTTATATATGTAATCTTTTCTTTTTCCCCGTAGACTCTTTTTGCACTGATCAAGTCTGCAGGATACTTTCTATAGCTATTTTGCACTTTCACGATGAAATCAATTTACCTGTGACGCTCCACAGTCTACTGAGCTATGCAGCAATTTTGGTTTTTACCAATTTTTCCGGAATTGCAAGCATCCAATCAGCTAAGTTCTCTATTTGTTTTATTTCTGTATAACTTGAGGACAAGTTGCAATCTATGTGTGGGGGAGGGGATAGATGATTTATGTATCTACATTCATTTGCTCATATTAGTTATAATTTTCTATGAAAAGTGCTTAATTTTAAAATTTTTGTTTTGTCCCGAGTGAGCATTGCATGTCTTTGTTCGATGTTTATAATCATTGATGCTGTATTCTGCATATTTATTAACTTTAGATGTTTCACCCAACACTATTTTTCACGTGCCATAGTAGATGATGAACTAAATGATGAAAGCCTACCCCATTTAATTAGAAATTTTTGATGATTATCGCATGATTCTTTGCTTACATACGAATTTTGAAAATTTTAATAGTTTGTATTTAGAGTTAAAGTATGACATATTGTGAATATCTGAAGGTTTGAATGTGATAAGTAACACGTAACTATTGTCAAATGAAAAGTTGAGTTTTAAATTATAATTGTGTGTGTCGGAAGCTGGTTGATGATTTGGGTGAGGTAGGGTATACCACGTATGTCCTATACCACTATGATGACCAAAAGCTCACGACAGTTAGAAGAAGCTGCCTTATGATTTGAGTAGGTAGGGGATTATCTCGAAATGTCCTATTCTACTATGACGGGCAATAGCTCATTCTGATGTGCGTATAAATGAGAAATAGTTAAATCAACTTGCATAAGAAGTGGTATGAATTAAATGAAAGACTTAGTTATCGTCAACCTTATCCCCAGTATAAACTGAAAGATATGTTGTAGGATTATCCTCTAAGTATGTCGGAAATGTTTTGAATACTCCCTATTATTATTTTCGGGGTTAGTATGTTTTGTGAGGTGCATGTTATAATCGTTTCTATATTTCTAATTTAAATGGGATGTTGGCTAGTTTTGCTTGAATCAATTTCAAGTGTGGATTTAGTGGAAATTTATTATGGCTATGCACACACTCACTTGGGTGAACCTCTAAACTACTTGAATATGTTTTATATTTGCATAAGTGTTTATTTATCTCGAGCTATGTTTGTTGTTTTGTTTTGCTCGGGACGAGCAAAAGTTTAAGTGTGGGGATGTTGTTCAGGGTCAATTTGTAGTGTTTTTAAGGATATATTTTACATCAATTTTCCCCATATATAGATGTTTTTCATAGAAATCGAGCTTATAATCGACTAATTGAGTAAATGGTGTTTCTAATAGGTTAAATTGCAAAACGTAGCGATTTATGTGTTTAAATCATGATTTTATATTATTTTAGGATTGTGTTACGCTTTGGTATGTTTTTCCTACATTGTAGATACACATTGTTGATGGAAAGGATGATTTTAAAGAGATGAATTCGAGTGGAAAATCCCGAAATATACTCGTAATACGACGGGCTAATCAAAAAGGTGTTTTCTGAAGAAGAGTCCTTAATGAAAGTTGTAGAGTTTTCCGAGAGCTTTTTTATGACATTCGGATCATAATTTTTGGAGGTCTACAACTCAAGATATGAATTTTAGAAGTTTCATTGCTAAATCCATAATATTCAGCCGACATACATAAAAATCCTAATTAAATAAGGATTTATTCTAGCCGACATTAAACAAGCAGCCGCCTCTCTTTTCATATATATATACATGCATGCAGCCAAACCCTAAGAAGACAATAATTCATACACATTATTCCACAAACCGCAAATTACATAACAAAGAAAGCCGCAACTTGGCTTTTTTCAAGGCCGGTCACCCGAGCCTTGTGCTCGGGTGATCCGGGGTTAGATTAGATGTAGTTTTCTTCCGTTTTTCGATTCATGGATTCAACAATTGTACCAAACTATGTGAGTTTGATTTCAATTTATTCAGTCCTTATTTATTTTTCTATGATCTTTAATTTATTTTGTATCCTTCTATGATTATGATGCTATTGTGTGAACTCATATCGAGAGATTTGTTTACTAATTGATATGTTTACAACATACGGAAGTTGCGTAAACTAGATCACCAAAGAAAGATAGGATCTTTAATCGTTAATGATGACAAATTATCGATTAATTATCTAGGTTGTTAGGTTCTAAAATACGGAAGTTAACTTGAATATAAACCTTAGTTTTGTATGGAAAATCGTTCTCAACATTCGGAAGAGGAGAGATCGATAATTGAATTCACTAAGGAATTAGAGTTCATAGCCGAGAAACGATTCACTAAGGAATTAGGAATTTGTGTCTCGTGTAAAGGTGAAACCACAATTTGAATTGAAATCATGAGATGAACTAGGATTGAGATCACTTAGTTTGTATGATCTTTGATCCCATGTATCTTTAGTTTAGTTTAGGTTGTGTTATTTTATTTCGTAGGTTAGATTTATTTTCATTGCTCTTTCGTTTATTTTATTTGTTCTTTCGTTTATTCGTTTTTCCTAAGTAACAGTTGAAAGGAATTAGTGAAATTAGATTCAACATCCCAATTCCCTGTGGATCGACCCTGTACTTACCCTACTATGCTATCAACTACCCGATATTTGGTCGGTTAGGAGTTAGTTTGCATGTTAAGTATATGTTTATAAATTTTCTTTTGTTTTTATGATGCAAAATCCTCCCAACAGACGTCCTTCGTTATGTTGGGGTGTCCGAACAACGTCCTCCATATTAGGTCCTCCGAACGAGGACGTTCTAGGTGTGTCCGAACGATGTCCTCCGATACGAACGAGGACGTCCTCCGTGTGTCCGAACGATGTCTTCCGATTCGAACGATGTCCTCCGATCCGAACGAGGACGTCCTCCGTGTGTCCGAACGTCCTCCGATCCGAAAGATGACGTCCTCCGATCCGAACGATGTCCTCCGATCCGAACGAGGACGTCCTCCATGTGTCCGAACGATCGATGTCCTCCGATGCGAAAGAGGACGTTCCTCCGTGTGTCCGAACGTCCTCCGATCCGAAAAAGGACGTCCTTCGATCCGAACCAGGACGTCCACCGTGTGTCCGACGATGTCTTCCGATCTGAACGAGCACGTCCTCCGTGTGTCCGAACGATGTCCTCCAATCCAAACGAGGACGTCCTCCGCCTGCGATCCGAACGAGGACGTCCTCCGTGTGTCCGAACGATCGATGTCCTCCGATGCGAACGAGGACGTTCTCCGTGTGTCCGAAAGAGGCCGTCCTCCGATCCGAACGCTGTCTTCCGATCTCCGAAAGAGGACGTCCTCCGTGTGTCCGAACGTCCTCCGATCCGAACGAGGCCATCCTCCGTGTGTCCGAACGATGTCCTCCGATCGATGTCCTCCGTGTGTCCCAACGATGTCCTCCGATTCGAACGATGTCCGATCCGAACGAGGACGTCCTCAGTGTGTCCGAACGATGTCCTCCGATCCGAACGAGGACTTCCTCCATGTGTCCGAACGATCGATGTCCTCCGATGCGAACGAAGACGTCCTCCGTGTGTCCGAACGTCCTCCGATCCGAAAGATTACGTCCTCCGATCCGAACGAGGACGTCCTCCGTGTGTCCGAAGGATGTCTTCCGGTCCGAACGAGCACGTCCTCCGTGTGTCCGAACGATGTCCTCCGATCTGAACTTGCTCGTCCTCCGTGTGTCCGAACCATGTCCTCCGATCTGAACAAGGACGTCCTCCGTGTGTCCGAACGATACCGATGTCCTCCGATCCGAACGAGGACGTCCACTGATCCGAACGAGGACATCCTCTATGTGTCCGAACGATGTCCTCCAATCCAAACGAGGACGTCCTCCGCCTGCGATCCGAACGAGGACGTCCTCCGTGGGTCCGAACGATCGATGTCCTCCGATGCGAACGAGGACGTTCTCCGTGTGTCCGAAAGAGGCCGTCCTCCGATCCGAACGCTGTCCTCCGATCCAAACGTAGACATCCTCCGATCTCCGAACGAGGACGTCCTCCGTGTGTCCGAACGATGTCCTCCGATCCGAACGAGGACGTCCTCCGATTCGAACGATGTCCTCCGATCCGAACGAGGCCGCACTTTGGGCCTTTTTTTTGTCCCGGCAAATCCAATTAATTTATTGATTCCCTTAAACAACTTTGAGCCTTTTGAACCCTGATATATTAGAACCCTCTAATATATATGTGATTTCTACTGGCACCACATAATTACTACTCACACCGTTTTTTTATTTTGTATTTATTATTCCAGCCAATTCATTAACTCATTTAAACATCTTTTGGGTCTTTTGAACCATGATATATTAGCACCCTAAAAGACCTAAATATTCTACAAAAGAGATGATTACTATTTTATAAGTATGTTTTGAGTCTATCAACAAATTGAATTTTGTATCTACGGATTTAAAAAACGCGATATTGAAGTAATATTTTGTAAATATGTTTTTTATTTTTATTTTTAAAACCCTTAGAACTAAATGCCTAATTCGACGATTCGCCGAAGGCTAAAAAGTTTACAGGACCGGCCCTGTGTCCACTGTCAACATAATGATCAACCTTAGTTTGATCATTCAAAACATCGTTCGTTGCACTGCCAAAGATCTCACGTCTTAGTCCCTCTCCATCCACGGGTGAGATATATAGACCAATTATTGGTGCAACGTCTAGTGCTACAACCGGAACGTACTCTTGTGTCGTAAAAGACACACTCTTATTCGATTCATCCCGGTGTTTCCTTCGATTTCATTAAGATCGACACGCCTAGAAACGGCTCGTTGACGATGAATATCATATCATAAAAATTTATACTTTTCTCGCAAATCAATTCACACGATGTGGTACACAACACCTTTCCTTATCGCAGCTTACCATTGGCAAATGGATTTGTCGTTAAAATACCAACTAGGTTCGCATACCAAGCCCTACAACCGGTAATAAAGTCACAACCGTATGCAACTTCCAAACAAATTCGTAGCGATTGTTCCATGATCGTCCCTCTAGCCATTAGTTGATTGCACAGCTAGCCAAATTCATAAACTTATTATTATGGATAAAATATACTTTACTCATGTATATTCCATATATGAAATAAAGATATTTCGCCAACAATCATACTTTAACAAAGGCAAATATGCTTTCAAAAAAAAAAAAAAAGGCAAATATATCCGATGACTGAATAAAATTGGCGGATACAATCCCTGTGAACACGCAATCGGTAATACAATAATACATCATACAGTTGCTGCAACCGTATGTATTTATCGACGAGTGGTAGAGGAATTTGAGCATGATGAATTTGTTTTGGATGATGGACAGGCTTTTCAGCAGTCTGTGGCAGTCACGCCGGTGGAGAATAGCAAGGATGGATGGGGAAATCGATTTAAATTGTGTATGCATTGTATAGATGATTTCCAATTTGTTCCGGTGTCTCAATTAACAAACATCAATAGACTTGCTTCTACCACGCTCACCATCATTTCGGGATAGAAGTACTGAAATCACTTTTTTGGATAAGGACAGACAAGAAACTGAAGATGATCAAGATGAGTCATTGAAGGTGTGTCAATGTATGGGGTCTCGGAAGACGATTATGGAGATGTTCCACTTGGAATAAGAGTTGAGTCAAAGCTTTCCGATGCCCTAGTGAATATCTCGTGTTATTTAAGTTAAAATTAACTTAGAGAATATACAAATGATAGACTTGAGGCAATTTTGTTAATAATACAAGTCAATTACAAGATTTTGCAATTAAATTTTTTTACCCTTTATTTCACAATTGAGAATGCTTATCATTACCAATATAATGATACATATAACATGTATATTTTTAGGTTTTAGATACTTACAAACAAAACAAAAAGGAATTCCATCTAACTTTAAGTCATTTATAACAATATACATGCAGTACATAAATTTAAACAAAAACACGTGCGGCATTTTGCAAGTAAAAGCAAAATAAATTAAATAGTAAGATAAGATCATCATGGTTAGAGAACCATGGAATGGCAACCCAAGTCATGGCCTATTTGCTTGTTTACCCAGCATTTCAATCCTTCAGTAGACCATTTCTGCACCCCAAACAAGCTCTCATTAAACAGTCTTCTTCCCATACAAGGCAAACGACACCGGACGCACACGCACCCACTAGAATACGAGATTCAGTCAGTCTCTCAAGCAAATGCACCTAGACACCCTTTGCCAGAAGCCAAGCACCTCTGTTGTATCAGTTGCTGATGATGGATCTTTAAATTTTGCCTTTTCACTCAATTCTTCATACGCATCGATGAGATTCTGAAGCCTGGCGACAAACTCGATCAACAATGAGGTAAATGTTGACAGTGACAGTGCACTAGCACTTTCGTATGTCCTCACTTCGCGTTCATTCAGAATCTTATCCCCTATTATCGACAGCCTTGAAGGCCACATTGGCTGTTGCTGCAACGTATTTTCCATTGACTCCCATTGTAGGACGGAGAGGTTGTGGGCACCCAAGTTTGTGATATTTGAATGCATGTTTTGTAGTCCTTCGGCTGATTTCAGATTTAAGCTCATCTCACTAATCGAGTTTATGGCTCGTGGTTTGCTTTCGCTCTCTTTTACTTCTTGAAGATGTTCAACGTCTTCGAATTTGTCTGGTCGTTTTCCACTTTCCCAACTCTCGGCTTTCACTAATAGGTAAGATTTCTGATCAATTAGCATTTGAAGCTCTTCTGCAGCTTCGTGAACTTGTTCAAGTAGATCCACACGGCTTAACCTTTCCATCTTTTCAAGTTTATTTCCGAGCTCTCGTAACACTTTTGCACCTTCTGTCCCAACTGCTTGGATTTCCTTCCCAAATATCTGTCTCAATTCTTCTGCTGCCTGTCCAAAACCATGTTATATTGTGACTTAAGATTAATTTGAATCACACATGAAATCCTGCAAACATGAAGATATTTAGGCGAAGCAATACAGATGTATTAACATGCAAACGTAGATACACACATTGTAGAAAGATAAGGCTGTTTTTGTCTGTATTTCATTTAGTAAAACGGTTAGAGAATTACTTTGACGATAGTTTTATTACAGGCTGGTTGATATCCCTTAGATTCAGGAATTCTGAAGATTTAGACACGGTTCCTATGTGTGTTTTTTAAATATTTTTTCTTTTCTCGGGTCACTTAATTGGGTCTGCTCCTTCTCAAGGGAAAATTCTTAGGTAGGGAGTATCCATTAGTTAGACTCGACCGTCGATGTGCGCCATGTGTATATGAAAACAAAATTGTTTTGTTTTTTCGTCCACGTGCAGATCTGACGGTCGGATGTAATAGAGACTCCCTACGTCAGAATTACCCCTTCTCAAGATGACCCAAAGCTTGAAGCTTGGGACGAAGAAGACTCTATGATTATGTCTTGGTTATGGAACTCAATGAATCATGAAATCGGTCATACATGTATGCTCCTTGGAACTGCCACGGAAATATACGGGAATCCGTAAGGCAGACTTATTCAAAGGTTAATGATGCTGCACATATTTACAAGATCAAAACAAAGATTTCTTCCGCCAAAACAAGGGACCAGAAACATTACTGAATATTCTGGTCATTTACAAACACTTTGGCCATAACTTAATCACTATCGGTGCATAAAATGAATGATAGTGAAGAGCTCTTAAACTAATGAAATATCAAGTTTCTATCTATTTTTCCAAGTAATTTTACATATATCGTCAATTCAGAAGTAAATTAGACCCTAACGCCCTTAAATGTGTCTTTGTGGGCTATTCCCCAAATCAAAATGGGTATGGATCCTACTCTCCTGTTACAAGGAGATACTACAACACCATGGATATAAGTTTCATTGAGGATATACCGTTCTTTAAACCTAAAGAAACCGATTATCCTACAAATTGTCATAATTGGGACCTGGAATATTCAATAGCTCATGGTCTTATGATCACTCCTGCCTTGTCTAATTCACAGACTGTTGTTGAGGACACTAGGAACGATAGACATGAACCTCTCGCCTACTCACCGAGGCCTCCCATTCTTCATGTTTACTCAAGGAAAAGGAAAAAGGTCCTAAAACTTATAATTTAGAACAATGTATGGTCGATCACTCTGAACACTTGGAGATCTTAGGTAATGCACCTAACCCCCCATGTTCCCGTTGATATTGATCTTCCTATTGCTCCAAGGAAGGGAAACAAGGCATGTACCAAACATCCTCTCTATACTTTCTAAGTTATGACAGATTATCTCCCAAGTTCTGCTTGTTTAATAAGAGCCTAGATAAGGAAGTAAATGTATATGAAGCTCTTAGAATTCCAGTAATGGCATTCAGCTCTTCAAGAAGAAATGAATGCCCCTCACAAAAACAAAACTTGGGACATAACCGATCTTCCTAAGGGAAAGAAACTCGTCAATTGCAAATAGTTGCTCAACATAAAGTAGATGGGTCTATCCATGAGCACAAAGCTAGGCTTGTTGCTGTGAGGATTCACCCAATGCTATGGTATAGATTATGTTGAAACATTTGCCCATGTAGCCAAGTAAAAAACTATAAGGATCCTATTCTCTCTAGCTACAAATCTAGATTGGCCCCTACATCAACTAGATGTAAAAAAAAATGCATTTTTCAATGGGGATTTAAAAGATGAAGTCTATATGAGACTACCCCCGGTTTTGATCAAGGTGTTCCCGCAAACAAAGTATGCAAACTTAAGAAGTCCTTATATGGTTTAAAGCAAATCACCCGAGCATGAATTGGGAGATTTGCTCAAACTATAGGACTTTGGGTACACTCGGTGTAACCCCGATCATACCTTGTTTGTAAAACACCTATGCGGCAAAATCACTATCCTAATTGTGTATGTTGATGACATTATTGTCACAGTGGGATAATGTCGCTACCATTCTGGAACTCAAGGATCTCTTAGCTAGTAGATTTGAAATCAAGGACCTTGGAAGTCCGAAATACTTAGTATGGAGATTGCTAGAGCACAACATTGTCGCATGGTGTCCCGTAGGAAATATGTCCTAGAGCTCTTGGAAAACTCGGCATGCTAGAATGCAAAACTCGCCATTTCCCCACTTGAGTCGACTTAAGCTTGGAGCTCACAAAGACAAGTGAAGATGTGGGCAGAGAAATACACCGTAAACTAGTAGGAAAGCTCACATATTGATTTCTCTCTCTCTCACACAAGACATGGCATCGCCTTTGTGCTTAGTCTTGTCACCAATTCATTCATCCACCAAAGAAAGAGCATATGAGTGTTGTCATCGACTTCTCCGTTACATAAAATCAAGTCTTGGACAAGGCATGTGCTTTTAAAAGTTAATGCAGAGATCTCAAGATTTATACGATACCGATTGGGCTAGTTCTTCTATACATGATCAAAGGTCCACTACAAGCTATTGTACCTACATACGGGGCAACCCGGTTACCGGACAAGTAAAAAACAACCCAATGTCTCTATGAGCAAGGTTGAAGCAAGTATTAAAAGCCTTAACACATGGAGTGTGTGAAGGACTATGGATACATAGGGTTCTCAAAGATCTACAAATTCCATTACCTATCCATATAAAGTCGTTTCGTGACAACCCGTCTTCTATCGTACAACTCAAAACCCTCGCTCATCGTGACAAGTCCAAACATGTGGACATTGACAGACAATTTCTCAAAGAAAAAATTGACAAGGATCTCACAGCTTATCCATGTACCATCTCAACACCAATTGCCGACACCCTCACCCTCGTCAAGGTCGTCCTCCAACTCGTTCGGTGATCTTTGTGGCAAATTTGGTTGTCTAAACATCGGCAACCAACCTTGATGGGGGTGTAAAATTATTATCCATGTAATTTACTATGGGTTATAATTTATACCGTTAGTCTCATTTAGGTTAGACATCTAGGTAGTTGGGAACATTCATCTATTGCCGGCGGCTGTCCTGTCCAAACATGTTCCTAGTCCAGCCGTTTGGACTCTTTGTACTCTATTTAAACTCTTTCTTGTAATAATATTAATCAAAAGAGTTCTTCAACATGATATTATTGACTATTCATGAGATCCATAAATTAATATGCAACAGGAGGGAAACTATCTGGTGCAACATGTGTGTCTAACTCCAACTCTCAATCCATAACCCCAGTCAAACAAAATTGCAAGTGAAAGGTCTTCACTAAGCTACTCATTCATACGATTAAAAAATTTCAGCCTTAATCGTCATTTTATGGAAGCATTTAAAAATAGTAACTACTAATTCACCTGCCACCTACTATATGGAGGAAGAGAATGGGACTCCAAAAATTAAGCTACGCCTCCCCTCTTATCCCTTTTCGCAATGAATCAATTGTTTTTCACAGGACATAAAATATTCGTATTCATCTCCTTCTACTTCCTTCAGGACAAATGGCAAGGCATTACACTATCTATGAACCTAATGGACCCTCAGTATCCCAACTTGAGCAGGTTACCCCTTTCCCGATTCCCTAAGAATATAAAAATAAAAAAGTGCAATAGAAAATCCACATACTCCCTGTGTCCCGTAATATAGGGTATTTTAGCTTTTTTGAAGTGTCCCAAAATATAAGTCCTTCTCACAAAACAATGCAATATTAAATGCTTTGTTTCCACTTTTAGATTAAACAATGCAATATTATAAGGCACTCCCAAAAAACAATGCAACAATTTGTCTTGAAATATTAAAAAAAGATTCATTTATGATGTTTCTTAAACGTGAGTAAAAGCTAAAAAGCCTTATATTATGGGACGGACGGAGTACTTCCCTATACGCAAAGCACTAAGCAATTTTCTTCGCAAGAAAAGATAAAATCGTTGCAGAACATATAAACGGTAGATGGTGCAGGCATTATCTGTTAGATATTCTGTAACAACTATTCTTGATAAATATTCTTACAAAATTTCCATCTTTTCTTCCCTTTCATCATGAAGATAATATACAGGATCTTGTGAGTCTACTTGAGTCTCTCAGTCATCGACAATAAACAAATATAACGTGTAAAAGTTAAGTTAAGCTGATATTAGGAAACTAGGATATGTTTAGCATTATCCAAAAGAGGATGGAGATTATGGAAAACATTGCAGGCTTGAATGACTTCGGTAAGTAAAATGCACGCTGAACCCAATGGATGTGCTATATTGTTGACCTGCTTCAGAGTAAAATCTATAGAGCACAAAAATGGTGCTTTATATAGGTAAGAAATTATCCTCACCTGTATTTCTGATAGTATGGACCCATGCATTGCCATGACCATGAATGCACAATGCCTCAGAGCACCACTGACTTTAACATATTCACTCCAAGGATATTTAAACATTTTGTAACGGCCATGAGGTGGTTCCTAGATAGCAAAAGCTAGCTAAAAAAAAACAACATAAACCATTATTTAGCACGTATTACTAAAATAAAAGTAATATTTCGTTAGGAAAAATGATGCGGACCAAAGAATCTTCCTTGCTAGATGATTCTAAAGCAGCTCTGTATCCACTGTACGTTGGATCATCAGAAGCCTGGCAGACAAGAATCTTTGAAGGTACCCGTTCATAGTGGACACATTGCAGATAGCTTTTGACACAGCCTACAAAAAGTCTTGCATGTAGAAGTCAAACAAATCATCACTCGGTGCACAAAACAAGCAAAGGCTTGCATAAGGGGAATAAAAACACTAACAAAGGTCATAAAGTCCTCAACTTCTGAAGAAGACGCAACATTCCTAAAATTTGTCACGACTAGTTTGTGCAAATCTTCGCCGGCCCAAATGGGGTATATGCATACTTTACAACCAAACAAACACCGCTCCTACCAAGATTAGCAAAGAGCACGGAAATAGCCGTTTGGACAAAAGTCGAAGTCCCGTAAAGCAAGACAATACAATATGTCAAGAGGAAGACACGGAACCCATATTCATATTGTTTCATTTCTGGGAACAACTTCAAGTAGCTAGCAAGAATTGCTGAATTCCAAAAAAAAAACACAGAAATAAGACACAAAGCTGGTTTGATTTTGGTAAAGTGAAAACAGGGGTGGAGATGGAAAACCTGTAATGAAGATGCTGAATACAATTATAACTTCTTGAAATGGTCCAACCTAAAATAGACAACCGAGCAACGCCCAAGGCAAGGGCCCCAACAGATACGGTCCCGAGTCCACGGTTAAATCCTTTATTTAGTGTAGCCCCTAAAGGAAAAATCCATAAGAAAGAAGACGCATGATCAAGAAAAGGGATAGGTGTGACGAGCCCAGTAATTATACTACATTGATCACTAACTAATTTAGATACGACTCCCAAAATGTAAAGTCTGTCCCCCAAAGATACAGGACACCCATGACAAAATAAAGCATAAGAAAAAATGGGAAATTAGGGATAAGGACACAATCTGAAATATTTTTAAGTAACAGGACAGCTACATATTTTTTATAGGGAGAAGGACAACTGCATAATTTGTATAGCGAGAAGGACAAAAAGTGAATCCCGAAAATCGTTGAATCTCCCCCTGAATCCCGAAATCGTTGAATTTAGTAAGTGAATTTTGACAAAGTGAATCCCAAAAATCGTTGAATTTCGACAATGAATTTTGAAAATTAGTGAATTTCGACAAGTGAATTTCGGCAAAGTTGAATTTAAACAAGTGAATTTCGAACACAAGTGAATTTCGACAGTGAATAAATAGTTTTGTCCTTTATGCAAAAGTTTCAAAAGATTGTCCTTCTACTCAATTGATGAAATATTTTTGTCCTTCTCCCTCATTCCCCCAAGAAAAAAAGGTCGGACATGGCGTACCGATGCTGAATTCGAAGACGACTATGACAGTAAGAATAGCCCAAATGGAATGTTTGCTGATATAATGCAGAGGTTCTTTAAAGAAGATGAGGAGGGAGGGGAATGACGGACAGGGCCAAAGCCACTTTAGCTGAAAAAACGACTTTTCTTGGATCAGAGCGACCCATCTCATAAGCCTTGATAGCAACTTGATACACATTATTGCGGAATTTGGAAAAAGAAAGGTGAATACTTTTGTGGAGAGGCAAGGGAGAATCATCACCGGAAGAAACAGATCCTAGATGGGAGTCGCCTTTCCAAGAACGGATCTTTGGTTGTTTCTCTCCAGAAACTTTGCGTTAAGGAACTACCTCTAATATTGGCTGCCATTTGTTATGGACTCTTGGATTTTCGATAGAATTTGAAGATAAGTATGAGATTTCGAGGGAGAACTGTAAACAGATATTATGAGGAGGATTGGATTGGATTGGATGGAGAAAGTCCATAAAGAGTAGTAGCAACAGCAATGGTCCTTCACAATGTAACGTTTACTTTTTTGTCGGATTTCACCATGGCTACAAAAATAAACACACCATTAGCTTTTCAACGAATTCACGATGGCAAAACAATATCCAATTACCGGCAACACTGAAAAATTGAAGCGGCACAAAACCTAACGGTGACAGAGGAGAACAATCTGCAACAACGTTTGTATACACAATCCTACTACTCCCTCCGTCACTTGTTTGGGAAATATTTCATTTACTAATGTCCCAAAATAAGTCCCATAAGTAAGTATTTAGATTAATTTTTTTTAAATTCCTAAAGTACACACATATCAAATTATTAAGAATTTTAAGGACAATGTAAGGATATAATTATAAAATAGTTATGTTTTTAATGACTAGACAAACTAATAAATGATGTTTCCTTAACTTTTTAGAGTTTCAAAAAGTCTCAAACACGTAAGGACGGAGGGAGTACTTATTAATCTTATAAACCCTAAGCTAATCTAATGTTTTTCGTTTTATACCATCTGAGCAATGAAAATATGAGGAGCATGGCGACGGTCTCCCTCCTCGAAGATCGAGTTATTTCTCCAAAATCAAATTCCGTAAACAAGTTCTCTCCAAATATTGCACCATTTTGCAGTCCCCGTTGGGGTGTGAGTCGCTTTTAAGCACGTTGTTACCCACTCCTTTGGTAATTCAGCAGCCAAAAATCTTGCTTGAGCGATGGATCAATAAATCTCTCCCATATGGCTTTAGGCCATATACAATCCCGAAGAGCATGTAGGGATGACTACTCTTCTAACCCACAGATGCAACATATGTTTGAATCTATCACTTGACAATGGTATAATCTTTTGTTAGCTGGGAACGCATCATGACACAATGTTCGAGATAAAACGATTACCTCAGTTTGGGTTTTCAATCGACAAATATCTTTGCCAAATTCTATCGGCACTGTTTATTGTTGTCGCATGTATCTGAAAGTGATAACTAGAACTGACTATATGTTGCCCTTTCGAGTTGATTTTTCAAATGGGTATTCCACTAGAAAGATCAGAACCCTCTTCAATTATGTGAGCCACGTTCTTGTTACTTCTCTAGGTTGTCGAGTTGCCTTGCTTCAGTGGCTGATGAATGTCTGCATATTGCTTTAAAGATATCCATCCAAAGTGCGCTTTTGTTGCTCATATATTGCCAGGAAAGCTTGGTTCATCTCGGATAGTTTTCTAAACCGTGTCCTCCCACATTTTTTGGTAGCCACAATTTATTCTAAGAAATGTGGTGCATCTTCCTTCTGTCCTCGGTATCCCCACAATAAAAATCTCTTCAATTTTTTTTCTAGTTGAAGAATGGTGCCCTACGGTATTTGGATGGTTTGCATGGCGTAGTAAGGCTGGGAGGCCAAAGAGGATTTCATTAGAATGAACATGCCTACTCATGAGAGAGAATAGGCTTTCCAAGTTGCTATCTTACGTTTCATCTTATCCACCAGAAAAAAAATGTCATTAATTGAAGTCTACCTTGTAGAAGCGGCATTCCCAGGTAGGATCCCAAATCATGAGTGTTGTTGGTCCATTGTGATATGAAATCTACACGGGAACGCAGCGGAATTTAAAATTTTATTTCCTTTTAACCAGGATCGACTTCGTTTAAGCAACAAGCATAAATAAATAGACTAAGAATTGCCTTGGATGATCTAAAATAGATCTTCGCTTTGTCTACGGTTGTAGTTTCTGCACGAAGCCCCCTAAGTGTTCGGCCTCTACCGTTGATCCACACGAACAACCCGCCGTAATATACCATTGGATTGCTACCGGAAAAAGTCACTGCTAGGCCACCTTTTTCTTTCTCCAAAACTCTCTCTCTTTAGAAGCTCTCTTAATTTTCTAGTAGAAAATAAAACTTGTAATTGTGATACAAAAGAGCTCGACACTTACACTATATTTATAGTGTAAGTGGCGCCTCTAATGTAGTCCCAATCCTATTTGGAGAAGCTTCATATTGGATAGAGTAGATAGAAAACAAATTTCCAATAAAATAAGGAAAATTGATATTCTAGATTTATCTCATTAAATACTCAATATCTTTTATTAAATATTTTCAAGATATATATTGAAAATATATCTTATATTAAATATATCTTTAATGTATTACCATAAATCAATTTACACATGTGTGTAAATATATACTCATTAATATATAATATTAATATATGATAATACTAATAATTAATTGCACAATCCAAGTGTATCTCATACACTCATAACTTGTGCCCTATATGCCATAATATTGGAATCCAGAATATTCTCAATCAATATAATATTGTGATTAATTAATTCGTAAAATACATGTATATCATATATACATATATATATTTCGACATATACATAATAAAATATGTATTTTTAATTAATCAACATAATTAATATCTTGTATTATATTTATTCATAATAAATAAATACCACCATATTAATTTATCACTATAACACTTTATAGCCGAGATAAAATCTTATTTGGTTATCGTTGTTCTTATGTGTGTGACCCGATAAGCTTCCGAATATGTTGGTCGTAGACACAAAGTGCAATTACAAAAATGCCCTTCATACCTAACGATCATGGATAGCGTCTAGCAACAAGGCCATGACCCCCGATCATCGAAAAAGTCAAATGCAATGACTACTACCTTTCATGTGAAACGGTTACCATGTAAATATAATCTTATCGCGTTACAATATCCATACGGTCGTATCTCGAGTGTCAATACATTAACGACCGTATCTTATAATCTGGATATCACTCTCTCTCAAAGTAACTAATTTACTTTCACTTTGCAAAGATTCACGAGAGTAAGATAATCCATATAAGAAGGCCCTTTCGGATATTTACCCATATTCATAGGATACGCGATTTCCGGACGAGCAATATGAATCCTACGCATGCTTCAGTATCATACCTAATCACTACCGCATGATTGCCCCATGGCTAGGGGAAACCTAAATAGTGTCAAAGAAAGACAATCCACACCGTGATGTCATGAAGACTCTGGTCTTAGGATAATTACGCAACCGCCACATAGTGCAACACTTAATAAAATAAGTGGGTCAGTCTAACGTACGCATTCTCTAATACACGTCCACATACAGTCAGTGTCCCTACACTTTGATAGACGAGATCTATCCACTTCTCAATAAGATATAAGACATCTAATACGTGATAGTCTAATTGTACTATTAATGTCCCATTTAATAGCACATACGACTAGAGACATTTTGAGTATCAAACTCAATAAAGTGATTTGAGATCTCATCAACCATAATCCCTATCATGATTTCTCTTTCACATTTTGACACTTGGGATGTTATCATATAACAATATCATAATTGGTCCGTTAAACGAACAAATATATAATAACAGAAAGTCATTTAATATATGTATAAACATAAAGAAATAGTAGAAATGATCCAACCTGGTCGGATCCGATCCAACCCGGTTGGGTTTAGGACACTATTTCAACACGTTGGAAAGGCTAAAACAAATTTAAAGGGTGAATAAACATGTTACTTGTAAGAGTTTTTGAAAACTTGGTCGAAAGCAATTTCGCCGACGAGCACATCTCGGCTTGTGTTTGTGCAAATGGATATAAAGCCTTTGAAAACTGTTTTTCTAAAACCGGATGAGCTGAGTGTTAAGTTTTGTTTATTGTGTTGTGTATTGGTAAGCAAGAAACATAAAATAAATAATTGAAAAGTAAATGTAGAAAGTAAAGTGCAGGTATTAAAAACACAAGGTTTATAGTGGTTTGGGAGGGTGTAATCCATTAGTCCATTTTTCTCTTGTGATGTTGGAGGTAATTCACTATTGATCTTTGGTCCTTGGCTGATCTCCGCTCGGCTTCACAATCTGCTCAATCAGTTCTTTACAATTTTCTATGCTGCTTCACTAAAGTTGTTCTATTGATCCTTAGATGGTAGTATTGCCTGTTCAACGGCTCCACCATAAAACTCAGCTCCTTCATAGATCCCCTGATTCAGATGACTATAGTCCTTCACACACTCAATTTGACAGGCATTGTCATAATGGAAAGACATTACCCACTTATTTAAGAGCAAGTGGGAGAATTTTATGATGTATAAGGAGTGATCTAAAACAATCCATATTACATTTACGGGCAAGTGGAAGATTGTTATGCATGGTGCCCGGAAAAAAATAGATTGTTTTAATCAAATACAAGTAATATTTTCAGATACGCCCAATCCACCATCAAGCCCGTGGATCCATGATTGGGTCCGTCCGGGGGCCCAAACAAAGTGTAGAGGGTCATCGGCCCGCCAAGTCCGTATGAATCTAAGCCGGGCAAAGGGCCAAAGACCAGCCAACAAGCCTTCACCTCGCCATTCTCCTAAGCGTGACCCGAAGCAATAGAGGGCTGGACAGCTCGCCCATGTGATTTATGAAGCCCGCTCAAATAGGCGAGCCATCTACCACATGACGACCAGACAAAGACTCAGCAAATATCTAAGTGTTGGGTCCACTCTGCATCGGGACCGCCACGACAGCTGTCCAGTCTAATTAGTGTCACATCATGCTTATATCTTATCGTCATTAGCTTAATCCTACTTAGCAGCTCGCTTATATATAGTGGCTCAATGTAAATCATAACTCATCTATAATATTACAAAAAGCAGACATACTCTGTAAATATGTCGACTAACGAGCTCGCATTCATAGCCTTCAGTCTGAACACCACGTTTTCTTTAATGCCGCCGTGCACGCAAACACCTAAAGACACAGCCAGATATCCACCACATAAACACCGCAAATACTACCGTGAGAATTTCGACATTATCATTTTCTTATTAATCTTTTATTTCCTTAATTTAATAAATATAAATACCACTGCAAGAAAATCCTTGGGGGTTCGTTATGTAACAATAAAGCTCAGTGCGTAAGTGTTATGTACGTAGGATTGAGTTTATGGTGTACAACCTTAAACATTTAGTCCGTGATGAATTGACTTATTTCATAGTTGACTGGAGTTCGGGATCTCACAATCAAACCACCATTAGTGCCTTCTGAACATTTAGAGTGTGACATCTTGATCCAGACCGTTGGTGGTTAACACCTTAGTGGCTGCACTTACACGTGAAAAGGGTTCACGTAGGACTGGACAAATTCGATATGATGATCACGTACTAAGTCCGTAATGAGAGATTCTAATTGAATCATTAGATGATCATTAATGAATTGAATTTTAATCTTGATATGATCATAGACTCATGCCTATTCAGGTGATGTTTGATTTGGCGATATAGTTGACTAAGTGTCCCGACCATCTTAGCATCACTTTAGGATTGGTAGCCGGGAATGTAATCACAAAGATGGAGTCCACACATTCTTCAAAAGAGGAAGTAGATAGGTGGTTCCCAAGATAGTTAGTCTTGGTATAGATCGATAGCGCGCTCCGTTGATATGATCAAAGGATATCGATCACTAGGGGTTAATGGTAGTTCGAGGATAAGAAGTTATGGAGAGGTCTTACGGACAATGCCTTGATCCGTATACGAACTGTCTGTGGAGGGTTATCAATAGGTAATGGTTATATTAGTGGGCGCTTGGTATCTATATGCATAGTAGAGAGAATATGCCTTATATTCCAGAAGAGTGCAGTATCGGCTCTATAGTGATATGACACCAAGATTATTGTGGCGAATAATTCGACTATAGAGTTCTGTTGGTCATTCGAATCATTAGAACTTCTGGATATAAGTCCATGGTCCCCGGCTTGTCTGCTTGTAAATCACAATAGAAGCATTCCTAGATAAAATGGGAAACTTATTTTCAAAGACTGAGCTAAATATTATTTATATGATAAATAATAATAGAAAGTAGTTTTTCCTAAAACTGAGTATTTAACGAATCTATTAGTCATGAATTATTAATTTTTTTTTTGACGATGAATTATTTATTTGATAAATCATAAATAGGATTGGATTATTTTATGTGACTAATTATTAATATAGGAAAATGCTTCCTAATTGGGTCGATTACATAATTAGATTTAGCAATGAATTCCCTTTTTTTTTTGTATGTACAATGAATTCCCTAAATGGGCAAAACCCTTAATATGATTAAGTGTATGATTCCTTAAAAGGCGTAATACTTAATTTGATTGGGTGGAAAGGCTACTTGGGCTTACATGTCCATTAATGGTCCAACTACTGGTAAGGGTGTTTCAGTCTAATCTTAAGATGCCTTCAATATGCCTATATAAGGAAGCTTAAGCTAAAGAAAATAACCCTAAGATAATTGCAAGAATTAGGGAAACTCTTGTGGGTTTTTCTCTCACCCAAATACTTAGAAGATTCAAGGAAAAAGATGGGATCTTTTGGAGTTCAAATCAAGGATTTTTTCTCCTAAAAAAATCAAGGATTTTCGAATATGCTTGGATTGGCGGTTAACCACCCTGTGTGGAGGAGATCTTTCTGGAAAAACAAGATTTTTACATTTCATCTTCATCTTATTCAAGTGATGGTATAATCTCTACAAACCCCTTTTGCATTAGATGTTTGTGATTTGATAAATACAAGTATTTGTTTTGATTTCGAGGTGTAAATGTGTTTCTGTTGCGTATTTGATTTGATCGTAACCCAGAACATCTCAGAAATCTATTTATGTATTTTCATGTCGAGTTCAGCTCGCTGAGCCCACCATAGTCTTTGGTTAAGAGACCCATGTGTCCAGGAATGGATCCTAGACACGTCCTGGACAAGTCTGAACACACACTGGAGTCTTAGGTTGTGGCCGGCTCGCTGAACCGACCAGAACCCTCGGTTAAGCAAACCAAATGTCCATGATTTGGATCTTGGACATCTCCTGGACATGTTCTGGGAAACCCAACATAAACGAAGACGATTATTGATAAAAGGAAATCAATTTTTTGTTATCCGATGCACCACTATGGCTTGATTTCTTTACAAATGGGTATTGGAACCTCTGGCCCATATGTGACTCGTCCCATCATTCTTTCCTTTTTCCATGTCCGGTAAGTATGAAAAAGAGCTTTACTTGACTTCTTGAATTGAGGAGACGGCGAGCTAGGTCCACCTTCTATTGTCAAGATAATGCTATAACTAGCTATATGATTAATACATTTGGTCTAATTTGGCTCGATGGGGCGATCTCGACGTTTTTCATTTATCTATGATTTACACGGATTTTCATGATGTCGGTATGCTCTTCAACCCCACGGTTGATTTCTTCTAGTTCGGTCTGTGAACTGAATGCTTTGGAAATTTCTTCACGTTCTCTATAAAAGGGAAGATAAATATATTTCTTTCTCTTCCCTCTTCCCATAATTTTGTCCATCTTAGCTCGGGATGCTTCTTGTAGCCTGGAAGTGGTGGTACTTTCTTTCTTTTTATGAAATTCGCTATTCTTTGTGCTGAATGCAACATGTTCTTCTCACAACAGGGGCCTCTGTATATGAAGCCTACATGGATTTTGTTTCATTGAATCTTTTCCTTTTCTTTCCTGATCCAATAGGGAAGCAAATAGATCGGTATAGTTGATCACAAACTGTTGAGCCATTTGCGACATGGCTTGAGAAACTTTCTTTGGCTCATTTGTGTCTTGCATAATTGGTGCATCGTTGCATAGATTATTTCCTTACTCTGTGACCTGCACGTGAGGGCCTTGACACATTCCACATGTGTTTGCGTTCTGAATTTCGTTTCTAGGACCCATGGTTTGCTGTGAATAACCACAAAAACAAAACAAGTTCATTATTTTTTTGACAACATATTTATTACTTAATGTTATCGTTATTCGCATAGATAAGAAAATTCAACATTTTATTTTAGTTCCATCAACCCCGTGCATTGCACGGGTTTTATGCTAGTTGATCAATAAATATATAAGACACCGAAAAGTTTTTGCGCCATTTTGATTATAGAACGAGCTTTCTTTTATTAGATAATACAAGCTACCACCATCAAATTTACAAATAATCCAAGCCCCAAGCTAAACGGTAATTTCTAGCTCTAGTCTCCATTCTAGAAAACAAAACACTAATCGGGGGATAGCAAGTACTATAGCCATGATAAATTTGGTTTCTCCAAGACTACGTATTGTAGGCCATTTCACGGAATCTATATGGCCACTCTTTATTACTACCAGCCGATATATTGTCCCCAATCCAGTCCTTAGCCATAGTCAATGAAAAGGAATTGCTCTACTTATTTCTGGGCACTAAGTTCATCCAAATCATTTGGGATTGTTGGTCATATTTTAAGTTATAGTGATGAGGGTCAGACTAGCTGTTATAGAGCAAAGGCAAAAAGATGTCTAGATCAAATGTATAGGCTTGTTAGAGTTTGATTTTTGTATAGGTTTGATCAAACAAGCACTGTAAAAGGTCAGCTGACTTTCATCAGTAGACCTGTCTAGGTTAGTAAGGTACCTGAGTCAATAGACTAGTTTAGGGACCTGCTGAAGACTGAAGGCTGAGGGGTCAAACTCAGTTATTGAAGGCTAATGGATCAAACTTAGTGTTTAAAGTCAAGGATGTGGAATCAGAATTTAGGGAAGTCTGTGATGACCTAAACTAATTACATATACCTTGTGTGCAAGGTCTATGTTCCATAAGTTAAGTGGTGATTGGAACTTAGTAATGTTCAAATTGGTGTAATCTAACTTCACAATTAAAAGTTAGATAAAAGACAGTCAGCTGAAGTGTTTTATAAACACAAGAAACTTCGCCACTTGACCGACATGTGTTTCAAATAGACTTACATACACAAGAACTCGTCGTATGTATATTTTGATTTAATCAAAGGTTACATTGGAAGATTACAAGGATAAGGACAGACAACAAGTCTTGATTTTGTCAACCAATCAATGGCTAAGATTAAAGGGACGTTGGAAAGATTCAGAGCTTCATCCAAATGATACAAGTCAAAGGGTGGACAGTCTGAAAACTGTCAAAAAGTAAACTGACAGTGTCGTACTATGTACAGGGACAGAAAGCAAGTCAAGACGGGGACAAATCTGAAACGGCTATGTTTGAATTTCAAACATAAGTGACAAGGATTCTCACCTATAAATAGAAGACCCCTGATACAGAAACAAGTGATGAATTTTGAAGAAAAACAACAATCAATCTTGAGCTATCAGATTCTTATCAAGAAATCACCCTGCTGACGTTACTGAACTTAAAACTACTGATCTAGTAAATTCTTCAAGTGTAACCTTCTATCAAGTTACATCAAGTATACACACTTGAAGATTCCAAGCTGCTGATCATTTCATCCTGATCAAGCTGCTGAAAGCTGAATCACTTACTTGATTCAAAGTCTCTTTTACAAGAAACCTGTTGAAGACAGAGAAGCACTTAGGTGTCAAGAACTCGTTGTTTGTGGTGGAGAGTGGTGAAGAGGCAATCCTACCCTTCAAGGACCAAGTGGAAGAATTTGGAGCAGCAATCCTACCTGTTCCAAGTGTTCAGTTTGTGAAGCCATAGTTATTGGTGAAAGACAGACAACTTAGGGATTTTTGTAACTGCAACCTCAAAGATCTCTAGTGAATTACCTCCAACATCACAGGAGAAGGGTGGAATGACATGATTACACCACCTAGAACCACTATAAAATTGCCTACTTACTTTCTGCATTTACCTTCTGCATTTAGTATATTAAGCACATAAATCTACTGAAACTAGCAACTGAATCACACACACTTACACTACTGAGTATCTAATACTTAGTATCATATTTTAACAACATGTAATAAGGCTTAATTTGAATATATTCCGCTGCAACAAAATTCAGTAAACTCAACTGTCAGCAGACTACTGAGTGGTCAGCAGACTACTGAGCAGGCAGCAGACTACTGAACTTGCTGAGTTTGTTAACTCCAAAAGTTTTAAGTGTTAAGTTTATTCACCCCCCTCTAAACTTAACCAAAGCCTTTTCAAGGGACCAACAATTGGTATCGGAGCAGTGGTTCTGTTCTGAAGTAATCCTACTTGTTGTGCTTGTGAAAATACTTTGAAAACTTTTTCAAGTTTCTGATTTTCAAAGCTTTGCATCATGGATAACAACCAGTATGCTAGAACAATGTTGATGTGTTCTTTAGATCGTTTTGATGAGTATAAACGTCGTATGTAGGCTTTTCTAGCTGCAACACACGATGAGATGATGGATGTGCTGACTGATGGACCACTGGAGATCACCAAGTCAAGAGTAACAGTGGGAACTGAAACTCAGTATATCCCAAAACCAAAAGAGAATGGAATGCTAAAGATAGAAAAAGAGCAAACCTCAACAATATTGCTATTGATATCATATACAGAACATTGGATAGCAATATGTACATGAAAGTGAAAGATTGCAAGACTGCAAAGGAACTTTGGGATAAGTTACAATTAATTTGTGAAGCGCCGATGCAATCAAGAAGAACAAAATCCAGTGTGGCAAAGAAGAAGTTCCAAGATTTCAAAATGAAACCAAATGAAACCATTGAACAAATGGAATCAAGATTCAATGCCATCATGGATGAACTCACCCTACTGCGTGTAAACTACTCAAAAGAAGAAATCAACTCAAAAATCTTAGAAGCTCTACCTGCAAAAGAAGTTTGGGAGATGAAGGTGACTGCCATCGAAGAAATAAGAAGTCTACATGAAGAGGACACCTTCAAATTATTTTTATATCTCAAGGCTTATGAATTCAGCAAGAAACTTGTACCTGAGACTGAAAAGGAAGAACCAAAGACCACTGCATTGGCTGCTTCACACTAAGAAGAAGCATCAGGAGCTCAAGATGATCTATTGGATGAGATGCAAGAGCAAATTGCCCTACTGAGCAAGAAAATCAGAATGATGAAAACTGGAAGGGGTTCTCTAAGGAATTTCACAAAGAAATCTAGTGAAAAGAAGAAGGATGAATCCAAGAAAGACAATGATTATTTGTGCTTTCAATGCAAGAAACCAGGACACTTCAAACCTGACTGTCCTGAACTAAAACAGAAAAAGGAACCTGATTATCTTTGATTCAACTGCAAGAAGCCTGGACATTTCAGACCTGATTGCCCAGACCTACCGAAAAGCAAAAGTCCAGCAAAGAAGATCTGGCAAGAAAGCTATGGATGCTGAAGATGAATCATGATATGAAGTTGAATCAGAAAAAGGAAATGAATATGATGATACTGCACTTGTTGCTGATATGGATGATTATGCTTTAATGGAAAATATAGATGAAACAGAGGAGGTATACAATTCTGTATCTATAAACACTCCTGCTGAAAGTGATTGTGAATCAACTTGTGGTTCAAATCCTAAAATTCTGACAATGAAGAATCTTTGGATGCCATCCTTAATCAACTGAGGATAATACAATCTGGTTATGAGATTGTGAAGGCTGAAAAAGAGGCTCTTCAAGCAGAAGTTGAAAGGTTAAAAAGTCGAATTAAGATTCTCAAGGGAAAGGAAAAAGAATTTGGACGAATCAACATAAGTCCGATATACATTCGCAGCCGCCGAATCCGCTCGAACAATCTTGTTCCTCCACTGCATTCAAATTTGGAAAGCCTTATGGTGATAGAACTGGCCTTGGATTTGGGACTCAACAATCTAATAAGAGTGGATCCAGTAAGGTTACTGGACCTAGTACCAGAATTGGTCCTAAGTTTGTGCCTGCACAAGATCCAACTCCCAAAAAGGTTGCTGAAACAGTGAAACCTACTGAGAATGCTTCAAAGAGGCAAAATCAGAAGTCAAAGGACATCAGTACTTAACAAAAAGAATAAATCTATGAGTAGGACTGCTGTACCTTCTAGACTTGCTGATAGCAGACCTACTACCAAGTCTGCTGGACCACAAAAAGGCAAAAATCTGAAATATTCCAAGAATAAGAACCCTAAACCTAAAAATGTCAATCATTCTAGGGATACTTATCTCAGGGGGAAATGTAGATTGTTCCCTGCTGATGAAGATTGGAATATTCCCGCCGCATCGCTTGAAACAACAAGTATAACCATACTGCTAGGGTAAAACCTCAGCAATGGAATCAGCAGAGGACTCATACAAGACCTCAGCAGGGATCTCAGCAGACTCTATATTACAGGGCTGCTCCTAACAGACAGCAAACCTATGGTTATGCTAGTGCTTCTAACAATAGAAATCACTCCAAACATCATTACATACCAAAAGGCCGTAAAGCATATGTGAGTCCTACACAACCAAATGTTAGACCTTATGGATGTGTAGAATACATGTATGAACAAAAGTATAACACTTTTCAAAGAAGACCTTATGGAAATTTGCCAAGGGTCATGCTTACCACTGACCACTATGGACCCAAAAAGTTTTGGATACCTAAAATACATTAACTTTGTTTTGTAGGGTGTCTGGTACTTTGACAGTGGATGTTCCAGACAGATGACAAAGAATAAGCACTGTTTGTCAAACTATGTGGCAAAGGATGGTCCAAGAGTCAACTTTGGCAACAAGAACACACCAGGATACACAAGAGGATATGGCACACTTGTAAGAAATGGATTCACTATCAGGAATGTTGCATTTGTGGAAGGACTGTACTACAACCTACTGAGCACTGGACAGTTTTGTGACATGGGTTACAAGGTCACTTTTGACAAAGGCACCAGTATTATCATTAGTGAAAGAGGTGATCAAGTTGTGTTGGCTGGAAGAAGACAACAAAACATGTATGTTGTGGATTGGTCTTCGCTATTCCAGAGACATGCCTGACTGTGCATACTAAGTCAGAACTGAATTGGTTATGGCATAAGAAGTTAAATCATCTAAATTTGGATGACATCAATCAGTTAGTGAAAAAGAAACTGGTGATTGGTTTACCTGAGATCACATTCAAAAAGGATGCTATATGTGATGCTTGTCAGCAAGGTAAGCAAAAAAAATCTAGCTTCAAGTTAATGAGCAAGCAATCAACAAAAAGAGTTTTGGAGCCGATGCACATGGATCCGTTTAGACCAAGTAACACCAACAAGTGTGACATGGAAGAAGTACACTCTGGTAGTTGTGGATGATTATTCAAGATACACTTGGGTAGTATTCATGAACAAGAAAAGTGAAACACTTCAAAAGATGACTAAACTTTTGAAGAAAATGCAAAATGAAAAAAGTTTAACAAAGTAGTTAAGATCGATCGACAAGGGTACTAAATTTCTCAATAAAGTCATAAGTGAATATTATGAGCAGAATGGTGTGCTACATCAACTAGCTGTTGCTGGTACACCTCAGCAAAATGGGGTTGCTGAGAGAAGAAACAAGAATTTGAAAGAAGCAGGAAGGACTATGATATGTGAAGCTCTATTACCTGAAAGATATTGGGCTGAAGCAATTAACACAACATGCTATACACAAAATAGGTCCTCAGTGAACAAAAAGCTGCTGAAGACACCTTATGAGATTTGGAATGGAAGGAAACCCAATATATCCTATTTCCATCTATTTGGAAGCAAATGTTTTATATTAAATCATAAGGAGCAACTGAAGACATTCCAACCAAAATCAGATGAAGGAATCTTCTTAGGATATTCTTCTGTCAGCAAGGCATTCAGGGTACTGAATAAAAGAACACTAAAACATGAAGAATCAATACATGTTGTATTTGATGAACCTAAGTTCACTGGAATGGAAGATGAAGTGACAGAACCTGCTGAGAATCAACAAGTCACTGATCCAGAATGTGTTGATGTTTTGGAAAGGATAAAAGACCTAAAGATTTCTGACTCTGCCCCTGCTGAACACCCTACTGGTAACACTACTGATGCAACAACTAAGGCAGTTCAAGGATCTACTGAACACCCTGCTAACCAACAACAGACCCTATTGAAGATGATGTTCCTGAGAATCAAACTAACCAAAATCCACAATGGTTAAGGGATCACCCTACTGAGCAAGTTATTGGCAATATACAGCAAGGTGTAAGGACTAGAAGACAATTGGAAGCAATGTTTACTTGTTTTCTATCTCAAATGGAGCCTAAAGTTGTTGAAGAAGCAATATCAGATCCAGATTTGATAATTGCTATGCAAGAGGAATTGAATGAATTTGAAAGAAATCAAGTTTGGACACTAGTGGAAAGGCCTAATCATGAAAATATAATTGGAACAAAATGGGTATACAGAAACAAATTGGATGAATCTGGTACCATTGTAAGGAATAAGGACAGACTAGTAGCCAAAGGCTATTCTCAAGCAGAAGGAATAGATTTTGATGAAACATATGCCCCAGTTGCAAGATTGGAAGCTATAAGATTATATTATTCTTGGCATATGCTGCTTACAAAAACTTCTAAGTATACCAGATGGATGTCAAGAGTGCATTTCTGAATGGCATTCTAGAGGAGGAAGTTTATGTTCAGCAACCTCCTAGTTTTGAAGTTAAAGATCAAGAAGATAAAGTGTACAGACTCAATAAAGTACTTTATGGTTTGAAACAAGCACCAAGAGCATGGTATGAAACCTTATCTCAATTCTTGGTGGACAATGGTTTTACCAAAGGTACCATTGACAAGACTTTTTTTAGAATCAATGAAGGAGACAACACCCTGCTGGTACAGATTTATGTTGATGACATAATTTTTGGTTCTGAAAATGAATTGCTATGTGAAATGTTTGCTAATCTCATGAAAAGCAAGTTCCAAATGAGTATGATGGGAGAAATGAACTACTTTTTAGGATTAAAAGTCAAACAAATGAAAGATGGAATCTTCATTAATCAAACCAAATACACCAAGGAGGTACTAAAGAAGTTTGGCATAGAAAATAGCACTAAAGTGTCAACTCCTATGAGTACAAACATTATATTGGATGAAGACAAAAAAGGCAAAGATGTGATCAGACCTTATACAGAAGGATGATAGGCAGTCTGATGTACCTTACTGCCAGCAGACCTGACATGTCCTTTGCTGTAGGTGTTTGTGCAAGATTTCAATCAAAACCAAAGGAGAGTCACCTAGCTGCAGTCAAAAGGATTCTCAAGTATCTAAAAGAGACTTTGGGAGTAGGGATATGGTATTCAAAAGATGGAAGCTTCAAGGTTATATCCTACTCAGATTCTGATTATCCTGGATGCAAGATTGATAGAAAAAGCACCACAGGAACCTGTCAGTTGATGGGAAATAGACTGGTTTCCTGGTTTAGCAAGAAACAAAATTCTATATCAACTTCTACTGCTGAAGCTGAGTATATAGCTGCTGGAAGTTGCTGTGCACAAATACTATGGTTAAGACAGCAGTTAAGGGATTATGAAATTAAAAAAAGAGAAATTCCTATAATGTGTGACAACACAAGTGCAATTGCAATCACAGAAAATCCTGTTTTGCACTCAAGAACCAAGCATATTGATGTGAGACATCATTTTATAAGGGATCATGTTGAAAAGAAAGATTTGGTGGTTCTTTACATCCCTACTGTAGATCAACTTGCTCATATTTTCACAAAACCATTGGGTAGTGAAAGATTTGCAAAGTTAAGGACTGAACTTGGAATTATAAAAGTTGACTGACACACCTTTGATCAGCTGTGTACTGGAATTCACCAAAGGGATTAGTCTTTGCTATGTTGGGTGAGCTCACTTAGCAGATTAGTCATTGGTATCAACAATTCCATGTACTTATGTGTGTTTGGACAATTGAGCAAATGAAGTTGCCAAGGGGATTGGTCTTTGTCCTGTTGGGTGAGCTCACTTGACAGATCAGTCATTGGTATTAAACTTCATCTTGTATTATCAGTTGGACAAAACAAGGATACAAGAAGATCAGCAGAGTTATCGTGTCAGTAGGCTGCTGAGTCATCTTTGTCAGCAGGCTGCTGATCCAAGTCTACTGAAACTCAAGGCTGCTGAGTTATACGTTACAAGACAATCAAACTTAAATGGAAGTCAACAGTAATTGGATATTATTCTTATCCTTTATAACCGCAGTTACAAATATCCAACGGTTAGAACTCTCATGGAATAAATTAGTGGGACACGTGGCAACATCACATTTATTCATACTTAAATCATGGTTAATGCTACAGTGCACGGAGAGCACTTTATCTGACAGTTACCACCCACTATTTTCTCTATATATACATATATAATACACAGAGACATTACATACAACTTTCAGATCGATTTTCTCTGCAAATACATTGTGTGAATGTAGATATGAAAGCTTTCTTCTTCATCTTTTTCATCTCTAATGGCGGACAAGGATGATAATCACATTGGAACGAGCCAAAGTGTCGAGGGTTTGTTGTTGATGCTAACAACAATGTAAATTTATCTGTTTATATCCTAAGAACTTTAATTGTCCTTTGATATAAATGGAGTTTGGATTAGTAATATTTCTAGCTATTACTAATTCTTCATCATTCCAGGGTTCTTCCTGAATGGTTAAGTTAGTCAGTATCCGCTGAATTATATTCATCTGGTGAATAATTATTTTCATCGGTAGAAAAGACTAAGTTTCTAGAGATTTCTTATTCTTCAGAGTCTTCTAAGACCTCTCTAAAGATATAGACTTCTCTATATGAGTCATATATATCTTCTATAGGTTCAAAACCTAAATCTATTATTTCCTCAATTCGATTAACCTTATGAGGATATTGTTGTTTGTTAGGACATTCATTAGCGTGATGACCTTCAAAATTGCAGATCCAACATCTACAATTCTTCTTGCCTTTGGGGAGAAATTTCTTTTTGTGAGTATCTTTCTCTCCTTGGCCAGTCTTCTGACGAGATTTAAAATACTTACCGGGTTTAAACCGTTTATTTCGTGTTTTATAAAAGAACTTCTTCTTCTTATAATGCTTTTTAAACTTATCATTTGTATATGTTTTTTGTGGTGTACAACCATAATCGGTGGGTGCATCCATGACGTTTAAAAAACATCTTTTATTGAATTTCTTCAATTTATTCTGTTTCTTAGATAAATCACAAATTTTTGTGAGTTCTTCTTTCACAATCCTATTGGCAAAGCAAAGACTATTAATAGCAACCCCGATGGTTTCAACTTCAAACCTTTGAAGAGATTTTTCTCCTACAATAGGGATTTTGCTTAAATATTGCTTTATAAATCCAGCAAATTCAACACCTGGAAGTTTATAAAGATTAGTTTCAAAATCATATGTGAATGTGTCTAAATAACAGTCATCACATAATTGTAAGTTGATAAGGCGGTGTCTAGCCTTTTCTTGTTGTCTAAGAATCTCATTGGTTTTATCCGTTGCATAATTGATTCCTAGAAACATAGTATAGAAGCCATCAATGATGCCTCTAAAGATATTTTATGTGGTAAAATCAGTACATTTTGTATTTTTGACAAAGGATTGAATTATTCCAGCAGTTCTATGTTCCACTAAGAGGAGTACGTTACTGATTGTTCCATAAGCCTCTTTGTTAGTTTGAATGATCAAACTTAACTCTGTTGCCCATGTATCAATGAGATCTTTCCTATTAGTTCTTCCATCAATATTTAGGATAGAATTTTTAGTATCCTTGGGTTCTCCTAGAACTTTAGGATAATTCGTAGTAAAAAAGGTTCCATTAGTACCTTTTCTTTTCTTAAAGGACGATTCATCTCCTTTTGTGCCAGAAGTTCCTTCTTCATGTGGTTTATCTGAAGATTCACTTTTAGGACTTGCTTCAGGTTGTTCCTCTATAAGGTATAGAGTTTCAATACCAAAAGGCTCTTTTTAATGTAGAACAAATGTCCACATTATGAATTGTCATTATATGTCCATTACGAAATGACTTCTCAAACTGAAGGAGAGACTTGATATCTTCAGCTGTAATTTGCCTTAGTGTTTTGGAAATTACCACAATATGTTGATCTTGATAATTAATCTTGATAAGTGAATCATCACGTATTTTTAATAATTGATCAATTAATTGACCAAATCTTTGAACGTTCATTTGCTCAATATTATTGGATGTGAGTCCATTAAGTCCAGATAATTTTGATGAAGAATTAGAAAATCACGAGTGTCAACTCGTCCGTAAAGAATCCTCTACTGGATTCAATGCTAATATAATAATTCAGCAAGAATTATTATCTAAAATTAAAGCTTCTAAACTAGAACTAAAGAAAGAAAAAATCTTTAGGATGCCTAGGCTTATAAGCAGCGTCTTCAAAAGAGAAAACAAAATTTATTATTTTGTTAGTACTCGAGAATTCTCTCGTAGACATTAAAGATGTCGAGGAGAAGTATATTTACCTCTTATTACTCAACAAGAGATAAATAAGAATCTTCTTAAAATAAAAGAAGAACATAGATCTACGATCAGTATGGTTCATCTTGGAGCTATAAAGATTTGTATAAAATCTCAATTTCAAGAAGGTATTAACACACCTATTAAACTAGCGTTAATTGATAATAGAATTAACAATAGAACAGATTGTGTACTAGGTGAAGCAAAAGGCAACCTAGCCTACAATAAATTTATATTTGCAGTCTATCCTAAGTTCGGTCTTAGTATACACAGTAAAAATTTAGATAAAGCCTTATCACTTATACATCACTTCGAAAGAGAAGATCTGATGAATGAAGGTGATAAACCTTTTAGTGTAACTTATTTATTAAGTTAAGCACTAACCAATAGTCATCACAGTATTGACTATAGAAAAACCGAATACATCGAACTAGACGATGTTTTCTCCGAAATAGGAACTATAAAAGAAAAGAATTTTTCTAATATAGATTCTAATACAGACTCTTGGGCAATTGATATTGCTAAAAACAAAAGTATATTAGGCGCTGAAACAGCACCTGCTATAAATGATAGATTCTCTGTTGGAGCATCTTCATCGCGAAGGAGCTTTTTTAAAACTCCTGCGGCAAGGAATAACTTGCTCGAAAGATCTGCATCTATGAGATCGGATAAAGAACTACTCCTTTCTATATCTGAAAGAGTAGATAACGCCACCCAAACACTTAAAAAGCTTTTTGGTTAAATGGAGGTTATTAAAAAACCTATTTGTTTCCAGAAGTTCTGGAAAGAAGCAAGGATTAGTTTCCTTAGCAAAAGATGTAAATTCCAGAAGGATATATTTCATAGAGAAATATCCGGAAAACCTTTAAAGGTTTCATTACCTATAAAATGGGATTGTTGGGATTGCTGGAATAAACGCCATTAATATGGATCTAGTATTCAACAAAGAAAAAAGATTAAAGGAATTAATTCCTTTACACAAGAAAAATCCTGGTTACGGTGACGGACCAGTTAAATTTGGTAATCAAATACAATATTTGATCACTGAAGGTGAAAGAGCTAGATATCAAAGCTGGAAAAATGGATTTCAAGAAGAAATCTACTTAAGAGAAATTTCTAGTACTAAGAAATTAACTCTTCCAATAATCGATATTGGTTGATATGTCTCCACCACATATCGTTAAGAAGGGCCGATTATTACAAATCAAACCCTTAAATCGAGAAACCAATATTACTCTTTGGTTTTCAACGAATGAAGTCAATATAAAGGCAATACAACATTTAGGTAATAACTTAAATGCAGTATCTGCACGAATATTGTTAGGACTCTATAAAATGCTTTCCTTTTTTGGAATAAGCAAAGATCCTAGTCAGGATTTATCGAAAAACCCTACCAATTGGAATAGATTTTCCGCTATTTTAGAGAGGGGGGATTACGATAGTCTGGCACAGGCTGAACAAAATCATGAACTAGTGATTTTGATAGAAAAAACCAATATAGAGATACAAACTCTGGGTTGCAAAATCGACAAACTTGCTGAACAAGATGTTCAAATACTTTGTTGCAAAATTGACAAACTTGAGAAAACCCTCAAGATAATTTTAGGGCAACCATAGTATCATGACAGACGTTAGCATGGTAACTATTAATACGACTGTTAATCTTCTTCGCGAAGTCTTCTAAACTAGAACTAAAGAAAGAAAAAATCTTTAGGATGCCTAGTCTTATAAGCAGCGTCTTCAAAAGAGAAAACAAAATTTATTATTTTGTTAGTACTCGAGAATTCTCTGTAGACATTAAAGATGTCAGAGGAGAAGTATATTTACCTCTTATTACTCAACAAGAGATAAATAAGAATCTTCTTAAAATAAAAGAAGAACATAGATCTACGATCAGTATGGTTCATCTTGGAGCTATAAAATTTGTATAAAATCTCAATTTCAAGAAGGTATTAACACACCTATTAAACTAGCATTAATTGATAATAGAATTAACAATAGAACTGATTGTGTACTAGGTGCAGCAAAAGGCAACCTAGCCTACAATAAATTTATATTTGCAGTCTATCCTAAGTTCGGTCTTAGTATACACAGTAAAAATTTAGATAAAGCCTTATCACTTATACATCACTTCGAAAGAGAAGATCTGATGAATGAAGGTGATAAACCTTTTAGTGTGACTTATTTATTAAGTTATGCACTAACCAATAGTCATCACAGTATTGACTATAGAAAAACCGAATACATCGAACTAAACGATGTTTTCTCTGAAATAGGAACTATAAAAGAAAAGAATTTTTCTAATATAGATTGTAATACAGAATCTTGGGCAATTGATATTGCTAAAAACAAAAGTATATTAGGCTCTGAAACAACACCTGCTATAAATGATAGATTCTCCGTTGGAGCATCTTCATCGCGAAGGAGCTTTGTTAAAACTCCTGCGGCAAGAATAACTTGCTCGAAAGATCTGCATCTATGAGATCGGATAAAGAACTACTCCTTTCTATATCTGAAAGACTAGATAACGCCACCCAAACACTTAAAAAGCTTTGTGGTTAAATGGAGGTTATTAAAAAACCTATTTGTTTCCAGAAGTTCTGGAAAGAAGCAAAGATTAGTTTTCTTAGCAAAAGATGTAAATTCCAGAAGGATATATTTCATAGAGAAATATCCGGAAAACCTTTAAAGGTTTCATTACCTATAAAATGGGATTGTTGGGATTGCTGGAATAAACGCCATTAATATGGATCCAGTATTCAACAAAGAAAAAAGATTAAAGGAATTAGTTCCTTTACCCAAGAAAAAACCTGGTTACGGTGACGGACCAGTTAAATTTGGTAATCAAATACAATATTTGATCACTGAAGGTGAAAGAGCTAGATATCATAGCTGGAAAAATGGATTTCAAGAAGAAATCTACTTAAGACCCTAAGAAGTCTAAAAAATGGATGACAACTACCATCAAACTTACGGATCCAAAGGTAATAGTCAAGGTTAAACCCATGATCTATAGTCCATTGGATAGAGAAGAATTTGGTAAACAAATTCAAGAATTATTAGACTTAAAAATTATTAAGCCTAGTAAGTCACCTCATATGTCTCCAGCATTCTTAGTTGTGAATGAAGCAGAGAAAAGAAGAGGAAAAAAGAGAATGGTTGTCAACTATAAAGCTATTAATACAGCAAAAATAGGTGATAGTCATAATCTTCCGAATAAAGATGAGCTTTTAACTCTTATACGAGGGAAGAAAATCTTTAGTAGTTTTGATTGTAAATCTGGATTCTGGCAAGTTCTGCTAGATGACGAGTCACAATTATTAAACTTTTACATGTCCTCAAGGGCAATATCAATGGAATGTTTTACCTTTCGGGTTAAAACAAACCCTATCTATATTAAAACAACAAAGAGATATCGAAAATTAGATATCAAGACTTGCTACTAGAACTGAGGATGAATACCTAGCAGCAAAAATTATAAAGGAAATTAAAGAGGAAATTCATAAAGTTTCCTATAAAGGAATACCTATCAACATTTCTACTTCTGCTTTCCCAGAAGATGGAAAATACAGTTATCCTAATAATAATGTGGGAAATGAGGAACTTGGTTCAAGTACTGATCCAAATGCCTTATTATGGCCTTGCAAATGAGTATATGCGCAAAATTAGAAGAATATTTCTGGGATAACCTAGAAAAAGATGAGTTCATTTTAGATGGACAAAATACTTCACCCTTAGACGAAATAATTAAATTAATGACTCTCGACGAATTAGAAGTCGAAAAAGAAATGGAAACAAGACCAGAATTAAGTATAATTCTTGGTATTGAAACTCTATACCCTATAGAGGAACAACCTGAAGCAATTCCTAAAAGCGAATCTTCAGATAAACCACCTGAAGAAGGAACTTCTGGCACAAAAGGAGATGAATCGTCCTTTAAGAAAAGAAAAGGTACTGATGGAACCTTTTTTTTACTACGAATTATCCTAAAGTTCCAGGAGAACCCAACGATACTAAAACTTCTATCCTAAATATTGATGGAAGAACTAATAGGAAAGATCTCATTGATACATGGGCAACAGAGTTAAGTTTGATCATTCAAACTAACAAAGAGGCTTATGGAACAATCAGTAATGTACTCCTCTTAGTGGAACATAGAACTGCTGGAATAATTCTATCCTTTGTCAAAAATACAAAATGGACTGATTTTACCACAGAAAATATCTTTAGAGGCATCATTGATGGCTTCTATACTATGTTTCTAGGAATCAATTATACAACGGATAAAACCAATGAGATTCTTAGACAACAAGAATAGGCTAGAAACCGCCTTATCAACTTACAATTATGTGATGTTTGTTATTTACACACATTCACATATGATTTTGAAACAAATCTTTATAAACTTCCAGGTGTTGAATTTGCTGGATTTATAAAGCAATATTTAAGAAAAATCCCTATTGTGGGAGAAAAATCTCTTCAAAGGTTTGAAGTTGAAACCATCGGGGTTGCTATTAATAGTCTTGGCTTTGCCAATAGGATTGTGAAAGAAGAACTCACAAAAATTTGTGATTTATCTAAGCAACAGAAGAAATTGAAGAAATTCAATAAAAGATGTTGTTTAAACGTCATGGATGCACTCACCGATTATGGTTGTACACCACAAAAAACATATACAAATGATAAGTTTAAAAAGTATTATAAGAAGAAGAAGTTCTCTTATAAAACACGAAATAAACGGTTTAAACCCGGTAAGTAGTTTAAATCTCGTCAGGAGACTGGCCAAGGAGAGAAAGATACTGACAAAAAGAAATTTTGCCCCAAAGGCAAGAAGAATTGTAGATGTTGGATCTGCAATGTTGAAGGTCATTACGCTAATGAATGTCCTAACAAACAACAATATCCTCATAAGGTTAATCGAATTGAGGAAATAATAGATTTAGGTTTTGAACCTATAGAAGATATATATGACTCATATAGAGAAGTCTATATCTTTAGAGAGGTCTTAGAAGACTCCGAAGAAGAAGAAATCTCTAGAAACTTAGTCTTTTCTACCGATGAAAATAATTATTCACCAGATGAATATAATTCAGCGGATACAGACTAACTTAACCATCCGGGAAGAACCCTGGAATGATGAAGAATTAGTAATAGCTAGAAATATTACTAATCCAAACTCCATTTATATCAAAGGACAATTAAAGTTCTCAGGATATAAACAGATAAATTTACATTTTTATGTAGATACTGGCGCTAGTCTTTGCCTAGCATCAAAGTTTGTTATACCTAATGAGCATTGGGAAAATGCACCCAATACCATTCCGTTAACAATTGCAAATAAAGAAACCCTACATGTTTCTAAAGTTTGTAAAAATCTTAATATACGAATCGCATGTGAAATATTTCACATTCCTACGATTTATCAACAAGAAAATGGCATGGACATTATTCTTGGTAATAACTTCTGTCAATTGTATGGACCTTTCACACAATTCACAGATAGAATTATTTTTACTCTTGATAATCAACCAGTGATTATTGGAAAAATAAGAAAAGCCTTTACTATGGCACAACACAGGTTTTTAGAATCTATGAAAAAGAATTCTAAACAACTTATACCCGCACCTATCCCGGTCGGCTACGAAAAAATAAAATATTTAGGGGGGGGGGGGGGGGGGAGAGCGAAATATGTAAAAAGCGAGCAAGAATTTAATCAAGAGAATGACCAATTCAGAAAGATTAAGCTCCTGTTAGAAAAAGTTTGTGGTGAAAATCCAATAGACCCTAATAAGCCTAAAAAATGGATGACAACTACCATCAAACTTACGGATCCAAAGGTAATAGTCAAGGTTAAAACCATGATCTATTGTCCATTGGATAGAGAAGAATTTGGTAAACAAATTCAAGAATTATTAGACTTAAAAATTATTAAGCCTAGTAAGTCACCTCATTTGTCTCCAACATTCTTAGTTGAGAATGAATAAGAGAAAAGAAGAGGAAAAAAGAGAATGGTTGTCAACTATAAATCTATTAATACAGCAACAATAGGTAATAGTCATAATCTTCCGAATAAAGATGAGCTTCTAACTCTTATACGAGGGAAGAAAATCTTTAGTAGTTTTGATTGTAAATGCGGATTCGGCAAGTTTCGCTAGATGACGAGTCACAATTATTAACTGCTTTTACATGTCCTCAAGGGAATTATCAATGGAATGTTTTACCTTTCGGGTTAAAACAAGCCCCATCTATATTTCAAAGACATATGCAGAATGCATTTAGATCTTTTGAAGATTTTCTATGTGTTTACATTGATGACATATTAGTCTTCAGTAACACAGAAAAATAGCACTATTTGCATGTGGCAATGGTACTTAGAAAGTGTGAGGAATTAGGAATATTCCTTTCATTAAAGAAAACACAACTCTTTAAAACGAAGATTAACTTCCTTGGATTAGAGATTGACCAAGGCCAACACGGACCTCGTAATCATATTCGGAACATATACATTAGTTTCCGGATAAAATTGAAAATAAAAAACAATTACGAGAGATTTTTAGGTATTTTAACTTATCCGAAAGTTATATTCCTAAATTAGCTAAAATTAGAAAACCTTTACGGAGTTAAACTAAAAGACAATGTACTTTGGAGCTGGATGAGAGGTTGATACAACCAATGTTAAAAAGGTTAAGAAGAATTTAACTTGACTTTCCAAAGCTATATCATCCTTTACCCGAGGATAAACTGATCATTGAAACCGATGCATCAGATGAGTATTGGGGAGGAATCCTCAAAGCAAAGAACTCTGAACAAGAGTTAATTTGCCGATATACTTCAGGCAGTTTCAAAAACGCTGATATAAACTATCATAGTAATGAAAAAGAATTATTAGCTGTAATTCGAGTTATTTAGAAGTTTAGCGCTTATCTCACTCCTATTAAAATTTTAATTAGGACAGATAATAAAAACTTCACACATTTCCTAAACACCAATATAAAAGGTGACAATAAACAGGTAAGACTTGTTAGATGTAAAATATGGCTATCAAGATACTGCTTCGACGTGGAACACATCGCGGGTAGTAAAAATATATTTGCCGATTTCCTAACCCATGAATTTATAGGTTAAAATCTGGATGATTGACGCGGTCAAAAGCAATGGATGAATTACAAAAATTGAAGTTGCAGGAAGTAGCTCTGGACTTAGACCTAAAGGTTCTAAGATATCGTATAAGCCTATTGGAAAATTCCAATAAGCAATAAAAGGAAATTGATATTCTTTGCATTAGCAATAGTGGTGAAATATCAGCTACTCCGGGTCAAATGGTAACCGGTAAAGAGTCATCAAATCCGTTGATTCCTAGCATCTTGGAAAAAGATGTAACAGATGTACAGACATCTAATAAATTGGTTAAACCCTCTGACTTAGTCACTGGATTTAGGCCCAATACAAAGGATATTCAACATCCTAATAAATCTGAAGGTCAAACTTCAGTATCAACACCCGTTGATTCGGTCATTTCACGACCAAAATATTATTATGTGGTCCTTGAAATGGACCATATAGCACCGATTAGCTACCGGTGAGTTGTATGAATTAATTGATCACTAGGGGGTTAATGGTAAATAAGGATAAGATGTTCTAAAAAGGGTTAACGGTAACTTCCCGATTTAGAATGAACGATCTATGGAGGATTAATCCATATGTAATGATTATATCAATGGACGCTTATTATTATTCTCGTGAGGAGATAAATATAATCTCATAATCGGAGGAGTGCGATCACGGGATTATGGTGGCATATTCCCGTGATTGATTTATCGAATATAATTATTTTCGTTCGTAAGATAATTATTTATTTGATTTATCGGAGCCGCCGATTATTAGTCCATGGTCCCCGACGTGCCTCCTAATATAGCATAGCTATTCTCGGACGTCGAATCCTAATAATATTAATTTAGTTCTTGTTGGACTTTATTAAAACGATATGTGAATTAATTGTTTAGTGGACTATTAAATTAGTTGGGCTAAATAATTAAATACACGGAAAAGACATTTTTCGTGGACTCGGCCCGAATTGGTGTGTTGACCTAATTTTTGGTCAAACATATTGAAAAGGTGCGTGACCTTAATTTTAAAGAAAGGTGCGCATACAATTTGTTTTATATTATTTAATTATTAAGAAATTAGTTTTCTTGGATAATTATTTAATGTGTGATTTATCTTTTATTTGTTAAATGATAAATCATGGAATATTAGATAATAATATGTTTTATCCTAATTTGTTTGGGATAATTATTTTATTTATCTTTTATTTGGAAAAAGGATTAATGTAATAATTATCTCTTAATTATTTAATCCTTGGAGGACAAGGATTACTCTCCTATATAAAGAGAGTTCTCCCAAGCCTTAACACACATGATATTTTCGACTTCTCCTCTTAGAGAGAAGAAGTGATAAAATTCGGCCAAGGGGTATAAGGGAGAAATCTTGGAGATTTTTCCGGGTAGCATATCGGAGGGGTTCGAGTCGAGAATTCCTTCCACCGGGAATTGCTTGGATCACACGATCGGAAGCTTGTTGTGCTCTTCACATCTTCACATTCATCCTTTGCGGTTCTTCAACTTGGATTTTGAGATCCAAGAGGTATGATCTACAACCCCCTTGTAGATATAGATTTAATGTTTTATTACGTGTATTATATAGATCTAGATCCATAAATCGCTTCCGTTGCGGATGGTATTACTAACAGTGGTAGCAGAGCCCATGGTGATCTATATTTATACGTATAAAATACTAGATCTAGGAGTGGTAAAACATGTAGATTTTTTGTCCCAATTTTTTTTTTAAATAGGGCCGACGCATGTTTAATTTTTTTTTATGTTATGAATGTCTTGGTTGAAGAGATGGATTGGGGTTGGTACTTTTTACTCGTTAGATCTATTGTAGCTCCTTTGTTTAGTAACAATTGAGCATAGGAATTGTATTTTTTATGTCTTTTTTTTTCGAAATTTATGTAAAAGTAGCATCTTTTATTGTAATTTTGATTATCCGGGCTGGAAAAGATGAAGATCTTGCTGAAAAATTGAAGATCAAGGCGAAACCCAAGGTATGAACGAGGAGAAACGGATAAAAAATTTTTATTAAAAACTGCTACAGGACTTTCTGCGACGCTGGAAAGCGTCGCTAAAAGTCCTGTTTATAAAATATTGAATGCGGCTAGGTTTTTTTGCATGCAGCTGCATGTGATTTTTTTTGGCAAACCTAATTTTTTTTCCTACAAAACTGCCGCCTGTGAAAAAAAAAAATTGGAAAATATTTTTTTTAACAGCCGCATGATACAAATAAAAAAAAATAAAATAAAATTTTGGATTAATTATAATAATTGGATTTATTTAATTAAAAAGACATTTTCTTCTCTCGGGTGTTCGTGGTTCGTGATCCGGCGGTTCGAGTTCAAGATTCGAAGATCAAGACTCGAAGACAACAAGATTGTAATTTATTTTTCCTAGGATAGATTAGATACGGGGGTACCAACAATCCATCTCGGTGTTTAATTTTTCCGCAATTTATTTTTTATGTGTTCGATCATAAAATAGATATAAAATCGGAATTGCCATGACATGCATCATATCATAAATCCACTCCATGCATACATGTAGAATTTTAATTTTGGTAATTAAAATAGGCATGTATACAAACTCGTGTAATTAGTTGAGATTTAATTAATACGTGGTAATTAATGAATTTAGTAACTAATTAATGATCCGAGGACGGGTTATGAAATCGTTAGCCTTTCGGTGTGTGTTCTCGGTGAACCGCCTTAAAGCTGAAACGAGATCACATTTTCAATTCGTAGTGTCTACGAGATTGAATGATGGTAAAAGAACAATAAATCTTGGATAAAAACGGTTCGCTTATAGGTTGGGTGGTCAATTGAGCTTCGCTCGAACGACTTAACCCTCCTAGTGTGATGTATGCACGGGGGTCCGGCAAGACTAAGCTACACGAGAGAACGGATGGGTGATTCCTTCTAATCTCAATAGGGTTTGTCTTGACCCGATTTCGTCCGACCGTCACATATGTTCCAACGAATAGGACGGGTAGGCTTGCCTACGTTACCGACACCATTCGGAATCCTTGATTTGATGAGCTTTTATGATAACATCAAAAAGACGTGGTTAGTTAACCCACAACCACTTCCAAAATATTGAGTGGGGAGGGGGAGGCGACGGCCAACCCCACGGCCTCTACTATAGATACAAGTAAGTGAGAGAAGGGTGACGCCTCGAGGCGCTTTGATTTCGTCCCCCTACGGATGGTGTTCACCCCTATCAACATTCATGGCTTGGTCTCCGAAAGGATAGGATTTACGGGTACTCGTCGGGTCACCGACCTATCCTACGACGGCACACTCGGGGCGTACCTAAGAGATCCGATATAGTAGGTCACACTCATAAAGGATATTTTTGGTAATATCTAGGCTAAAAAAGGAAGGTAGCCAATGAATAAAGGGATGTTCGATTCTCGTGGGATGTTCGATTCTCACAAGTTATTCATTGATGAGATTGTCTCGATTTAACCGTCATCTCTTTGACCTACCCTACGGCGGCACTGAGATGCGAGGTTAAAACCTTGGAATGGTAGAGTAGACTTATTTTTAGTTTACAATTCCTAAAATAAAATAATATAGTAGTGTTAAACTTGAATTAATATATGTCATTTTATTTACAGCATTATATCCCTTACTAAATTGCTTAAAAAATTGACTAGTATTGACTTCGTTAAAAAGTGGAAAGTAACTAGGACGTTGAACTAGTTAATCGATAATGCAATTATTTTTCGAAAGAGATATTTTCTCTTAAGCCTTTTAAAAACCAGAGTGACATATAGGTATGTCACTTGTGTCATTCGTGTCAAACGGAAGACAAACTTAGTTTGATCAAAGGTGATTTCGGACTTTGAAATTCTTTTAGTGAATTTTGAATGTGTAGTAATTACACGAGTAATTTTCTAATTGAAAAAACGGAAAATCATGAAGTATTACTAGTTGGACGATATTTGGAACCGATAAACTAGTGGGAGCTTTAATATGATTTGTTGTTTTTTCTGGTATATTAGAAAATCCGAGAAGTCCCGACGAGTAACACTCGAAATAGACATCCTACGGTTCAAGAGTAGTGTCTACTCAAACGAACCGCTAGTTCAAGACTGTTTCCATTCACGGAAAGTCAAGAATGGGAGAATATGTCTAAAAGTGTTAGTCATCTAAACTAAGAAAATTTTAAGGCTGAACCGAAAATTAATTAAACTGAAAGTCATAGGATAAGGACAGTGATTTTGGATCACCACCCTATGAATCCTTGGCGATTTTCTCGAGCTAAGTTCTTTGACAGAACAAGGTAGCAGTGCATTTAACGATTAAAGGAGTAAACAACGGGCAGTTAATTTTAGCTATAATAGTGGGAGTGATATAAGGAAATGAATCTCGGATTCAATCCTTGGATATCGCGGAAAATTTATTTTCTGTTTAAGATTCGTTGGAACGAATGGATTTACCTTCTATCCGATAATTTGTTTGTCGTATAGAAAGTGAATATACCATTTGTAGTACGAATCCAAGACTCGGACTTTTGTTTGATAAAGTCAAAACCACTTAGAAATGCTGAAATATGTATATAAAACACATCTTAAGAACTGTTAAAAGCAATTGGTTTCTATATTTAGATAAACGCTTCTTCATATTCCATAGTTAGTGCATAGTCCCTAAAAGACAAGACCCGAAGGCGGCTCGGGGTGATTCCTTTCTCCCAGTCTGGTTAGATTGTCTTAAAGGTTCAATGACTAATTTTCCTTTCAATCGGGAAAAGATAATGGTTATAAAGAAGTAACATAGCTTGTTCATGACGACCTTCGGGGTTTGATGAAAGATACAAGCTAGTAGGAGCTTCCGAGTAGTGACTTCTTGTCTGATAACTATTCAAACACTCCGGTAAGTTTATCCAAAATATTATGAGGTTTCTCTGTTTTCAACAGAGATAGAGTATTCAATACTCAGAAATGGACCATCACATAGTCCTAGGGACTGATGCTCGGCCTGCCTCATAGTGTAATGCTTTCACTAAGTGAGAAACCGTTAAATTGCCTTATATATATTTTTTAGATGTGCTACAATACACTGCTTAACTCAATAAAGATATTAGAAGCGAAATATCGGTTTGCATTGAAATGTAAGACCAAGCAGTCTACCTAGAATATGCTTTGGAACTTACGGATAAGGTGTGGATTCGGTTCACCCCACTTCCGTAAATATAAGCATTTAGCACACGGTGCTTGAAGGTAAGACTGGGAATTTCGCGCAGACGTCCGGTCAATGACCAATTCGTGATATATCTTTTAACCTATTGAGTATAAAGGTTAGATATAGGATTCTTGAAACCAGGAAGGGACAGTTATACTGTTGCATCCTTTCTGATAGAATCCATGTTCAGAAAAACCTTGAACCTTGAAGTACGTTTACTCAAGGTAGTTACTAACTGATTAAAATCAGACCACATCCAACATCGGTTGTTGGTGATAACACTAAATACTACTAAACTAGATCAGAATTTCGATCCACCCAGAATGTAGTGGGAGTATGGTTTATCCATTACCCATTACGGGTTCGGCGGACCTTATAGTCTGAGGATCGATTGATGACCTATGGCTCTTTTGTGAGCAGTATAGGATTCTGATAATAGAGGTTGGTTTAATAGCCATAACCCTGTGAATGGAGTTCGGTACTCCACCCTGTTCATGCTCTTGTAGAACCACCTGAGCGTCTCAGGCCCAGTGGGAGTAATTGGATCTACATGGAAAAGAGTAGAATGAGTTCGGTATTGCATGATTTCGTTCAAAAGCAGAAAATAGGGGTGATTCCCTGAGACTTTCTTGCCAAACAAACGGAGTCTGGATTCATTCGAAACAGAAGGGTATTGACTTATGAACTTAAGACAGGATGACTGTCAAGGCTTATGTCCTTTTGTGGATAAAAAGCAAACCTCTCGGTCATTGGAAGTCATATATTTCTACAATATGTGGATTTGACCAGAAAATTGATAAGTCTTTTGTAACTGGATATCAATTTTAGTACAGTAGTGAATATATAAATATATATTAGTGTTTGTGAAGGATAACACTGCACCAGTTGGAATCAACATGGGTGTGTTATCTGAAGTCAGATTCTGACAATACCACAATTCTCTGCAACAGAGATTTGGACAACATTCTTAAGAGTTTGACTCGGTCGAATTCATTAGAATCAGTCACTGGTTTCCCATCCATCTTATTGGTTAAGATGATGCATATGTGTATGCAACATTCAACGAGGAAGTTCTACCCTATGCCTCAGGAATGACTCTCTAAATCTTCGGATCAAGAGAAATGGGATAGATTCTCTTTCTAGTAAGAGATGGTCAGGTTATTGAACGTCAACTTTCATCGAATCATAGATTCGGCGGTTAACAAAGCAAGTTTAGTATGTCCTTTAGTATCTTGAGAGAACGAGGAATAATATGCGTGATACACTGATTTTGACTTTAATTCAGATTGAGGATGATCGTTAAGTCGATATCGGTCTCGGTGTTTACTCTTGTGTTGAAGCTATTGCCTGGAGGAATCCAGCAACGCCAACTCGACTTTAACTAGTTGGGTGATTAGCGGCTTTTGTAGTAGCTAGAGAGGCGATATAGCTTAAGGATTTCCTTTTCATATCTGGGAGTGATTCTAGATTTGGAAGCCGATACCACATCATTGTGCAAACAATGAAGGGGTAGCTTATAAGGATTTTCGAAATCACTAGAGGTCAAAAGCATATTGGGAAAGTACCACATGATTAGATGGACCGGTAACGTTTCGATTCTACGGATCGTCTCGAGCCGACAACCTGACTAATCATTAAGACCCATGACATTTAGATGTAGGTGCTCCCCGAGTCACTGACCTATCCTACGGCGGCATACTCGGAGTGTACTTTGGAATCTGAAATGGTTATGATATGACTACAATACGGGATGAGTCTCCATTGCTTTAGAGCAAGTGGGAGATGTAGTTTGTTGTATTTTAAATAATAGGGTGTGCTCTAAAACAATTAATCACATGCTTTCGTGCAAGTGGGAGATTGTTAGGTGTGATGCCCGAAAGACAATTTTTGTAATTGTTTTATTTAATAAATGAAATGATATTGTTATTCATATTTATTATTCTCATATTCACCGATGTGACAATAGTAATTACACTACAGAAAACCCTAAACTATATCGTTTATGTAATCACTTAACTCAGTGTATGGGATATACACGGGAGGATTGAGTTAGTGAAGATGTACTTAAAATATAATTAGCCCGTAGTGAAGTTAATCGAGAGTATCGGGTCTCTCCTTTAACGTGCTATTAATGCGCCCAGAACACAATAGGTGTGATTGTCTTATCCGGACTTTCGGTTAAGAGAACCTAATGGGGCATTTATATATGATAGATATATCATGTAGGGGTTTGGACCGATTTGATTAGAGTTCACGATATAATTCCGTAATCGAGAAGTCTTATCGAATCAATGGATGATCATATTTATGGATATATCTTAATCCCGAGGTGATCACGATCAACCGCTTGAATCGGTATGAGGTTTGACTTGACGGTTAAGGATTACACCGAGTCCGTGGTCCGAATTACCCCATCTTGGCATTGTACCGGATTGAGTGAGTAGTACGTGTTATCACGGATACGGAATCCATTCCTTCCATTTATGGAAGTAGATAGACAGATTCCCTTATTTGTTAATCCTAGAAAGCGATCGATCGCGCGAGTTCATATTACACCGATTAGCTACCGGTGAGTTGTATGAATTAATTGATCACTAGGGGGTTAATGGTAAATAAGGATAAGATGTTCTAAAAAGGGTTAACGGTAACTTCCCGATTTAGAATGAACGAGCCTATGGAGGATTAATCCATATGTAATGATTATATCAATGGACGCTTATTATTATTCTCGTGAGGAGATAAATATAATCTCATAATCGGAGGAGTGCGATCACGGGATTATGGTGGCATATTCCCGTGATTGATTTATCGAATATAATTATTCGTTCGTAAGATAATTATTTATTTGATTTATCGGAGCCGCCGATTATTAGTCCATGGTCCCCGACGTGCCTCCTAATATAGCATAGCTATTCTCGGACGTCGAATCCTAATAATATTAATTTAGTTCTTGTTGGACTTTATTAAAACGATATGTGAATTAATTGTTTAGTGGACTATTAAATTAGTTGGGCTAAATAATTAAATACACGGAAAAGACATTTTTCGTGGACTCGGCCCGAATTGGTGTGTTGACCTAATTTTTGGTCAAACATATTGAAAAGGTGCGTGACCTTAATTTTAAAGAAAGGTGCGCATACAATTTGTTTTATATTATTTAATTATTAAGAAATTAGTTTTCTTGGATAATTATTTAATGTGTGATTTATCTTTTATTTGTTAAATGATAAATCATGGAATATTAGATAATAATATGTTTTATCCTAATTTGTTTGGGATAATTATTTTATTTATCTTTTATTTGGAAAAAGGATTAATGTAATAATTATCTCTTAATTATTTAATCCTTGGAGGACAAGGATTACTCTCCTATATAAAGAGAGTTCTCCCAAGCCTTAACACACATGATATTTTCGACTTCTCCTCTTAGAGAGAAGAAGTGATAAAATTCGGCCAAGGGGTATAAGGGAGAAATCTTGGAGATTTTTCCGGGTAGCATATCGGAGGGGTTCGAGTCGAGAATTCCTTCCACCGGGAATTGCTTGGATCACACGATCGGAAGACTGTTGTGCTCTTCACATCTTCACATTCATCCTTTGCGGTTCTTCAACTTGGATTTTGAGATCCAAGAGGTATGATCTACAACCCCCTTGTAGATATAGATTTAATGTTTTATTACGTGTATTATATAGATCTAGATCCATAAATCGCTTCCGTTGCGGATGGTATTACTAACAATATGCAGGTATATAAACCGTATGGGAAGCTGCAAAACATGCAGTAGAAGGCATTTCAGGAGTGCAACATAAACGTTTTAGCACTTTTACTGAAGCTCACGTTGCAGGAGAAATCTATGCACGACAACATTTGACAACACCTCCAAAGTTGATGTCAAGTGCAGATTTCTTAAAGGCAACCTTCAAGGAAATTTTACGAAAAGAAAAGAAGCCTACAAAAATGGTTTCACTGGGAAGAATCTATACCGTAAAACCAGTAGAGAAATCACAACACTTTGAGCTTAATGAAGAAAGATTCAATCAACTCTTCAGATATGCCAGGACAGCAAATGAAGATCATTTCTTAAATGAAAAATTCTTCACAACAGATAGACAAGACTTTAGTCTATATAACTTCATTGAAGGAGCTGAAGCCAGTTCTGTCAACGAAGCATTTAGATATGGGATGGTAAAACTCGTTTATCCCAACAAGAACCTTCTGGAAATAAATCATTTACCAGAAACAATAAAAAAGGCCATCAAGACCTTTAGAACAAAGGTGATTAAGGAAGCCGACCGATTAATCTTCCACAAGATTCACAGTACATTTCCAATTTGGAAAGACGGTATGTTTCAACTTGACATATCACATAATTGAGATTGGAATCTCCAAAGAAAAACTTGATTATACACCATCAAGAATCATGGAACTCACATCCAATAATTTTGAGCAAATGAACGTTCAAAGATTTGGTCAATTAATTGATCAATTATTCAAAATACGTGGTGATTCACTTATCAAGGTTAATTATCAAGATTAACATATTTTGGTAATTTCCAAAACACTAAAGCAAATTACAGCTGAAGATATCAAGTCTCTCCTTCAGTTTGAGAAGTCATTTCGTAATGGACATATAATGACAATTCATAATGTGGACATTTGTTCTACATTAAAAAGATCCTTTGATAAGGTAAAAACTGAGTATCTTTGCAAATATTTCAATAAGAAGATACAACAGGAAAAAAATTATTGATGAAGATCACAAAGTTGGTTCAACATCAGCTTATGAAGACGAAGCATCAGCACCTATGTCAGAAAAATCCACATCGGTCACTACATCAAGAAATGCCGGTGGATAATATGTAAGCACTTACGTCAAGGTGCAATAATACAAAGTCAAGAAGACAAAATTTTCCTCGTGGAAAATAAAGTATTCTCGGTGGAGAATAAAGTAAAAGCAAAAGAAAAGCTTGTCGACCAACAAAGCTAGAAGACAAGAAACTTTCTATAATGCAATAAATCGTCACCATGACGAATGTAAAAACGAATATTCACATGTGAATTATTCGGATCCTTCCTTCATTCATCTATAAAATGAGGAAGTTATTTTCATTTGTAGATATCGATTGCACAGTATCTCCTTCCGCATTATTAAGCTTTCACCTAAATGATGAATGAGTAGTCCTCTCCTATAATGGAAATGGCAACACCATATGTCATGTATTAGTATTTCAAGTGTGTATGTAAATATATTTGTTTTGAATAAAATTTATCTTTACAAATCCAATTTCTATATATCCCATGATTCAATTGTTCTGAGAACCTGAAGTAGCTGGAGCGTCGTCAGTACCGCACGATAGTCTGGCACAGGCTAAACAAAATCATGAACTAATGATTTTGATAGAAAAACCAATACAGAGATACAAACTCTATGATGCAAAATCGATAAACTTGCTGAACAAGATGTTCAAATACTTTGTTGCAAAATTGACAAACTTGAGAAAACCCTCAAGATAATTTTAGGGCAACCATAGTATCATGACAGACGTTAGCATGGTAACTATTAATACGACTGTTAATCTTCTTCGCGAAGACTTAAAAGTCATATTAAAACAACAAAGAGATATCGAAAATAAGATATCAAGACTTGCTACTAGAACTGAGGATGAATACCTAGCATCAAAAATTATAAAAGAAATTAAAGTGGAAATTCATAAAGTTTCCTATACAGAAATACCTATCAACATTTCTACTTCTGCTTTCCCCGAAGATGGAAAATACAGTTACCCTAAAAATAATGTGGGAAATGAGGAACTTGGTTCAAGTACTGATCCAAATGCCTTATTATGGCCTTGCAAATGAGTATAGGTGCAAAATTAGAAGAATATTTCAGGGATAACCTAGAAAAAGATGAGTTCATTTTAGATGGACAAAATACTTCACCCTTAGACGAAGTAATTAAATTAATGACTCTCGACGAATTAGAAGTCGAAAAAGAAATGGAAACAAGACCAGAATTAAGTATAATTCTTGGTATTGAAACTCTATACCCTGTAGAGGAACAACCTGAAGCAATTCCTAAAAGCGAATCTTCAGATAAACCACCTGAAGAAGGAACTTCTGGCACAAAAGGAGATGAATCGTCCTTTAAGAAAAGAAAAGGTACTGATGGAACTTTTTTTACTACGAATTATCCTAAAGTTCCAGGAGAACCCAAGGATACTAAAACATCTATCCTAAATATTGATGGAGGAACTAATAGGAAAGATCTCATTGATACATGGGCAACAGAGTTAAGTTTGATCATTCAAACTAACAAAGAGGCTTATGGAACAATCAGTAACGTACTCCTCTTAGTGGAAGATAGAATTGCTGGAATAATTCAATCCTTTGTCAAAAATACAAAATGGAGGCATCATTGATGGCTTCTATGCTATGTTTCTAGGAATCAATTATACAACGGATAAAACCAATGAGATTCTTAGACAACAAGAAAAGGCTAGAAACCTCCTTATCAACTTCCAATTATGTGATGTTTGTTATTTAGACACATTCACATATGATTTTGAAACTAATCTTTATAAACTTCCAGGTGTTGAATTTGCTGGATTTATAAAGCAATATTTAAGCAAAATCCCTATTGTAGGAGAAAAATCTCTTCAAAGGTTTGAAGTTGAAACCATCGGGGTTGCTATTAGTTGTAACACCCCGATTTCCAATCCCGTCGGCCGCCGGTATTGGTCACCGTAGTGCCACTCATCACGACACACAGTCGTGGCGGTAACATGCAACATTCCACAACAGAAAGAAAATAAACATTCACCATTCATTATTTTAAAAGAAAGTATTAAAGTGAATACAAGTATCCTGAAGAAAATGAAATTACGCGGAACGTCAAAATCTTTAAAATTTAAATTCCAAATAATGTAGAAAACATGTGACTGCGACTACGTGGCTCTCAAACCCCACGACATCCCAGCAACAAGCAAACATCCATAGAAGTACATGCTAAGAATCTGCTCCCCATAAATGGATCATAGCAGGGTCAAACGAAAGTACAAACCGTCAACTACAAAGTTGAGTAAGAATAAATCTAGTGTACAAAAGTAAAACCAACTCAAGAGAGGTACTACTACACTTATGAAGGACCCAACCAATCTATAAAAGTTACGACCTGCCCATAACAGATACCAAACATCACAACTAGCCACCTAAAGGTCCCGAATGTGCACATCCCTCAAAAGGGTAAAGCCCTAGAGAGGAGGGTCCTAAAGGCCATCCAATGGTACCATACTAGATGGACCATCACGTGCTGGGGTGCAAGGAAACCTTCCCGGGTTCCCGGCTTCGGGTACTACCCTATCCGGCCCGACCACATCACTGTCTGCAACTCCCCAAACACGTAGGGTCATTGAAGTCGTAAGGAAACCTTCCCGGGTTTACGGCTTTGGGAGCTACCCTATCCGGCCCAACCACTACGGGTCTACGAGCTCCAATTCCCAAAATCCAAAACCCAATGTTACCAATACCGTTGTCTCATCCAAACACAACTTACAAAACATGCTCGTAAGGTTTATCCATAACTAACAAAGAAGAGAAAACATTTAAACTGGACGCCCGTCTGAAATGTTGGACGCCCGTTTGGAAGAAGTAGACGCCCGTCCAAGATCTCAGACGCGCGTCCAGGGAAACCTGTTACATCCTAAATCGATTTTTAGCACCTAGACGTCCGTCCATTATACTTGGACACCCGTCCACCAGAAAACTTTACATCCTGAATCAAAAGTAGCCCTTCAGACGCCCGTCCAGGAATCCGGACGCCCGTCTGAGTTGAGACCAAGACTGGACGCCCGTCCTCTCAAGGCGGACGCCCGTCCAGCCTGGGTTTCAACTAAAACCCTAAAAGCTCACTACGTGATTTCTGAGCCGTTTCTCCACAACACAGCAGCAAAACAACACTTTAGGCCCAGAAAACTCCATACAAAGGTATCATATAGATCGTAGATTTTAACTAACACAAAAAACACACTACTAGGAACGTTTAACACACCAAAACCGTGGCACACAAGCATAGAAGTCTTAAATTAAACTTTTACAGCATCAAGTTAAAATTTTGACAGCATAGAATTATCCTTACCGGAATTGCTGCGTTCTTGAAAGCCCTCGCTAAGCTAGAAACGATCCTCAACGAAGCTCGAATCTATAAAAGAAAACAGCGATTACTGACGACGAATTCCTAAACACCAAGGAGATATTTTTCTCTCCTTCTTCCTTACAAGGGTCGACGGCAAAGGGGAGGGTTTGGGCTGAAAATTTTGTGTTTGGGGAAATAAGGGAGAAAAGAGTGAAAAAAATCCTTTTATTAAGTGATTAAAACTCCTTATTAAAACTCCTTTTTAATTACTAATAAATCCCTTCATAAAAATTATTAAATCCCATAATTTCCCGAATAATTAGATCCTTTAGTAATTAATTAGGAAGTCAAAATTCCGGGATATTACATCCTCCCCCCCTTAAGACAAAACTTCGTCCTCGAAGTTCGGGTTCGTACTGGGCGTTGTTCCACCCCCCCTTAAAACACCCTTCGTCCCCGAAGATAAGCAAACGAATTTTACTTACAAGGCTTGAGAATTGTGTACCTAAGAGAACAAATGCGGGTACTTCTGTCGCATAGCATCCTCAGCTTCCCATGTCGCCTCCTCGGTGGCATGGTTAGACCATAAGACCTTGACGATGCTAACCTCACGTCCCCTTGTTTTCCGTACCTTGGTATCTAATATCTGCACCGGTACCTCCTCGTAGGTCAAGGATTGGTCTAGCTCAACCACCTCCGGTTCGATCACGTGAGAAGGATCACTCACGTACTTGCGCAATTGAGATACAATGAACACGTTATGCACTTTATCCAACGCCGGCGGCAAAGCTAATCGGTATGCCACTTAACCTATGCGGTCCAAGATCTCATATGGCCCCACGTACTTGGGACTCAACTTCCCCTTTTTGCCAAAACGCATCACTCCTCTGGTCGGTGATACTCGTAGTAATATCTTATCGCCCACGGCGAACTCAATATCCCGTCGGTGTAAGTCTGCATAGCTCTTCTGCCTATCCTGGGCAGCCTTCATCTTTTCTCGGATTATCCGCACTCGCTTAATCGTATCTTCGATCATCCGCGGTCCCAAAATCACTGCCTCGGACGAATCGTCCCAACAAACCGGACTTTTGCACTTCCTACCATAAAGTGCCTCAAAAGGTGCCATCTTAATACTGGCATGGTAACTGTTGTTGTATGAAAACTCAATAAGATCGAGCTTTTCCTCCCAAGAGCCTTTGAATTCTAACACACATGCCCTCAACATGTCTTCCAAAGTTTGTATGGTCCTCTCCGTCTGACCATCGGTAGCAGGGTGAAAAGCTGTACTCATTCGTAGCTCCGTCCCCAAGGCTGCCTGTAGCTCCTGCCAAAACCGAGATATGAATCTCGCATCTCTATCCGACACAATGCCGCCGGGTATACCATGTAGTCTCACAATATTTCTCCGGTATGCCATAGCCAACTCCGTCTTACTCCAGGTGTCTTTCATCGGGATGAAATGCGCCGCTTTGGTCGGGCCTATCCACAACGACCCAAATCATATTATTCCCTTTAGGGCTCCTCGGTAATCCGCATACAAAATCCATAGAGATGGAATCCCACTTCCAAACCGGCACATCCAACGGCCGCAAAGATACCCCGTGGCCGTCGATGTTCAATCTTGACCTTCGACAAGTCAAGCACTTTGACACAAATTCTCGCTACCTCGCGTTTCATATTGGGCCACCAAAAGGTTTTCTTGAGGTCTTTATACAATTTGTCTCCTCCCGGATGAACCGAATAAGGCGTACTATGAGCTTCACTCAAGATCCACCTCTTGAGTTCTTCGTCGGCTGGTACACACCACCGACCCTTAAACCGGATACTACCATCCTCGTGTAACGTAAAATCAGCCGCTCCATCTGTACCAATCTTGGCCTTCTTTGCCTCAACTACCCTGTCACCCACTTGTTTCACCCGGATCTCAGCGTATAATTCGGGTTCCAAGACGAAGTCGCTTTTATCTCCGCCTTCTCGGATGACACAAATATCCATGCGGTCCAACTCTTCTCGCAATCTGATCCGAGCTACTTCCTCGCACAAGGAATGAATCGATTTCCGACTCAAAGCGTCCGCCACTACATTGGCCATCCCTTCGTGGTATTGGATTTCCATGTCATAATCTTTAATTAGTTCCAACCAACGCCTCTGACGCATGTTGAGCTCCTTCTGTGTAAATATGTACTTCAGACTCTTGTGATCTGAAAACACCTTGAAAGTTATTCCATACAAATAGTGTCGCCATATCTTCAATGCGAAAACCACAGCTGCCAACTCTAAGTCATGAGTCGGGTAGTTACTCTCATATGGTTTCAGCTGCCTCGATGCATACGCGATCACTCGTCTCCGTTGCATCAGTACGCAGCCCAGACCATTCTTCGATGCATCGGTATAAACCTCAATATCCTCATTACCCTCTGGTAGTGCTAAAATAGAGCCGTAGTCAACCGTTCCTTGCAGCTTGGAACGCCTCCTCACATTTTTCATCCCACTTAAACCGGTTCTCTTTCTTCATTAATGCGCTCATCGGCCTCGCAATCTTGGAAAAGTCTTTTACAAATCTTCGGTAATATCCACCAAACCCAAGAAGCTTCGAATTTCGCAACATTCTTAGGTGTTGGCCATCTCGTCACCGCCTCTATCTTGCTCGGGTCAACGGATACACCGTCTTTCGAGACAACATGCCCCAAAAATGCCACTCGTTCCAACCAAAATTCACATTTCGACAATTTCGCATACATTTGTTTCTCCCGTAAAATCTGCAATACGAGCCTCAGGTGCTTGGCATGTTCTTCCTTAGTCTTAGAGTAGACCAGGATGTCGTCAATAAAGACTACTACAACCGGTCCAAGTAGGGTCCGAATACCCGGTTCATCAAATCCATGAAAACCGCCGGTGCGTTGGTCAATCCGAAAGGCATGACCGTGAATTCGTAATGTCCGTACCTGGTACGAAATGCGGTCTTTGGAATATCCGCATCTGCTACCCGGAGCTGGTGATACCCTGATCGCAAATCAATCTTCGTGAAAATACCTGGCCCCCGTAATTGATCGAACAAATCATCGATCCTAGGTAACGGATACTTGTTCTTCACCGTGACGTTGTTCGCTCCCGGTAATCGATACACAAACCGCATACTACCATCCTTCTCTTCTTCACAAACAACACCGGTGCTCCCCATGGTGATACACTCGGTCGGATATACCCCTTATCGAGCAGCTTCTTCCAATTGTACCTTTAGTTCTCGCTAATTCCTTAGGTGCCATACGATAGGGTGCTTTCGATATCGGTCCGGTCCCGGGCACCAACTCCACCGCAAACTCTACCTCCCTCCGGGGTGGCATGCCTCGGTATCTCATCGGGAATACATCCCCAAAATCACGGACTACATCAATGTCCGCTAGTTTAGATCCCCCGTGCTTACATCATGTACGTGACACATAAACAACGGGTGCCCTTTCTCGATGAGAGATCTCAAAGTCATCACCGGAATAATCTTCACATTAGGTTTATCCACAAATCCCTTGTAAGATACCCGCACCCCTTTAGGACCTCTCAAAGTCACCTTCTTCTCGCTCACAAATCAATTTTGGCTTTATGCCGGTTCAACCAATCCATACCCAAAATAACGTCGAAGAGAGGGAACTCGATCAAGTCAACCGACAAGTTGACTCCTAAAATCACTATTGGTACATCTCTATACAACTTAGAACATGGTACTAACTCTCCTGATGGTTGCATAAATTTGCTGTCAATTACCTCAAATGTAGCTAGACCTAACCTCAAAACATGCGAACTTGCTACAAAGGAACATGATGCACCCGAATCAAAAAGTACATAGGATAAGAATGAGTTAACCGTAAAATTACCCGTCACTACGTGGTTGCTCGCTCGGCCTCCTCTCCGCCCCTGCGAATAATCTCCTAGTCCGATTTTTCTCGCCCCCCGAACCGTGCCGGCCGACCCCGATGGTCGGTTTCTCGTTTCCACCGCGGGCCGCAGTGCACCCCCCCGTCGGCTCCGTGCGGGAGTACCACTCTGCTGCTGGTTACCCCTACCCATGTTCCCCGTGTTGCTCCCTGGAGTCCCACCCATGTTACTTCCCGTAACCGATGCCGACCCGGCAGGTGTGGGAGCCGTAAAACACTCATATCGTCTATGTCCAAATTTCCCACAATTGTGACACTGAACCTGCGCACCTGAACAATCGGTACCCGGATGATTTCTCTGGCACCGCTTGCAATGATAACTTCGTGGCCGACTAAACCCCTGGGAGTTACCTCTCACCGGCTGACCACCACTGCCCCTGGTAAGGTGTGAATTTTCCGAAAAGGACGGTCGTACTGGTGGGTTTCCGGAATTGCTCCGCTTTTGCTGCCCCTGATTGTCCTCAGAGACGCTCTTCCTCTTGTTAGTAGTATATGCTGCTTTGACCTCTCTCCGAATCCTCTCAATGTTGCATGCTACTTCACACATCTCTTTTAAACTCGTGAAGCCCTCGCTTGCACCCATACGATCCCGGATCGCTAAATCTAAGTGTTGCTCAAACTTCACCATCTTGGCATCTTCGGGGCCGGCACTAGCTCGTATGTATAAACCGCCAAGTCGACAAACTTCTCGTAGTATTCTTGGACAGTCATATCCCCCGTCGGAGATTATCGAACTCCACCCGCAGCCTCTTTCCTCTTGGATTCGGGAAAGAATTCACGCCTCGCCTCCCGCTTAAACTCACTCCGCCCGTGGGACCAATACCGTTTCCCCTTGCTCATTTACGTCCGAGCCAACCGATCTTTGTTAGCACCCCACCATAAATCAGCCCCGTCAACCAAGTAGAAAGCGCCTTGTCGACCTTCGGTTCCTCCTCCGGGATGCCCTAGAGTGGCGAAAATTTTCTCAAACTCCCTAATCCACCGCTCGAGTCCCTTAGATCTCCCTTACCATCGTACCGACTAGGCCTCCGCCGACTCACGGCCCTAGTCATGCCGGTGGTTGACCCCCGAGAACGATCCTCTCGTCGCCTTGTTGACCGCCCGAATCAGTCTTGATTCATCTTAACCACTCGGTCAATCACTCGGTCCCACTCATTTCCATTCCTAGGAGGCATAGCTAAACTACAAAAGTAAACCATCATACATTCAATTATCACCTATATCATGCCACGAATATTTCACATATACTAACACTTACCGTCCAAAATTAATTGCAACACACAAACCACATTGCCACATACATCGAACTTACCGTACTTTCCCTACATAGAACTCAATACCTACCCCACACATCCTCACCGTGCTTATTTAGTGAATTTAATCTTAAGGTTCATTTTAGGTGGTGGTCCCGGAGTCGAACGTCTCGATACCACTTTGTAACACCCCGATTTCCAATCCCGTCGGCCGCCGGTATTGGTCACCGTAGTGCCACTCATCACGACACACAGTCGTGGCGGTAACATGCAACATTCCACAACAAAAAGAAAATAAACATTCACCATTCATTATTTTAAAAGAAAGTATTAAAGTGAATACAAGTATCCTGAAGAAAATGAAATTACGCGGAACGTCAAAATCTTTAAAATTTAAAATTCCAAATAATGTAGAAAACATGTGACTGCGACTACGTGGCTCTCAAACCCCACGACATCCCAAAGAACAAGCAAACATCCATAGAAGTACTCGCTAAGAATCGCTCCCATAAATGGATCATAGCAGTGGTCAAACGAAAGTACAAACCATCAACTACAAAGTTGAGTAAGAATAAATCTAGTGTACAAAAGTAAAACCAACTCAAGAGAGGTACTACTACACTTATGAAGGACCCAACCAATCTATAAAAGTTACGACCCGCCCATAACGTATACCAAACATCACAACTAGCCACCTAAAGGTCCCGAATGTGCACATCCCTCAAAAGGGTAAAGCCCTAGAGAGGAGGGTCCTAAAGGCCATCCAATGGTACCATACTAGATGGACCATCACGTGCTGGGGTGCAAGGAAACCTTCCCGGGTTCCCGGCTTCGGGTACTACCCTATCCGGCCCGACCACATCACTGTCTGCAACTCCCCAAACACGTAGGGTCATTGAAGTCGTAAGGAAACCTTCCCGGGTTTACGGCTTTGGGAGCTACCCTATCCGGCCCAACCACTACGGGTCTACGAGCTCCAATGCCCAAAATCCAAAACCCAATGTTACCAATACCGTTGTCTCATCCAAACACAACTTACAAAACATGCTCGTAAGGTTTATCCATAACTAACAAAGAAGAGAAAACATTTAAACTGGACGCCCGTCTGAAATGTTGGACGCCCGTTTGGAAGAAGTAGACGCCCGTCCAAGATCTCGTACGCGCGTCCAGGGAAACCTGTTACATCCTGAATCGATTTTTAGCACCTAGACGTCCGTCCATTATACTTGGACGCCCGTCCACCAGAAAACTTTACATCCTGAATCAAAAGTAGCCCTTCAGACGCCCGTCCAGGAATCCGGACGCCCGTCTGAGTTGAGACCAAGACTGGACGCCCGTCCTCTCAAGGCGGACGCCCGTCCAGCCTGGGTTTCAACTAAAACCCTAAAAGCTCTCTACGCGATTTCTGAGCCGTTTCTCCACAACACAGCAGCAAAACAACACTTTAGGCCCATAAAACTCCATACAAAGGTATCATATAGACTGTAGATTTTAACTAACACAAAAAACACACTACTAGGAACGTTTAACACACCAAAACCGTGGCACACAAGCATAGAAGTCTTAAATTAAACTTTTACAAAGATCAAGTTAAAATTTTGACAAGATAGAATTATCCTTACCGGAATTGCCGCGTTCTTGAAAGCCCTCGCTAAGCTAGAAACGATCCTCAACGAAGCTCGAATCTATAAAAGAAAACAACGACATCGACGACGAATTCCTAAACACCAAGGAGATATTTTTCTCTCCTTCTTCCTTAAAAGGGTCGACGGCAAAGGGGAGGGTTTGGGCTGAAAATTTTGTGTTTGGGGAAATAAGGGAGAAAAGAGTGAAAAAAATCCTTTTATTAAGTGATTAAAACTCCTTATTAAAACTCCTTTTTAATTACTAATAAATCCTTTCATAAAAATTATTAAATCCCATAATTTCCCGAATAAATAGATCCTTTAGTAATTAATTAGGAAGTCAAAATTCCGGGATATTACATTAGTAGTCTTGGCTTTGCCAATAGGATTTTGAAAGAAGAACTCACAAAAATTTGTGATTTATCTAAGCAACAGAAGAAATTGAAGAAATTCAATAAAAGATGATGTTTAAACGTCATGGATGCACCCACCGATTATGGTTGTACACCACAAAAAACTTATACAAATGATAAGTTTAAAAAGCATTATAAGAAGAAGAAGTTCTCTTATAAAACACGAAATAAACGGTTTAAACCCGGTAAGTATTTTAATCTCGTCAGAAGACTGGCCAAGGAGAGTAAGATACTGACAAAAAAAATTTTGCCCCAAAGGCAAGAAGAATTGTAGATGTTGGATCTGCAATGTTGAAGGCCCTTACGCTAATGAATGTCCTAACAAACAACAATATCCTCATAAGGTTAATCGAATTGAGGAAATAATAGATTTAGGTTTTGAACCTATAGTAAGATATATTTGACTCATATAGAGAAGTCTATATCTTTAGAGAGGTCTTAAGACTCAAGAAGAAGAAATCTCTAGTTACTTAGTCTTTTCTACCGATGAAAATAATTATTCACCAGATGAATATAATTCAAATGGATACGACTAACTTAACCATTCAGGAAGAACCCTGGAATGATGAAGAATTAGTAATAGCTAGAAATATTACTAATCCAAACTCCATTTATATCAAAGGACAATTAAAGTTCTCAGGATATAAACAGATAAATTTACATTGTTATGTAGATACTAGCGCTAGTCTTTGTCTAGAATCAATGTTTGTTACCTAATGAGCATTGGGAAAATGCACCCAATACCATTCCGTTAACAATTGCAAATAAAGAAACCCTACATGTTTCTAAAGTTTGTAAAAATCTTAATATATGAATCGCAGGTGAAATATTTCACATTCCTACGATTTATCAACAAGAAAATGGCATGGACATTATTCTTGGTAATAACTTCTATCAATTGTATGGACCTTTCACACAATTCACAGATAGAATTATTTTTATTCATGATAATCAACCAGTGATTATTGGAAAAATAAGAAAAGCCTTTACTATGGCACAAACGGGTTTTTAGAATCTATGAAAAAGAATTCTAAACAACTTATACCCGCACCTATGCCGGTCAGCTCTGAAAAAATAAAATTATTAGAAGGGGGGAGAGCGAAATATGTAAAACTGAGCAAGAATTTAATCAAGAGAATGACCAATTCAGAAAGATTAAGCTCCTATTAGAAAAAGTTTGTGGTGAAAATCCTATAGACCCTAGGATGTCTAAAAAATGGATGACAGCTACCATCAAACTTACGGATCCAAAGGTAATAGTCAAGGTTAAACCCATGATCTATAGTCCATTGGATAGAGAAGAATTTGGTAAACAAAATCAAGAATTATTAGACTTAAAAATTATTAAGCTTAGTAAGTCACCTCATATGTCTCCAGCATTCTTAGTTGAGAATGAAGCAGAGAAAAGAAGAGGAAAAAAGAGAATGGTTGTCAACTATAAATCTATTAATAGAGCAACAATAGGTGATAGTCATAATCTTCCGAATAAAGATGAGCTTCTAACTCTTATACGAGGGAAGAAGATCTTTAGTAGTTTTGATTGTAAATCTGGATTCTGGCAAGTTCTGCTAGATGACGAGTCACAATTATTAACTGCTTTTACATGTCCTCAAGGGCATTATCAATGGAATGTTTTACCTTTCGGGTTAAAACAAGCCCCATCTATATTTCAAAGACATATGCATAATGCATTTAGATCTTTTGAAGATTTTCTATGTGTTTACATTGATGACATATTAGTCTTCAGTAACACAGAAAAAGAGCACTATTTGCATGTGGCAATGGTACTTAAAAAGTGTGAGGAATTACAAATAATCCTTTCATTAAAGAAAACACAACTCTTTAAAACCAAGATTAACTTCCATGGATTAGAGATTGACCAAGGTCAACACAGACCTCAGAATCATATTTTGGAACACATACATAAGTTTCCCGATAAAATTGAAAATAAAAAACAATTACAGAGATTTTTAGGTATTTTAACTTATGCTGAAAGTTATATTCCTGAATTAGCTGAAATTAGAAAACCTTTGAGGTGACTTACTAGGCTTAATAATTTTTAAGTCTAATAATTCTTGAATTTGTTTATCAAATTCTTCTCTATCCAATGGACTATAGATCATGGGTTTAACCTTGACTATTACCTTTGGATCCGTAAGTTTGATGGTAGCTGTCATCCATTTTTTAGACTTCTTATGGTCTATAGGATTTTCACCACAAACTTTTTCTAATAGGAGCTTAATCTTTCTGAATTGTTCGGATTACGATAGTCTGGAACAGGCTGAACAAAATCATGAACTAATAATTTTGATAGAAAAAACCAATACAGAGATACACACTCTGGGTTGCAAAATCGACAAACTTGCTGAACAAGTTGTTCAAATACTTTGTTGCAAAATTGACAAACTTGAGAAAACCCTCAAGATAATTTTAGGGCAACCATAGTATCATGACAGACGTTAGCATGGTAACTATTAATACGACTGTTAATCTTCTTCGCGAAGACTTAAAAGTCATATTAAAACAACAAAGAGATATCGAAAATAAGATATCAAGACTTGCTACTAGAACTGAGGATGAATACCTAGCAGCAAAAATTATAAAAGAAATTAAAGAGGAAATTCATAAAGTTTCCTATACATAAATACCTATCAACATTTCTACTTCTGCTTTCCCAGAAGATGGAAAATACAGTTACCCTAAAAAATGTGGGAAATGAGGAACTTGGTTCAAGTACTGATCCAAATGCCTTATTATGGCCTTGCAAATGAGTATAGGCGCAAAATTAGAAGAATATTTCTGGGATAACCTAGAAAAAGATGAGTTCATTTTAGATGGACAAAATACTTCACTCTTAGACGAAGTAATTAAATTAATTACTCTCGACGAATTAGAAGTCGAAAAAGAAATGGAAACAAGACCAGAATTAAGTATAATTCTTGGTATTGAAACTTTATACCCTATAGAGGAACAACCTGAAGCAATTCCTAAAAGCGAATCTTCAGATAAACCACTTGAAGAAGGAGCTTCTGGCACAAAAGGAGATGAATCGTCCTTTAAGAAAAGAAAAGGTACTGATGGAACCTTTTTTACTACGAATTATCCTAAAGTTCCAGGAGAACCCAAGGATACTAAAACTTCAATCCTAAATATTGATGGAAGAACTAATAGGAAAGATCTCATTGATACGTGGGCAACAGAGTTAAGTTTGATCATTCAAACTAACAAAGAGGCTTATGGAACAATCAGTAACGTACTCCTCTTAGTGGAACATAGAACTGCTGGAATAATTCAATCCTTTTTGTCAAAAATACAATTATGTGATGTTTGTTATTTAGACACATTCACATATGATTTTGAAACTAATCTTTATAAACTTATAGGTGTTGAATTTGCTGGATTTATAAAGCAATATTTAAGCAAAATCCCTATTGTATGAGAAAAATCTCTTCAAAGGTTTGAAGTTGAAACCATCGGGGTTGCTATTAATAGTCTTGGCTTTGCCAATAGGATTGTGAAAGAAAAACTCACAAAAATTTGTGATTTATCTAAGCAACAGAAGAAATTGAAGAAATTCAATAAAAGATGTTGTTTAAACGTCATGGATGCACCCACCGATTATGGTTATACACCACAAAAAACTTATACAAATGATAAGTTTAAAAAGCATTATAAGAAGAAGAAGTTCTCTTCTAAAACACGAAATAAACGGTTTAAACCCGGTAAGTATTTTAAATCTCGTCAGAAGACTGGCCAAGGAGAGAAAGATACTGACAAAAAGAAATTTTGCCCCAAAGGCAAGAAGAATTGTAGATGTTGGATCTGCAATGTTGAAGGTCATTACGCTAATGATTGTCCTAACAAACAACAATATCCTCATAAGGTTAATCGAATTGAGGAAATAATAGATTTAGGTTTTGAACCTATAGTAAGATATATATGACTCATATAGAGAAGTCTATATCTTTAGAGAGGTCTTAAGACTCAAGAAGAAGAAATCTCTAAACTTAGTCTTTTCTTTCGATGAAAATAATTATTCACCAGATGAATATAATTCAATGGATACGTACTAACTTAACAATTCAGAAGAACCCCGGAATGATGAAGAATTAGTAATAGCTAGAAATATTACTAATCCAAACTCAAAGGACAATTAAAGTTCTCAGGATATAAACAGATAAATTTACATTGTTATGTAGATACTGGCGCTAGTCTTTGTCTAGCATCAAAGTTTGTTATACCTAATGAGCTTTGGGAAAATGCACCCAATACCATTCCGTTAACAATTGCAAATAAAGAAACCTTACATGTTTCTAAAGTTTGTAAAAAAACTATTTGTTTCCAAAAGTTCTGGAAAGAAGCAAGGATTAGTTTCCTTAGCAAAAGATGTAAATTCCATAAGGATATTTCATAGAGAAATATCCGGAAAACCTTTAAAGGTTTCATTACCTATAAATTGGGATTGTTGGGATTGTCGGAATAAATGCCATTAATATGGATCCAAAGATTCAACAAAGAAAAAATATTAAAGGAATTAGTTCCTTTACACAAGAAAAAACCTGGCTACGGTGACGGACCAGTTAAATTTGGTAATCAAAAATACAATATTTGATCACTGAAGGTGAAAGAGCTAGATATCGTAGCTGGAAAAATGAATTTTAAGAAGAAATCTACTTAAGATATTACTCATTGGTTTTCAACGAATGAAGTCAATATAAAGGCAATACAACATTTAGGTAATAACTTAAATGCACTCTATAAAATGCTTTCCTTTTTTGGAATAAGGAAAGATCCTAGTCAGGATTTATCAAAAAACCCTACCAATTGGAATAGATTTTCCGCTATTTTAGAGAGGGGGGATTACGATAGTCTGGCACAGGCTGAACAAAATCATGAACTAATGATTTTGGTAGAAAAAACCAATATGTAGATACAAACTCGGGTTGCAAAATCGACAAACTTGCTGAACAAGATGTTCAAATACTTTGTTGCAAAATTGACAAACTTGAGAAAACCCTCAAGATAATTTTAGGGCAACCATAGTATCATGAAAGACGTTAGCATGGTAACTATTAATACGACTGTTAATCTTCTTCACGAAGACTTAAAAGTCATATTAAAACAACAAAGAGATATCGAAAATAAGATATCAAGACTTGCTACTAGAACTGAGGATGAATACCTAGCAGCAAAAATTATAAAGAAATAAAAGAGGAAATTCATAAAGGTTCCTATACATAAATACCTATCAACATTTCTACTTCTGCTTTCCCAGAAGATCGAAAATACAATTGTAACACCCCGGTTTCCAATCCCGTCGGCCGCCGGTATTGGTTACCGTAGTGCCACTCATCACGACACACGCCGTGGCAAGTAACATTCAACATTCCACAACAAAGAAAATAAACATCCACCATTCATTATTTAAAAGGAAATATTAAAGTGAGTACAAATATCCCGAAGAAAATGAAATTACGCGGAACGCCAAAATCCTTAAAATTTAAAATCCCAAGTAATGTAGAAAATGTGTGATCGCCACTACGTGGCTCTCAAACCCCGCGACATCCCAAAGAACAAGCAATCATCCATAGAAAATACCGCTAAGATTCTCGCTCCCGTAAACGGATCATAGCAGTGGTCAAACGAAAGTAAAACCGTCAACTATAAAGTTGAGTAAGAATAAATCTAGTAAGTGCAAGGTAAAACTAACCCATGGAAGGTACAACCAATTATAAAAGTTACGGCCAATCCATGACGGATACCATACATCACAACTTTCCACCTAAGGGTCCCGAATGTGCACATCCCTCAAAAGGGTAAACCTCAGAGAGGAGGATCCTAAAGGTCATCTAATGGTACCATAACTAGATGGACCATCACATACTGGGGTGCAAGGAAACCTTCCCGGGTTCCCGGCTTCGGGTGCTACCCTATCCGGCCCGACCACACCACTGTCTACAACTCCCCAAATACGTTAGGGTCACTAAAGTCGTAAGGAAACCTTCCCGGGTTCCCGGCTTCAGGAGCTACCCTATCCGGACCAACCACTACGGGTCTACGAACTTCAATGCCCCACATCCAAATCCTACTTTGATATCAAAATCCCTGACTCATCAAACATGACTCCCAAAATATGTTCATAAGACTGGACGACAACCCACAAAGAAAGAAAGAAAAAATAGACTAGACGCACGTTTAAGCCCCAATGGATGCCCGTCCAAAACTGGACGCCCGTCCATATAAGCCAGATGCCCGTTCACCAAAAGCTCCTACATCCTGAATAAATTTTTAACTCTTGGACGCCCGTCCAGCCAGTCCGGACGCCCGTCCAGCCAGTCCGGACGCCCGTCCACAAGAAACTGTTAGATCCTGAATGTAAAACAACCCCTCGACGCCCGTCCGCAGGAGCTCGACGCCCGTCTGGAATGAAATCAAGGAAGACACCCATCCGAGGCCTGGACGCCCGTCCACCTGGGTTTCATCTCGAACCCTAACAATTCTCAATACAATTTCTGAGTCGTTTCTCAACAAAACAGCAGCAAAAGCAACACTTTAAGCCTAGAAAACTCCATATAAAAGTATCATATCAACTATAGATTTTAACCAACGCAAAAACACACTACTATGAACGTTTAACATCCCCGAAACAGACAACCAAGCGTAAACACCCTTGAATAAAATTTGACAAAGATAATACTTTAGAAAAATTGACAAGATTATACTCTAAAGCCTACCAACAGCTCCAAATTACACTTAATGATCCATACACAACAAAGCCAAGCATCCACAAGGCATACACAACCCTACATTCTACTCAAAATCCCATCTTTCAAACCAAACGGAGCACAAAACATAGAAATATTCTTACCGGTTAAGCTGTGTTTCTTGGAAGCCCTTTTTTATCGAGCTAGAATCGCTCCTCTACGAAGCCCGAATCTATATAAAAAAACGTGATCACCAAACAATTCTAGTGACCCCCAACGGTAGAACCCAATATCGAAAACAGCCCCCATCCCACACGCATAGAAGGATCGGCCATGGCCTTTGGCCGGCCGATCGTCATGCTCGAGTTGTAGGAAAGAAATAACGATACTTACCGATGATGACAACGACGGATTCCTAAACACCAAGGAGAGATTTTCTCTCCTTCTTCCTTACATGAGGCCGACGGCAAGGGGAGGGTTTTGGGGCTGAAAATTTGTGTTTGGGGAAATAAGGGAGGAAAAAGGAGTAAAAATCCTTTTAATTTTATTAAATGATTAAAACTCCTTCTTAATTATTTATAAATCCCTCCATAATATTAATAAATCACATAATTTCCCAAATAATTGGATCTTTTACTAATTAATTAGGAAGTCAAAATTCCGGGATATTACATCCTCCCCCCTTAAGACAAAACTTCGTCCTCGAAGTTCCGGGATATTACATCCTCCCCCCCTTAAGACAAAACTTCGTCCTCGAAGTTCAGGTTCGTACCGAGCGTTGTTCCACCCCCCTTAAAACACCCTTCATCCCCGAAGATAAGAAAAAGGATTTACATACGAGGCTTTGAAGATTGCATACCTTAAGGGAACAAATGCGGGTACTTCGTCGCATAGCATCCCTCGCCTTCCCATGTCGCCTCCTCGGTGGCATGGTTAGACCATAAGACCTTGACGATGCTAACCTCACGTCCCCTTGTTTTCCATACCTTGGTATCTAATATCCGCACCGGTACCTCCTCGTAAGTCAAGGACTGGTCTAGCTCAACCACTTCCGGTTCGATCACGTGAGAAGGATCACTCACGTACTTGCGGAATTGAGATACATGGAACACGTTATGCACTTTATCAAACGCCGGTGGCAAAGCTAGTCGATATGCCACTTCACCTATGCGGTCCAAGATCTCATATGGCCCCACGTACTTGGGACTCAACTTCCCCTTCTTGCCGAAACGCATCACTCCTCTGGTTGGTGATACTCGTAGCAATACTTTATCGCCTACGGCGAACTCAATATCCCGGCGGTGTAAGTCCGCATAACTCTTCTCGCCTATCTTGGGCAGCCTTCATCTTCTCTCGGATAATTTGTACCGCTTGATCGTATCTTCGATCATCTCGCGGTCCCAAAATCATCGCTCGGACGAGTCGTCCCAACAAACCGGACTCTTGCACTTCCTACCATAAAGTGCCTCAAAAGGTGCCATCTTAATACTGGCATGGTAGCTGTTGTCGTATGAAAACTCGATAAGATCGATCTTTTCCTCCCAAGAGCCTTTGAATTCTAATACACATGCCCTCAGCATGCCTTCCAAAGTTTGTATGGTCCTCTCCGTCTGACCATCGGTAGCAGGGTGAAAAGCTGTACTCATCCGCAGCTCCGTCCCCAAGGCTGTCTGTAGCTCCTGCCAAAACCGAGATATGAATCTCGCATCTCTATCTGACACAATGCTGCTGGGTATACCATGTAGTCGCACAATATTTCTCCGGTATGCCATAGACAACTCCGTTTTACTCCAAGTGTCTTTCATCGGAATGAAATGCGCCGCTTTTGTCGGGCCTATCCACAACGACCCAAATCATATTATTCCCTTTGGGACTCCTCGGTAATCCGCATACAAAATCCATGGAGATAGAATCCCACTTCCAAACTGGCACATCCAGCGGTTGAAGCATACCCTGCGGCCGTCGATGTTCAATCTTGACTTTTTGACAAGTCAAACACTTTGACACAAACTCTGCTACTTCACGTTTCATGTTGGGCCACCAAAAGGTTTTCTTGAGATCTTTATACGCTTTGTCTCCCCCTGGATGTACAGAATAAGGTGTACTATGAGACTCATTCAAGATCCGCCCCTTGAGTTCTTCATCGGCTGGCACACACCGCCGACCCTTACACCGAACACTACCATCCTCGTGTAATGTAAAACCAGCTGCACCATCTGTACCAATCTTGGCCCTCTTTGCCTCGATCACCTTGTCACCCACTTGTCTCACCCGGATCTCAGCATACAATTCGGGTTGCAAGACGAAGTCGCTTTTATCTCCGCCTTTCTGGATGACACAGATATCCATACAAACCCAACTCTTCTCGCAATCTGATCCATGCTACTTCCTCGCACAAGGAATGAATCGACTTTCGACTCAAAGCGTCCGCCACTACATTGGCCTTCCCTTCGTGGTATTGAATTTCCATGTCATAATCTTTAATCAACTCCAACCAACGCCCGACGCATATTGAGCTCCTTCGTGTAAATATGTACTTCGACTTTTGTGATCCGAAAATACCTTAAATGTTATTCCATACGTATAGTGTCGCCATATCTTCAATGCGAAGACCACCGCCGCCAACTCTAGTTCGTGAGTCGGGTAGTTGCTCTCATACGGCTAAAGCGCCATGATGCATACGCGATTGCTCGCCTCCATTGCATCAAGACACAACCCACCCATTATTTGACGCATCCGTATAAACCTCGATGTCCTCATTTCCATCGGGTAATGCTAACACCGGAGCCGTAGTCAACCGTTCCTTCGCAATTGGAACGCCCTCTCACAACCGTCATCCTACTTAAACCGGTTCTCTTTCTTCATCAATGCAAGCTCATCGGCCTAGCAATCTTGGAAAAGTCTTTTACAAACCGCCGGTAATATCCAGCCTAAACCCAAGAAACTCCGAATTTCGTAACGTTCTTAGGTGTTGGCCATTTCGCCATCGCTCTATCTTGCTCGGATCAACGGATACACCGTCTTTCGAGACAATGTGCCCCAAGAATGCCACTCGTTCCAGCCAGAATTCACATTTAGACAGTTTCGCGTACAACTGCTTTTCCCGCAAAATCTGTAATACGAGCCTCAGATGTTCGGCATGTTCCTCCTTAGTCTCGCAGTAGACTAAGATGTCGTCAATGAAAACTAATACAAACTTGTCTAAGTAGGGTCTGAATACACGGTTCATCAGATCCATGAAAACTGTTGGTGCGTTGGTTAATCCGAAAGGCATGACCGTGAACTCATAATGCCTATACCTGGTACGAAATGCGGTTTTTGGAATATCCGCATCTAACACCCACAAATCCCTTGTAAGATACTCGCACCCCTTTAGGGCCACTCAAAGTCACCTTCTTCTGCTCACAATCAATTTTGGCTTTATGCCGGTTCAACCAATCCATACCCAAAATAACGTCGAAGTTCTCGAGAGTGAACTCGATCAAGTCAACTGACAAGGTGACTCCCATAATCACTAACGGTACGTCTCTATACAACTTAGAGCATGGCACTAACTCTCCCGACGGTTGCATAAACTCACTGTCAATCACCTCGAATGTAGCTAGACCCAACCTCAAAACATGCGAACTCGCTATAAAGGATACGATGCACCCGAATCAAAAAGTACGTAGGATAAAAACGAGTTAACCGTAAAATTACCCGTCACTACGTGGTTGCTCCGATCGGCCTCCTCTCCGCCCAAAGGCGAATAATTTCCCACTCGATTTACTCCAGCCTCCCCGGACCGTGCCGGCCGACCCCGATGGCCGGTTTCTCGTTTCCACCGCGGGCCGTAGTGTACCCCCCCCGTCGGCTCGTGCGGGGTACTACTCGTTGTCGGTTTCCCCTACTCATGTTTCCCACGTTGCTCCTTGGAGTCCCAACCATGTTGCTCCCCGTAACCGACGCCGACCTGGCAGGTGTTGGAGCCGCAAAACACTCAAATCGTCTATGTCCAAGCTTCCCGCAGTTGTGACACTGTATTTGCGCACCTGAACAATCTGTACCCGGATGGTTTCCCTGACACCGCTTATAGTAATAACTTCGTGGTCGAGTAAACCCCTGAGAGTTACCTCTCGCTGACTGACCACCGCTGCCTCGGGTAACGTGGGAGTTTGCCGAAAAAGAAGGTCGTACTGGAGGTTCCCAAAATTACTGCGTTTTTGCTGCCCCTGATTGTCCTCAGAGACACTCTTCCTCTTGTTAGTAGCATATGCCGCTTTCACCTCTTTCCGAATCCTCTCGATGTTGCATGCCACTTCACACATCTCTTTTAGGCTCGTGAAGCCCCTGCTTGCCCCCATACGATCCCGGATCACCAAATCTAAGTGTTGCTCAAACTTCACCATCTTGGCCTCTTCGGTCGGCACTAGCTAAGATGCATAGACCGCCAAGTCAACAAACTTCTCGCAGTACTCTTTAACAGTCATATCCCCCTGTTGGAGATTATCTAACTCAACTCGCAGCTCTTTCCTCTTAGACTCATGAAAGAATTCACGCCTCAGCTCTTGCTTAAACTCGGTCCAGATTAGTGGTACCACCACTGACTCCCCTTGCTCATTTTCAGTCTGAGCCAGCCGGTCTTTGTTCGCACCCCACCACAGATCTGCTCTATCAACCAAGTAGAAAGCTGCTTGATCGACCTTCAATTCCTCTGGACAGCCCAGAGTGGCAAAGATCTTCTCGAACTCCCTAATCCACCGTTCGAGTCCTTAGGGTCTCCCTTGCCATCATACTGGCTAGGCCTCTACTGACTCACGGCCCTAGTCATGCCGGTAGCTGACCCCTGAGAACGATCCTCTGTCAGTTTGTTAACTGCTTGAATCAGATCTTGATTCATCTGAACCAACTGATCAATCAGCTGGTCCTTATCAATTGCATGTCGAGGAGGCATAGCTAAAGCTACAAAAATAAACAATCCTTTATTCAATTATCACGTATACTATGCCACAAAGTACTTTCACGTATAGTTACATGTTGCCCAAAATAATTTCAACACACAAACCACATTTCCACATACATCGGAACATACCATACAATCCATACAAAGGACTCAATACCTACCCCACACATCCTCACTGTGCTTATTTTAGTGAATTTATTCCTAAGGTTCATTTTAGGTGGTGGTCCTGGAGTCGAACGTGCTCTGATACCACTTTGTAACACCCCGGTTTCCAATCCCGTCGGCCGCCGGTATTGGTCACCGTAGTGCCACTCATCACGACACACGCCGTGGCAAGTAACATTCAACATTCCACAAAGTAAAGAAAATAAACATCCACCATTCATTATTTAAAAGGAAATATTAAAGTGAGTACAAATATCCCGAAGAAAACGAAATTACGCGGAACGCCAAAATCCTTAAAATTTAAAATCCCAAGTAATGTAGAAAACGTGTGATCGCGACTACGTGGCTCTCAAACCCCGCGACATCCCAACAACAAGCAATCATCCATAGAAAATACCGCTAAGAATCTCGCTCCCCGTAAACGGATCATAGCAGGGTCAAACGAAAGTAAAACCGTCAACTATAAAGTTGAGTAAGATTAAATCTAGTAAGTGCAAGGTAAAACTAACCCGTGGAAGGTACAACCAATTATAAAAGTTACGACCAATCCATGACGGATACCATACATCACAACTTTCCACCTAAGGGTCCCGAATGTGCACATCCCTCAAAAGTGGTAAACCCCTAGAGAGTGAGGATCCTAAAGGTCATCTAACGGTACCATAACTAGATGGACCATCACGTACCGGGGTGCAAGGAAACCTTCCCGGGTTCCCGGCTTCGGGTGCTACCCTATCCGGCCCGACCACACCACTGTCTGCAACTCCCCAAATACGTTAGGGTCACTGAAGTCGTAAGGAAACCTTCCCGGGTTCCCGGCTTCGGGAGCTACCCTATCCGGCCCAACCACTACGGGTCTACGAACTTCAATGCCCCACATCCAAATCCTACTTTGATATCAAAATCCCTGACTCATCAAACATGACTCCCAAAATATGTTCATAAGACTGGACGACAACCCACAAAGAAAGAAAGACAAAATAGACTAGACGCACGTTTAAGATGCCCTCGAAAACCGGACGCCCGTCCATATAAGCGACGCCCGTTCACCAAAAGCTCTTACATCCCGAATAAATTTTTAACTCTTGGACGCCCGTCCAGCCAGTCCGGACGCCCGTCCACAAGAAACTGTTACATCCTGAATGTAAAACAACCCCTCAGACGCCCGTCCAGAAGCCCTGGACGCCCGTCCACCTGGGTTTCATCTCGAACCCTAACAATTCTCAATACGATTTCTGAGTCGTTTCTCAACAAAACAGCAGCAAAAGCAACACTTTAAGCCCAGAAAACTCCATATAAAAGTATCATATCAACTATAGATTTTAACCAACGCAAAAACACACTACTATGAACGTTTAACATCCCCGAAACAGACAACCAAGCGTAAACACCCTTGAATAAAATTTGACAAAGATAATACTTTAGAAAAATTGACAAGATTATACTCTAAAGCCTACCAACAAACTCTCCAAATTACACTTAATGATCCATACACAACAAAGCCAAGCATCCACAAGGCATACACAACCCTACATGCTACTCAAAATCCCATCTTTCAAACCAAACGGAGCACAAAACATAGAAATATTCTTACCGGTTAAGCTGTGTTTCTTGGAAGCCCTTTGTTATCGAGCTAGAATCGCTCCTCTACGAAGCCCGAATCTATATAAAAAATGGTGATCACCAAACAATTCTAGTGACCCCCAACGGTAGAACCCTAGATCGAAAACAGCCCCCATCCCACACGCATAGAAGGATCGGCCATGGCCTTTTGGCAGCCGATCGTCATGCTCGAGTTGTAGGAAAGAAATAACGATACTTACCGATGATGACGACGACGAATTCCTAAACACCAAGGAGAGATTTTTCTCTCCTTCTTCCTTACAAGAGGCCGACGGAAAGGGAGGGTTTTGGGGCCGAAAATTTGTGTTTGGGGAAATAAGTGGAGGAAAAGGAGTAAAAATCCTTTTAATTTTATTAAATGATTAAAACTCCTTCTTAATTATTTATAAATCCCTCCATAATATTAATAAATCACATAATTTCCCAAATAATTGGATCTTTTACTAATTAATTAGAAGTCAAAATTTCGGGATATTACAAATGCTTATCCTAATAATAATGTGGGAAATGAGGAACTTGGTTCAAGTACTGATCCAAATGCCTTATTATGGCCTTGCAAATGATTATAGGCGCAAAATTAGAAGAATATTTCTGGGATAACCTAGAAAAAGATGAGTTCATTTTAGATGGACAAAATACTTCACCCTTAGACGAAGTAATTAAATTAATGACTCTCGACGAATTAAGTCGAAAAAGAAATGGAAACAAGACCGTAATTAAGAATAATTCTTGGTATTGAAACTCTATACCCTATAGAGGAAAAATGTAAACCGAGCAAGAATTTAATCAAGAGAATGACCAATTCGTAAAGATTAAGCTCCCGTTAGAAAAAGTTTGTGGTGAAAATCCTATAGACCCTAAGAAGTCTAAAAAATGGATGACAAAGCCTACCATCAAACTTACGGATCCAAAGGTAATAGTCAAGGTTAAACCCATGATCTATAGTCCACTGATAGAGAAGAAGAATTTGGTAAACAAATTCAAGAATTATTAGACTTAAAAATTATTAAGCTAGCGTTAATTGATAATAGAATTAACAATAGAACGCATTGTGTACTAGGTCCAAAGAAAAGGCAACCTAGCCTACAATAAATTTATATTTGCGCCTATCCTAAGTTCGGTCTTAGTATACACAAGTAAAAATTTAGATAAAGCCTTATCACTTATACATCACTTCGATAGAGAAGATCCGATGAATGAAGGTGATAAGCCTTTTAAAGTGTAACTTATTTATTAAGTTATGCACTAACCAATAGTCATCACAGTATTGACTATAGAAAAACCGAATACATCGAACTAGACGATGTTTTCTCTGAAATAGGAACTATAAAAGAAAAGAATTTTTCTAATATAGATTCTAAAACAGACACTTGGGCATTTGATATTGCTAAAAACAAAAGTATATTAGGCGCTGAAACAACACCTGCTATAAATGATAGATTCTCTGTTGGAGCATCTTCATCGCGAAAGAGCTTTGTTCTAAAGGTCTTGATGGCCTTTTTTATTGTTTCTGGTAAATGATTTATTTCCAGAAGGTTCTTGTTGGGATAAACGAGTTTTACCATCCCATATCTGAATGCTTCGTTGACAGAACTGGCTTCAGCTCCTTCAATGAAGTTATATAGACTAAAGTCTTGTCTATCCGTTGTGAAGAATTTTTCATTTAAGAAATGATCTTCATTTGTCCGTCTCCGGCATATCCGAAGAGTTGATTGAATCTTTCTTCATTAAGCTCAAAGTGTTGTGATTTCTCTAACCGGTTTTACGGTAGAGATTCTCCCAAAGTTGAAACCATTTTTGTAGGCTTCTTTTCTTTTCATAAAATTTCCTTGAAGGTTGCCTTTAAGCAACCGCACTTGACATCAACTTTGGAGGAGTTGTCAAATGTTGTTGTTTATATATTTCTCCCGCAACGTGAGCTTCAAAGTAAAAGTGCTAAAACGTTTATGTTGCACTCCCGAAATGCCTTCTATCGCATGTTTTGCGCCTTCCCATACGTTGTATATACCGCATATGGTCCATTAAAGACCACATAATAATATTTTGGTCGTGAAATGACCGAATCAACGGGTTTTGATACTGAAGTTTGACCTTCAGAATTATTAGGATGTTGAATTTCCTTTGTATTGGGCCTAAATCCGTTGACTAAGTCAGAGGGTTTAACCAATTTATTAGATGTCTGTACATCTGTTACATCTTTTTCCAAGATGCTAGGAATCAACGGATTTGATGACTCTTTACCGGTTACCGTTTGACCCGGAGTAGCTGATATTTCACCACTATTGCTAGTGCAAGGAATATCAATTTCCTTTTGTTGCTTATTGGAATTTTCCAATAGGCTTATTCGGTATCTTAGAACTTTTAAGTCTAAGTCTATGGCTGCTTCCTGCAACTTCAATTTTTGCAATTCATCCATTGCTTTTGATTGCGTCAATCTCCTGGTTTTAACCTGTAAATTCACGGGTTAGGAAATCAGCAAATACATTTTTACTACCTGCGATGTGTTCCACGTCGAAGCAGTATCTTGATAGCCACATTTGCCATCTAACAAGTCTTCCCTGTTTATTGTCACCTTTTATATTGGTGTTTAGGAAATGTGTGAAGTTTTTATTATCCGTCCTAATTAAAAATTTAACAGAGTCGATAAGCGCTAAACTTCTTAATAACTCGAATTACGGCTAATAATTCTTTTTCATTACTATGATAGTTTATTTCAGAATTTTTGAAACTGCCTGAAGTATATCGGAAAATTAACTCTTGTTCAGAGTTCTTTGCTTTGAGGATTCCTCCCCAATACTCATCTGATGCATCGGTTTCAATGATCAGTTTATCCTCTGGTAAAGGATGATATAGCTTTGGAAAGATGGTCAAATTCTTCTTAACCTTTTTGACATAGGTTGTATCAACCTCAATTATACAACGGATAAAACCAATGAGATTCTTAGACAACAAGAAAAGGCTAGAAACCGCCTTATCAACTTACAATTATGTGATGTTTGTTATTTAGACACATTCACATATGATTTGAAACAAATCTTTATAAACTTCCAGGTGTTGAATTTGCTGGATTTATAAAGAAATATTTAAGCAAAATCCCTATTGTAGGAGAAAAATCTCTTCAAAGGTTTGAAGTTGAAACCATCGGGGTTGCTATTAATAGTCTTGGATTTTCCAATAGGATTGTGAAAGAAGAACTCACAAAAATTCGTGATTTATCTAAGCAACATAAGAAATTGAAGAAATTCAATAAAAGATGTTGTTTAAACATCATGGATGCACCCACCGATTATGGTTGTACACCACAAAAAACTTATACAAATGATAAGTTTAAAAATCATTATAAGAAGAAGAAGTTCTCTTATAAAACACGAAATAAACGGTTTAAACCAGGTAAGTATTTTAAATCTCGTCAGAAGACTGGCCAAGGAGAGAAAGATACTGACAAAAAGAAATTTTGCCCCAAAGGCAAGAAGAATTGTAGATGTTGGATCTGCAATGTTGAAGGTCATTACGCTAATGAATGTCCTAACAAACAACAATATCCTCATAAGGTTAATCGAATTGAGGAAATAATAGATTTAGGTTTTGAACCTATGAAGATATATATGACTCATATAGAGAAGTCTATATCTTTAGAGAGGTCTTAAGACTCAAGAAGAAGAAATCTCTAGAAACTTAGTCTTTTCTACCGATGAAAATAATTATTCACCGATGAATATAATTCAAATGGATACGTACTAACTTAACCATTCAGAAGAACCCCGGAATGATGAAGAATTAGTAATAGCTAGAAATATTACTAATCCAAACTCCATTTATATCAAAGGACAATTAAAGTTCTCAGGATATAAACAGATAAATTTACATTGTTATGTAGATACTGGCGCTAGTCTTTGTCTAGCATCAAAGTTTGTTATACCTAATGAGCATTGGGAAAATGCACCCAATACCATTCCGTTAACAATTGCAAATAAAGAAACCCTACATGTTTCTAAAGTTTGTAAAAATCTTAATATACGAATCGCAGGTGAAATATTTCACATTCCTACGATTTATCAACAAGAAAATGGCATGGACATTTCTTGGTAATAACTTCTGTCAATTGTATGGACCTTTCACACAATTCACGATAGAATTATTTTTACTCTTGATAATCAACCAGTGATTATTGGAAAAATAAGAAAAGCCTTTACTATGGCACAACACGGGTTTTTTAAATCTATGAAAAAGAATTCTAAACAACTTATACCCGCACCTATCCCGGTCAGCTCTGAAAAAATAAAATTTTTAGAGGGGGGAGAACGAAATATGTAAAACTGAGCAAGAATCTAATCAAGAGAATGACCAATTCAGAAAGATTAAGCTCCTGTTAGAAAACGTTTGTGGTGAAAATCCTATAGACCCTAAGAAGTCTAAAAAATGGATGACAGCTACCATGAAACTTACGGATCCAAAGGTAATAGTCAAGGTTAAACCCATGATCTATAGTCCATTGGATATAGAAGAATTTGGAAAACAAATTCAAGAATTATTAGACTTAATAATTAAGCCTAGTAAGCCACCTCATATGTCTCCAGCATTCTTAGTTGAGAATGAAGCAGAGAAAAGAAGCGGAAAAAAAGAGAATGGTTGTCAACTATAAAGCTATTAATACAACAACAATAGGTGATAGTCATAATCTTCCGAATAAAGATGAGCTTCTAACTCTTATACGAGGGAAGAAAATCTTTAGTAGTTTTGATTGTAAATCTGGATTCTGGCAAGTTCTGCTAGATGATGAGGCACAATTATTAACTGCTTTTACATGTCCTCAAGGGCATTATCAATGGAATGTTTTACCTTTCGGGTTAAAACAAGCCCCATCTATATTTCCAAGACATATGCAGAATGCATTTAGATCTTTTGAAGATTTTCTATGTGTTTACATTGATGACATATTAGTCTTCAAGAATACGTAAAAAGAGCATTATTTGCATGTGGCATTGGTTCTTAAAAAGTGTGAGGAATTAGGAATAATCCTTTCATTAAAGAAAACACAACTCTTTAAAACCAAGATTAACTTCCTTGGATTAGAGATTGACCAAGGTCAACACAGCACTTTAATCATATTCGTAACACATACATAAGTTTCCAGATAAAATTGAAAATAAAAACAATTACAGAGATTTTTAGGTATTTTAACTTATGCTGAAAGTTATATTCCTAAATTAGCTGAAATTTGAAAACCTTTACAGGTTAAACCAAAAGACAATGTACTTTGGAACTGGACAGAGGTTGATACAACCTATGTTAAAAAGGTTAAGAAGAATTTAACCAGCTTTCCAAAGCTATATCATCCTTTACCAAAGGATAAACTGATCATTGAAACCGATGCATCAGATTAGTATTAGGGAGGAATCCTCAAAGCAAAGAACTCTGAACAAGAGTTAATTTGCCGATATACTTCAGGCAGTTTCAAAAACACTGAAATAAACTATCATAGTAATGAAAAATAATTATTAGCCGTAATTCGAGTTATTATGAAGTTTAGCGCTTATCTCACTCCTGCTAAATTTTTAATTATGACAGATAATAAAAACTTCACACATTTCCTAAACACCAATATAAAAGGTGACAATAAACAGGAAAGACTTGTTAGATGGAAAATGTGGCTATCAAGATACTGCTTCGACGTGGAACACATCGCAGGTAGTAAAAATATATTTGCTGATTTCCTAACCCGTGAATTTACAAAGTTAAAACTGTAAGATTGACGCAAAGCCAAAAGCAATGGATGAATTGCAAAAATTGAAGTTTCCGGAAGCAAAGCTACTGGACATAGACCTAAAGGTTCTAAGATATCGTATAAGCCTATTGGAAAATTCCAATAAGAAACAAAAGGAAATTGATATTCCTTGCACTAGCAATAGTGGTGAAATATCATCTACTCCGGGTCAAACGGTAACCGGTAAAGAGTCATCAAATCCGTTGATTCCTAGCATCTTGGAAAAAGATGTAACAGATGTACAGACATCTAATAAATTGGTTAAACCCTCTGACTTAGTCACTGGATTTAGGCCCAATACAAAGGATATTCAACATCCTAACAAATCTGAAGGCCAAACTTCAGTATCAACACCCGTTGATTCGGTCATTTCACGACCAAAATATTATTACGTGGTCTTTAATGGACCATATGCAGTATATACACCGTATGGGAAGCTTCAAAACATGCAAGTAGAAGGCATTTCAGAGTGCAACATAAACGTTTTAGCACTTTTATCGAAGCTTGCGTTGCAGAGAAATCTATGCACGACAACATTTGACAACACCTCCAAAGTTGATGTCAGTGTGCATTGCTTGAAGGCAACCTTCAAGGAAATTTTACGAAAAGAAAAGAAGCCTACAAAAATGGTTTCATCGGGAAGAATCTCTACCTTAAAACCAAGAGAGAAATCACAACACTTTGAGCTTAATGAAGAAAGATTCAATCAACTCTTCGTATATGCCAGACAAAGAAATGAAGATCATTTCTTAAATGAAAAATTCTTCACAACAGATAGACAAGACTTTAGTCTATATAACTTCATTGAAGGAGTCGAAGCCGCTCGTCAACGAAGCATTCATATATGGGATGGTAAAACTCGTTTATCCCAACAAGAACCTTCTAGAAATAAATCATTTACCGTAAACAATAAAAAAAGGCCATCAAGACCTTTAGAACAAAGGTGATTAAGGAAGCCGACCGATTAATCTTCCTCAAGATTCACAAGACATTTCCAATTTGGAAAGACAAGATGTTTCAACCAAAGATATCACATAATTGAGATTGGAATCTCCAAAGAAAAACTTGATTATACACCATCAAGAATCATGGAACTCACATCCAATAATTTTGAGCAAATGAACGTTCAAAGATTTGGTCAATTAATTGATCAATTATTAAAAATACGTGATGATTCACTTATCAAGGTTAATTATCAAGATCAACACATTTTGGTAATTTCCAAAACACTAAAGCAAATTACAGCTGAAAATATAAAGTCTCTCCTTCAGTTTGAGAAGTCATTTCGTAATGGACATATAATGACTGTTGGTCCTAGAGAAGGGTGAAACTATATTCAGAGGGGGGGTGAATGACTACAGTGGAGTTTCAAAAACTTTTCTTATGTTTAAAAGCTTTTGGGCAGCGGATAAGTCCCTTCTTACATGTTGTTTTCAAATCGCTTAGACAAATACGTATATAAGTTATGATCTAGGCAATTTAAATAAATGCCGTAAACTAAATTGCGTAAAGTAAATTGGCACAAGGCTTATAGTGGTTCGTGGTGGTGTAATCACTTAATCCACTCTTCTCCCGTGATGATTGGAGGAATTCACTATTGCTTTCACAGATACAATAGTATGATTGTCCTTGGCTTCCCAAGCTTCACAATCTACAAGACTATCACTCATTGATCGCAATGCCTTCTGATTCGCCTCTATTGTCGCTCCTTAAGATCAAAATCCTTCGCCAGCCTATCACAGACTCAACTCCTTCTCGCATTGCCTCGATTCGCTTGTTTCGCTTGATGTGAATGTGATTCACAAACTTGCTTGATCAATCTCAGTGCTGAATATGACTTTGTAGTTCTGATGTCTGAGTTGATCACTAGATGTATCCTTGTACGTTCAGAGAGAAGGCTTTTCAAATTGACAGAGTATTTCCTTGATCTTTCTTTTTCAATCATTATCTTTTTTGTCTGTCAGTGCCTTCTATTTATAGCCTTGAATAACCTTGATTTTGAAATTCCATCCGTTGGCTATATTAATGAGGGAATAATCCTTGATTCCCCTTTAATTGCATTCCCCTTGATTTCGTTGATCGGATTTTTCCTTCAACCATATAGCGGAAAATCGTTCTTGATTGATCCTCTATTGATTGTGCATTTAATGCATGATCTTCTCGAATCTTCAACATATATTAAATCCGATCCGGTAAGTGTTACTTCGCCGTTTTTCGAACGGTTGAGTGATCCTTCGATTTAGCCGTTTTAGATCTTCCTTCACCGTTTTGTCTTCACTCACCGAAAGTCGCTTTACTCACCGATTCACCGTTTCCTTCTTTGCTTCGCTTTAAGGAGAATCTTTTGTACTTCACCGATCCTTGATTGGGGTGAGATCGTTGTACACCATATTCGAATATTAAGTTTCATCACTTAAAGCATAACTTAGACTTATCCAAGGTCATCACGTACTTCCTTGGTTATAAGTCGACCATAATGTCTTCAATGTATCTCTCGTTGGTGCTTGGCCGGCTTCACTCACCGAATATATGTTTTTTACTTTGCCGTCCTACCAACTAGTACAATACTTGTCTGACTCAACTTATACAACATGTCAGACTCTAAGTAAAGACTTATACAGAGAATTCTAACTTATTTCAGGCTTGCTATAACAGCTAGTATGGCCATCATCAAAACATAGTAAATTTTCCTAACAATTTCTCCCTTTTTGATGATGCCAACACCCTCATAAGCCTGAACATAAGTAATCCAAATTTTTCTTAATAATCAACAGAATAAAAACTCAGCAATTTTATTCATCCATCATAGGGTAATAAGTTCAAAAACATTATTCAAATGTTACAGACTACATTTTGCTTAATTCAGCCTTTGTACCTCTTGAACTTTGTAGTCCGAACCTCTTCTCTCGTCTTTCTAATCAATTTCGGAAACTTCCACTTCCAAGATGCCATAGCAAAGGTATTCGTATACCCCCTTGAATACTTTCTTTGCAAAGAGTCCGTTGAAATCCGGCATAGTCTCATTTGCCCCAGTCTCCAAAGTGCTTCCCAAGTCTCTCCTTGGCTTCAAGCAATGTGTGAGTCGCAACTTTGAGACTTTTGTAGAGACTCCACCGGTCTTGTTTGTTCATTCTTCCCATAGGATTGAAGAATTTTGCCATATAGTTGAAGTCTTCTTGTTGTTCGCTTGGCAAGTCTTCCGGTCCTTTTGCGTACAAGGTATGGCCGAGCTTGGTTTGTTGTTGGTTTGTTTGAGAAGTGCAAACTCTCTTTTCACTTCATTGTAGAGTTTGGCCATATCGCTTCTCATCCTTTCATCCCGATAGCTTAGCCAATCAGCCCATGCTTCATCTTGTGAGGAATGAGGATAAAGTCCTTCCTGTACTCTGGAAAATTCTCTTACATGGTCCAGTACATCTGCTTCATATTCAACTTTGCTTTGGTGACCAGTGAAAGTTCTGTGTTCCCCAGTGTATCTGGAGCTGCTACTGCCTCTGCTGGTGTTTCCTCTGGTGCTAAGTCTGTGTTGACTTGCTGATCTCCTTTGCTGGCTAGATCCAGGCCTTTGCTGTCTGCCGGATCTGTCTCTATCATCATCTCTTCTTTGCACAGAAGAGGAAATCCAAGCAGGCAGGTTCATTTAGTGGCCTTTTCTCTTTCTTCTCCGGCCCTCCTTTGTTGTTCTTCTCGCCTCATTCCCGATTCTTATTTCTCTCGTCCCTTGCTCTCGCTTGTTCTTTAGTGAAGTTTGGGGGTCTAATAGTTGATCCTTCAGCTTATCCCGATTTTCCCCTTTTGGCAAAGATCATCCCTTTGCCGGAGTAAGATGCTATTTGTGGCCTCTCGCCGTTCCAATCGAGAGTCAAGTTTTGATTCAATAGATGTGAATCGTTGTGATGATCATTCAATTTCTCATTGACACTACGAAATCTAGTGCCAAAAGCCAATGCCATCGATTCATTTTCTTGGGAAATGTGTTGCCCGAGGCCTGCAAGATTGTTAGTGATATTGATGTTAAGTTGCCTTATTAGATTTCCTTGTTGTTGAACAACAATATTTTGTGCATCGATGTATTCTGCAATGGCCTGAAACTTGTGTTCAATGGAGGAGCTTTTATCATTAAATGCTGAAGGCATGGATCTGAGATACATGGCTTGCTGCTCCAATTCTTCAAGCCAGAAAGTCTGCTGCTTTTTCGAAAGTTTCATTTGTTATGCCAGTGGCCAGCTGAGAGAGTTTGTGTCTTATGTCATCTGGTTCCTGATCTGTTTGCTGTCCCTTGTCTTGATGTTGAGTAACATCTTCCCTAATTTCTAAATCTTCAAGAATTTGGGTAGATGTGTATGCTGGTGTGGCTTGAGCTGTTGTTCCCCCTTTCTCTGTGCCGGAAGTTGCCTTGACTGGAGTGGCAGCAGCTGAACCAGTGTCCACAATGTTTGTGTTGTCAGCTGGAGTGTCAACAGAAAGTGGCTGAGTGGCTATCTTTGCTGGAGTTGTAGACTTGTTGGATGCTTGAGGTTTCAAAAATGTACAGAGAAGAGCGGTATCATCAATTGCATCTGGTGTAGGGGCATCCTCTTTTCTGTTTTCATCAAGATCATTAGCATGATGATCATTATCCTCATTGTCATCATGATCATCTCCTTCATCTTGATCATGATCATCATCACCATCTCCACCATCTTCTGAGTCATCACTGTGTCTATCGGATGTCTGGGGCAGTTTTGCCTTTGCTGCATCAACCAAGTCCCATAGAGGGGATTCATCAAGGACACCAACCAGAGTTGTAATTCCCAAAAAATCAAATAGCCATGCTTCTTCTGCAAGCATGCGGTCAGAGTCTTGAAGCTGTTGTCTGGAATCACCTTCCTTTCACTCAAGATATTATGCAATTTGATCATCTATATCGTTTGCAGACAATTGTGCAACTTCTTCTGGAGATTCCTCATCATCTCCAGTGTCTTCCTCATTAGGATGTTGTTCATCCTCACCGTCATTCTCTTCTTCTTGTTGTTCGCTCGCCTTCGTAATCCTCCTCTTCTTCTTCATTAATCAATTGTCCAAAGTCCGTCTTATCCAGGTTTCGCCGAACATTTTTCTTCTTTCTTTGATTGGTAGTGTGTTGTGTGGATTTCTTTCTCTTCCCTTTTTCTCGCTTTCATCCGTTGTTTGACATAGGTAAACATGACTTTGGATTCATGCAGTTTGTGGAGTTGTACAGTAGGGACTTTAAGACACTGCATAAGATAGTGTAACTGAATCCCATATGACTTTTTCACCCAGAATTGCCCTTTCTTCGTCTTTCCTTCTTTTGTCCCCTTCTTTTCCGCTTTCACTTCACTTTGGATTTGCTCTTTGATTCTTAGAAAGAAGTATTTCTCCCAGTTGAATTGTAGATTGTTGTAGATGATTCCCATTAGTCGCATTCTACTTTCTGTCATAGCATTATTTGCTCCCAACTTGCCTTCAATGGTTTTGCCAATTAGGGCACTAAACTCATTGAATGGTTTCTTCAAAGCAGATCTATGACAGTTGACTTTTGTAGATCATGGGTTTGCCGTTTTGGCAATGGTTTCCCAGAAATCATCCAAGTTTTGTGAGACCAATGTCACTTTTGCTTGACCTTTATTCGAAAGTTTGAGATGTTTTCGAATTACCTTTTCTGTAATCACCACGTCTTTGCCGTTGACAGATGCAACGATCTTGTCTTCCTCCCACTTGTCACCTTCTTCAGCAGGGAGCCCAGATACGTATTTTGCAGATTTCCAGAAGGAGATAAGATTTTCAAAGAAAATCTCGGTTATTGGAGGATTGAGAAAGGTTGATAATTTTAGGTTTTCGCAACCTGCTACCAATCGTTTGGCATCCTCGTCATTTCCGCATAGTTTCAAGTAGTGTTCTTCTTGAAAGAATGATCAAGTGGCAATCGATTTTTCATACCCAGCTTGGGTGTTTGAGGAAGATGAAGCCATTGTTGAAACTTAAAAGAAATTTTGAAGGATAGCTTCGAATTTGCAATAGAGAAAATCAAAAGTAGGGCTTGTGTTTTGCAAAAGAGTGTAAAGATTTCTGAAAATCTCTAAGTCTCGATTATATATGGTGATTTGGGTAGTGTGAACGTGGTTTGAATGTGGAAGGATTTTGTGACTAATGGTGTGATTTTGTGTACGTAAATCGCGATATTCGAGTGTAATGGGGAGTGGTTTGAGGTAAGTAATAATAGAGCCCGGGAATCGAGGCGTTTATAATTCGAAAAATAATATGGTTACCTCCATGATCATAAGTTGATCTCCACGTGTGTAATCTTCCACATAATAATCCTCCATAATTTCCTTATTATCCACGTGTAATTAAAATTGATTTTGTTCACACTTTAATTTGTCCAAGTCTTTATTTCGGTGGAGTGCCTTGGCTGGTCACTTAGCCGATGTAGTGAATTCTTCACTAAGCCGCTCCATTTAACCGTTCCTAACAATCGCTAAGTTGACTTTGCCGGATACCATTGCCTTACCTCGCTACATCTCCCGTAATGGCAAAGGGTTAAACAAATTCGATGAAGTCACTTAGCCGATTACTCCAAGCTTAGTCGCTCTTTGGTACTTAGTCAATTTCAATCATTCCTAACTCGTTCTCAACGTGCTAAATCTTTCATAACTGAGTGGTTTAGTGAAGATGTCAGCCAACTGATCTTCAGTAGATATGTATTTTAGAATGACATCTCCCTTTTCAACATGATCTCTGATAAAATGATGTCTAACATCAATGTGCTTAGTTCTTGAATGCAATACTGGATTTTCAATAATAGATATTGCACTTGTGTTATCACACATGATTGGAATTGTTTTCTCCTCCACTCCATAATCCCTTAGCTGTTGTCTGATCCAAAGTACTTGTGCACAACAACTACCTGCTGCTATATATTCTGCTTCAGCTGTTGATGTAGATATGGAGTTTTGCTTTTTACTGAACCAAGAGACTAGTCTGGTGCCTAGCATTTGACATGTTCCGAGGTGCTTTTTCTATCTATTTTGCATCCAGCATAGTCAGAGTCTGAATATGATATCAACTTGAATTCTCCATCTTTTGGATACCAAATCCCAACATTAATAGTGTTTTTCGTGTATTTGATTATTCTTTTGGTCGCTAGAAGATGTGATTCTTTTGGTTGAGCTTGAAATCTTGCACATACTCCTACCGCAAATGCTATGTCGTCTACTTGCGCTAAGTATAGTAAGGATCCAATGATTCCTCTATACATTTTCTCGATCAACATCCTTCCCTCGTTTCATCATTCCCAAGAATGACTCTTGCACATATTGGTGTATCTCGTCGTGCCACTTGTATCCATCCCATACTTGTGTATTAAATCTCTTGTGTATTTGGCTTGACTAATGAAAATACCATCCTTCATTTGCTTTACTTGAAGGCCAAGAAAATAATTTAATTCTCCCATCATGCTCATCTGAAATTTGCTCTTCATCAGGTTTGCAAATTTCTCACATAGATTTTCATTCTCTGATCCAAAGATGATATCATCAACATAGATTTGTACTAGCAATGTACTTGTTCCTTCCTCTAGTTTAAATAGAGTCTTGTCTATAGTTCCCTTGTTGAATCCATTCTTGATCGTGAATTGTGATAGTGTTTCATACCTGTGCTCTGTGTGCTTGTTTGAGTCCATGAGGGTCTTCTTGAGTTTGTATACTTTGTCTTCTTTTCCTTTGATTTGGAAACCAGTGAGGTTGTTCCACATATACTTCTTCTTCCAAAAGTCCATTTAGAAATGCACTCTTGACATCAATTTGATAGACTTTGAAGTCTTTGAATGCAGCAAAAGCTAGAAAGAGTCTGATTGCCTCCAATCTTGCTACTGGTGCAAATGTTTCATCATAATCTATTCCTACTGCTTGAGAGTAGCCTTTTGCAACTAGCCTTGCTTGTGTTTCGACAACAGCTTCCTTGCTCATCCATCTTGTTCCCGAATACCCATTTTGCTCCAATGATGTTGGCCATATATGGTCTGTCAACAAGTTCCCAGAATTCATTTCTTTCAAATTCATTTAGTTCTTCTTGCATGGCTGTGATCCAATCTGCATCTTGAATTGCATCATCTATTGTCTTGGGCTCTACTTGTGATAGAAAACATGTTAGCATATTTTCCAGTTGTCTTCTGGTTCTAACTCCTGTGTGAATGTCTCCAATGACTTGTTCTTCAGGATGAAATCGTAGCCAGTTAAGATCAGGTTGAAGTTGCTCTTCACTTGGTGCTTCCACACTTTCATGATGTGTATGAATTTGAGGTTCTGGTGTTTCTTTTGTTGCACTAATATGTGGCTCCTCTTGATTTTCGAAATGATGATTCAGAATAGAAGCTGGTATGGTTGCATTTGTATAGATTTCCCTTTGTGTTGCTTCTTCTTCTTGAAGATCTTCACCATTTGTATTTGGTTCATCAAAAACTACATGTATTGATTCTTCAATCACCAAAGTTCTTTTGTTGAGTATTCTGAATGCTTTGCTGGTGTCTGAGTATCCCATAAAGATTGCTTCATCAGCCTTTTCATCAAAGGTGTGCAGCTGGTTCCTGTTCAAAACAAAACATTTCGATCCAAACATATGAAAATACGAGATATTAAGTTTTCTACCATTCCATATTTCATATGGAGTCTTTCCATGATATATGTTGTTGATTGATCTGTTTTGTGTATGGCATGCTGTGTTTGCTGCTTCAGCCCAAAATCTCTTTGGCAAGCATGCTTCAGCAATCATTGTTCTAACTGCTTCTTTTAGAGTCCTGTTTCTTCTTTCTGCTACACCATTTTGTTATGGAGTTCTTACTGCAGATAGTTGATGTATCACTCCATTTTCTTCACAATAGGTTCTGATAATTTCATTTAGAAATTCAGTGCCTCTATCTGATCTGATCATCATGATCTTCAGTTCTTTTTCATTTTGGAGTCTTCTCAAAGCAAATCGGCGCCTTTTTGAGTGTCTCTTTCTTCTTGTTCATGAAGATGGTCCAGGTGTATTTTGAGTAGTCATCCACCACAACTAGTGGTGTATTTCTTACCACTTACACTTATCGGTGTGACTCGGTCCAAACAGTCCATGTGTACGTATGTAGAACTCTTGTTGTAGATTGATAGGGCTTTGACTTGAATGAACTTTTGATTTGTTTCCTCTTCTCGACATGCATCACATAGACTTTCTTTCTTGAATGTGATCTTCGGCAGTGTGCCTTCAACTAACTTGTTCTTTGATAGTTTGTTGATGGTCTTGAAATTCGTGTGATTTAATCTTCTCGTGCCAAATCCAAATTCGGTTGATTGTTTATTTTTGACAAGGTACATGTTTCTCGCCTTGGTCGTTTTCCAATCCACCAAATACATGTTGTCTTGTCTTCTACCCGCAAGAACTACCGTGTTGGTTTGGTCGTGAATCACTTTGCATCCTTCCTTATTGAAATGTACATTGTAGCCTTTGTCACGTAATTGACTGATGCTCATCAGATTGAAGTTATGTCCTCTAACATATGCTACATTTTGAATCTTCAAATTGTTCTTGAGTATTGTGCCTTCCCCCTTAATCTTGCCAGGGTTTTCTTTGCCTCCAAATGTGACTTTGGGTCCATAAAAAGCTTTGAAGTCAGTGAGCCATCTCTTGTTTCCTGTCATGTGTCTGGAACATCCACCGTCTATGTACCGTACATCCTACAAAACAAATTAATTAAGTTTAGGTACCCAACACCGTTTGGGTCCATACTGTTAGCGCTCATGCCTCCCATACCAAGTGTATATCCAAAAGTTCTTCTTTTTGGATAATTGAAGTCATCAACTTCATATGTATAAGGCATGGCAGAATAGCTTCTAATATTTTTACTGAAGATATTCTGATACTTTTCTCTACCTTTTGGTGCATGTGCATCCTTCTTCACTTTACAATATGCAGTAGGAAACCTTTCTTGCTTCATGTGTCTAGGAACATATCTAGATTGATTTTTTTCAAACACATGATGCATATTATGGAATGGTTTCTTCTTGTATTTTGGAGGTGCAACATTCCAATCATCCTCTGAAGGATAAAGTCTACCTTTACCTTTTAGAAGGTTTTTGTTTTTGGTTGACTGGAATGAGGATTTGGTCTGCTGTTTCACTACACTAGGTTTTGACTTCACCGGTGCAGGATGATTGGTTGGAACTATGGTCTGTTCCTTTCTAAATTTTGGTCCATGATTGGTCCTGAATTTAGGATTGTGTTGACCATTGTTTCTACTCTCATCCTGACTGTTGTAGCCAAGACCGGATCTGGATCCAAACCTTTTTGAGGGTTTGTAAGCCGGTGCATTTAGTGGTGCAAGTTGTTTTCCTTAATCGGTGAGGAGATTTTCTTAATCGATCGGTCAATAACGTATGTATGATCATCTACCGTTTGTTGATCATTTAAGTGGATCTCCTTACTAGTTAGTTCACCTTTCCTTATCCAGCTTCTTTCTTTAATCTTTTGTTTTCCTTTCTTAGATCCTTGCATTCCTTCTCCGTAATTTCATGATTCATTTCAATTTCATCAAATTTAGTCATGAGATTTTGGACTAGGTCCGTCGTATCTAACGGGAGACAAGAAGATTGTGCAAAGGTCGATGTGGATGCATTGGATGAAGAGTGAGAGCTAGATGTTACCTTAGTTTCATTTGATTCTTTGGTCATTAGACATAAAACAGTGTCTGAGCTGTCACCTTCATCTTCACTTAATTCTTTGGTCATGAGACATAGGCATGCTTTTTCATTTTCTGAGCTGTCTTCTTCATCACTGTCATCTGAATCATTATCAGATGATTCTTCATTCTTTTCACTGCTGGATTCAGCCTTGAGTGCCTTTTTGCCTTTTCTATTTTCAGATGCCTTGTACTTCTTCTTGTCATCTTTATCATTTTCTTCAGGGCAATCAGCCTTGAAATGGCCTTTTTTGTTGCAGTTGAAGCATCTGTATTCATCATCTTTCTTCTTCATGTCTTTGTTTGAGCTTGACCACTTGTTTGATGATGAGTTTCCTTTGAATGGCTTCTTTTTGCTAAACCTGTCAAAACGTTTAACTAATAAAGCTACCTGTTCTTTAAGTTCATGTGTCTCTTTGCTGATACAATCGGCAAAGTTACTTTGCTGGGGTGCAACCAGTGCAGTGATCTTTTGTGTCTCTGCCAGAGCACCATCTTCACCGTTCAATTCGAATTCATTAGCTTTTAATTTGGACATCGTTGTCGAGTGTCGTTGCTTGCAAGATTTGTTGTTCCTCTGATTACTGATGTTATGATCTTCCATCTTTCAGGTAGTCCTCTCAAGATCTTCAAGCATACTTCTTTCTGGGGATATGTGTGTCCAAGCTGTTGCAGTTCACTGATGATGCTTGAGAATCCGTTGTCCATTTGATCAATGGATTCACCGCCTTCATTTTGAAATTTTCAAATTTTCGTTTTGCAAAAGTATAACTTGTTTTCTTTAACTCGCTTCAAATCCTTCATTTATCAATGCTAGCTTGTCCCACATCTCCTTTTCTATTTTGAAGTCTTTGATTCTCATGAACATGTTGCTATCTAGTATCTTCAAAATCATGTCTTTTGCAACAAAGTCTAGATTTGCTCTTCTCCCGTCATCCTTGGTCCAATCTTTCTTAGGTTTATCTATCTCCTTTCCTTGATCTCGCTCCCGTGGATACCACACACATCAAATCATGATTGGTCCATCATTGATTACATCCAAAGATCTCCTCATGAATTGCCGCAAGATGAGACATCATTCTTATTTTATATTCAACAAAATTATTAACATTAAAGACATGTACTTTTGACATGACGTTTGAGGAATCCATAAACACAAGTAATAGGTTTATATGTGAATGAATAGGAAACTCGATTTGAAAACTACTTTGAAAATATGTGATCTCCTTGTTACCGTAAATTAGATCCGAACAAGTTCTCGATACTAGAACACCGCTCCGATACCAATTGTTGGTCCCGAGAAGGTGAAACTATAGTCGTGGGGTGAATGACTATATGGAGTTTCAAAAACTTTTTTTATGTTTAAAAGCTTTTGGGCAAAGTGGATAAGTCCCTTCTTACTATGTTGTTTTCAAATCGCTTTAGACAATCACGTATATAAGTTATGATCTAGGCAATTTAAATAAATGTCGTAAAGTAAATTGCGTAAAGTAAATTGGCACAAGGCTTATAGTGGTTCGTGGTGGTGTAATCCCTTAATGCACTCTTCTCCCGTGATGATTGGAGGAATTCACTATTGTTTTCACAGATACAATAGTATGATTGTCCTTGGCTTCCCAAGCTTCACAATCTACAAGACTATCACTCCTTGACCGCAATGCCTTCGTGATTCCTCTATTGTCGCTCCTTAAGATCAAAATCCTTTAGCAAGCCTATCACAGACTCAACTCCTTCTCGCATTGCCTCTCGATTCGCTTGTTTCGCTTGATGTGAATGTGATTCACAAACTTGCTTGATCAATCTCAGTGCTGAATATGACTTTGTAGTTCTGATGTCTGAGTTGATCACTAGATGTATCCTTGTACGTTCAGAGAGAAGGCTTTTCAAATTGACAAAGTATTTGCTTGATCTTTCTTTTTCAATCATTATCTTTTTTGTCTGTCAGTGCCTTCTATTTATAGCCTTGAATAACCTTGATTTTGAAATTCCGTCCGTTGGCTATATTAATAAGGGAATAATCCTTGATTTTATTCTTGATTCCCCCTTAATTGCATTCCCCTTGATTTCAGTGATCGGATATTTCCTTCAACCATATAGCAGAAAATCCGTCCTTGATTGATCCTCTATTGATTGTGCATTTAATGCATGATCTTCTGAATCTTCAACATATATTAAATCTGATCTAGTAAGTGTTACTTCGCCGTTTTCTGAACGGTTGAGTGATCCTTCTGACTTAACCGTTTTAGATCTTCCTTCACCATTTTGTCTTCACTCAGCCGAAAGTCAGTTTACTCTGCCGATTCACTGTTTCCTTCTTTGCTTCAGTTTAAGGAGAATCTTTTGTACTTCACTGATCCTTGATTGGGGTGAGATCAGTGTACACCATATTCGAATATTATGTTTCATCACTTAAAGCATAACTTAGACTTATCCAAGGTAATCACAGACTTCCTTGGTTATAAGTCAGACCATAATGTCTTCAATGTATCTCTCGCTCGGTGCTTGGCCGGCTTTACTCTGCCGAATATATTTTTTTTTACTTTGCCGTCCTACCAACTAGTACAATACTTGTCTGACTCAACTTATACAACATGTCAGACTCTAAGTAAAGACTTATACAGAGAATTCAAACTTATTTCAGGCTTGCTATAACAGCTAGTATGACCATCATCAAAACATAATAAAATGTTCCTAACAATGAAAATTCATAATGTGGACATTTGTTCAACATTAAAAAGAGCCTTTGATAAGGTAAAACTTAGTATCTTTGCAAATATTGCAATAAGAAGATACAACAGGAAAAAATTATTGATGAAGATCACAAAGTTGGTTCAACATCAGCATATGAAGACGGAGCATCAGCACCTACGTCTGAAAAATTCACATCAGACACTACATCAAAGAAACGCGTGGATAATATGTAAGCACTTACGTCAAGGTGCAATAATACAAAGTCAAGAAGACAAAATTTTCCTCGTTGAAAATAAAGTATTCTCGGTGGAGAATAAAGTAAAAGCAAAAGAAAAGCTTGTCGACCAACAAAGCTAGAAGACAAGAAACTTTTTCTATAATGCAATAAATCGTCAGCCATGACGAATGTAAAATGAATATTCACATGTGAATTATTTGGATCCTTCCTTCATTCATCCATAAAATGAGGAAGTTATTTTCATTTGTAGATATCGCTTGCACAATATCTCCTTCCGCATAATAAATTTTGTACCCCTTTTATTAAGCTTTCACCTAAATGATGAGTGAGTAGTCCTCTCCTATAATGGAGATTGCAACACCATCTGTCATGTATTAGTATTTCAAGTGTGTATGTAAATATATTTGTTTTGAATAAAATTTATCTTTACAAATCCTATTTCTACATATCCCATGATTCAATTGTTCTGAGAACCTGAAGTAGCTGGAGCGTCATCGGAAGAGTACCGCTTGGCAGGAGGCCGTTAGGGAAAGTGTCCATTGGTGTTGCTATTGGTGTGGGAGCAGGGGAAAGTCCAGGGGATATGATGAAAGAGGAATTGTTCGGATAGAATTTAAACGATTCGAAGGCAATGATCATACACATGGAAGAGCTATACATATGATGGTGCCATCTTCATTATAGATTTATAAAATCAAAGGTACACGCTCTAAATAATTCCGCAGAAAACATACCTTTGTATGTCTCATTAAAAATTTGGTATCAGAGCCTTGTTTAAATCCTTAGGGAGAAAACTAAAAATGGACCCCGGTCCATTAAGTCCAGATAATTCTGATGAAGAATAAGAAAATCACGAGTGTCAACTCGTCCGTAAAGAATCCTCTACTGGATTCAATGCTAATATAATAATTCAGAAAGAATTATTATCTAAAATTAAAGCTTCTAAACTAGAACTAAAGAAAGAAAAAATCTTTAGAATGCCTAGTCTTATAAGCAGCGTCTTCAAAAGAGAAAACAAAATTTATTATTTTGTTAGTACTCGAGAATTCTCTGTAGACATTAAAGATGTCAGAGGAGAAGTATATTTACCTCTTATTACTCAACAAGAGATAATAAGAATCTTCATAAAATAAAAGAAGAACATAGATCTACGATCAGTATGGTTCATCTTGGAGCTATAAAGATTTGTATAAAATCTCAATTTCAAGAAGGTATTAACACATCTATTAAACTAGCGTTAATTGATAATAGAATTAACAATAGAATGATTGTGTACTAGGTGCGCAAAAGGCAACCTAGCCTACAATAAATTCATATTTGCGCCTATCCTAAGTTCGGTCTTAGTATACACAAGTAAAAATTTAGATAAAGCCTTATCACTTATACATCACTTCGAAAGAGAAGATCTGATGAATAAAGGTGATAAACCTTTTAGTGTAACTTATTTATTAAGTTATGCACTAACCAATAGTCATCACAGTATTGACTATAGAAAAACGTAATACATCGAACTAGACGATGTTTTCTCTCGAAATAGAACTATAAAAGAAAAGAATTTTTCTAATATAGATCGTAATACGTACTTTTGGGCAATTGATATTGCTAAAAACAAAAGTATATTGGGCGCCGAAACAAAGACTCGCTATAAATGATAGATTCTCTCGTTGGAGCATCTTCATCGCGAAGGAGCTTTGTTAAAACTCCTGCGGCAAGGAATAACTTGCTCGAAAGATCTGCATCTATGAGATCGGATAAAGAACTACTCCTTTATATATCTGAAAGAGTAGATAACGCCACCCAAACACTTAAAAAGCTTTGTGGTTAAATGGAGGTTATTAAAAAACATATTTGTTTCCAGAAGTTCTGGAAAGAAGCAAGGATTAGTTTCCTTAGCAAAAGATGTAAATTCCAGAAGGATATATTTCATAGAGAAATATCCGGAAAACCTTTAAAGGTTTCATTACCTATAAAATGAGGTTGTTGGGATTGCTGGAATAAACGCCATTAATATGGATCCAGTATTCAACAAAGAAAAAAGATTAAAGGAATTAGTTCCTTTACACAAGGAAAAACCTGGTTACGGTGACGGACCAGTTAAATTTGGTAATCAAATACAATATTTGATCACTAAAGGTGAAAGAGCTAGATATCATAGCTAGAAAAATGGATTTCAAGAAGAAATCTACTTAAGAGATATTTCTGGTACTAAGAAATTAACTCTTTCCAATAATCGATATTGGTAGATATGACTCCACCATATTTCGTTAAGAAGGGCCGATTATTACAAATCAAACCCTTAAATCGAGAAACCAATATTACTCATTGGTTTTCTACGAATGAAGTCAATATAAAGGCAATACAATATTTAGGCAATAACTTAAATGTAGCATCTGCATGAATATTGTTAAGACTCTACAAAAGGCTTTCCTTTTTTGGAATAAGCAAAGATCCTGACTAAGAAAGTTACTGAGAAGAGAAAGGCTGCTGACACTAGAAAGATAACTGAAATGCTAAAGCCGAATAAAACAAGGAAGCAATCAGTAGAGACTGCTGAGTCTACTGAGGGTCCAGCTGAAGTTGAAGTTACTGACCCTACTGATGTTGTAAAGAAGAAGTCTGCTGCTGAAATCTTGAAAGAGCAACAGAAGGAAGATAAATGAAAGAGGAAAGTTGCTGACATTGAAGCTGAACGACCTTCAAAAAGAATGAAAGAGATTGCTAAGAAGAAAAAGCATGGAAAAGGCAAAGAGTTAAGGGTTCTGGAGGAACAAAGGGAAATAGAAGAAGAGGATGTTGAGCCTATTGCTGATGTTGGTGTTGTTCTAGAACAACACATTGAAGAATCACAACACCATGCTGAGGAAACTGTTCCAGACCCTACTGTGGAAACTACTGAGGTTGCAACTGAACAACATGGTGAAGAACCACACAAACCTGCTGAACCAGAACCTGTTGTGGCAGTTATTGAATCTGCATCTCTAAAGGCTGTTGAGCCTACTGAGGCTGGAGAAGTTGTTGTTGAGCAACTTACTGAAGAACCGCAGCAGACTACTGAATCAGCACCTGCTGTGGAAATTGATACAATTGTACAAGACCCTGCCATTTCTGCAATAATTCAGGGGGAAGAGCAATCTGTTGCTGACCCTGCTGATGAGCATGTAAGTCAGGGGGAACCTAGTGTTGAGAAGATGGAGGTAGTAAGGACAAATTTGCAATCTGATGAGCCTACTGACCTGTTGGCATCTGCTGAAGAAACACTAAATTTACTTGTTGAGACCTTTGGAGGACAACAAGGTGAACAAACAAAGCTCCTAGAAAGCCATCAATGCCCTTTGAGAGGAAGGAAAAGAAAAGGAAGGAAAGGTATGTTGATCCCAAACTCAAGTCGGTTCGATTACTTTCAATGGAAGTTTGGCAATTATAAGAGACAAAAAAAACCGCCGAGCCAATGATAGATTTTGAAGAATTGGGTTTTGAAAAGTTAGAGGTGGAAAATCTACTTGAACCGGTTAATACTTCTTTGCCGGAAATGAGGTCGATGGAACTCATTGAAGAAGAAAAGAAAGAATGAGGCATCATGTTTAAGGATCCTAGTGGATGCACCGTATAGTGATGATTCATCATCATCCGATTCGATGATGATCATCCTACACATCAAGGAGAAGCCAGTGGAACTGCATTGTCAACTGAACCAAGAGTAGCACAGTCTACTGGTGCTGGCAAGTCTGCTGAGGGCCATCAAACTGATCAAATGGATGAAGATCTGGAAGATCTAACTATAGATGATTTGGAGGCTCTAATCAATGATGGTATAAATTTTGGTGGCAATAGGCTGGTTGGTATGTCTGATACTTTATTTGTTGTGGAATCTGATGAACATCCTGACAACAAACAGTCTGAAAATTTGGATGAGGAGACTGTCATTGCACATAGTGAGCATGACATCAGTTCTAAGGATTCAACTCAATATCAGGAATAGATTGATACTCAGGACACGTTATCTAAAACAGTTGATACTCTACAACAGATTGCTGATGCTAGAGGATTCTAGAGGAAAATATGGCAATATTTCCTGAAATTCTTGTACAGAGAGTCTTGATCACTGAGGAACAAACAGTGATAGGACAGAGATTGGATTTGGTGATGGGGTTGGAAGGATCACTGTCCCGGATTTTATCAATACAAAACAACAAGTAATAAACCGGTTAACCTCAAGTGCAAGGATCGTAGTGTAGAGGCTATGCCGGGTCGATCTTACGGGGAACTAGACGAATGTGAATCCTAGCTTTTGTTTTAACTAACTATGTCACGAACTACACTAAACAGTGGACTAATCTAAACAAAGATTGCAGAAAATAAAACTAGACAAAGGCTGAACACCAATGCTAGGAAGGATACGGGTAACGAACTTATTAACTAAACTAAACCAATTGCAAAAAGGAAATTAAATAAGCAAAACAAGACCCGAGTTGCAAGGATTTAAAATCAAATTATAAAAGGCAAACGAGGATTGATCCACCTACCAACATGTATTGATCTCCTATCTCGATTATATGCGGTATTTATCTAGGTTGTGATTCACCTTACCTAAACATGAACCCTAATTCCTTAGGCAATTCATCTATTAACCTAGTATCTTCCAATGCTAGATTAACGCGTTTTAAGATCAAAGGTGTCAACTTTTACATTCAAATCTAGTGATTAGACTTACTAACTTCCGTTATTATAAATCTAAGGACTATTCTTATCTATGGTGATCTAAAGGTTTATCATGACTTCCATCAAACATAAACATAATCATACATGCAAATCTTCCGATATAAACGCAATTAAACGAGATAAAACATAAATAAGAAACAACCTTGGATAAATAACTCACAGTATAATCGAAATACAGAAATCAATCCAAGTTGATGGCTTCACAATTCTCGTTTGATTGAAGCTTTAGCTCCTGAGCATCCTTAGCAACACAGTTTTGCAGGAAAAGAACATAAAGACTGCTCTAATCTAATCTAATTTAAAGTTGCATAAAAGTGAGAGAAAAAAGAAGTAAAAACGCAGCCTTAGCCGCCCCTAGGGTTTAGGGTTTGTGTGATGTCGAATTGTGTGTATGAGATTGAGAAATCGCGCCTATTTATAGATTTCTAGGTCGGTTTAGGCTAAGGCGGTGCTTGGACGCCCGTCCACTATCTTGGACGCTCGTCCAGCAGCTTCTGGACGGAGGTGAACGCTCGTTCAGAACGCGTCTGAACTCTCTGAATGTAAATCGCACCTCTGAACGCTCGTTCGGTTGAGCAAACGCCCGTCCACCATGGACGGACCGTGGACGCTCGTCCATCGATGCTGGAACTCGATCTCTTGATCATTATCTCTTCCTTCTTCCATCTTTATCCTTCTTTTCTCATCTCTATCTCGATTTAGCTTGAATTATATCAACATTTGATCATCAATTTAGCCTCCAACATGTATCTACATCACATTAAGACATCGCAAAACGTAACACAATCCAAATACTCATAAAACCATAATCAAAACACGTACACAACCTCATTTTGCGAATAAACTAATTAAAATCTCACTTGCTTAATAAATCATTTAAAACCACACTTCCTATGCAAATCATATGAATTATGGGGGAGAACATCATAAAATACAACGTTATAAAACGTATAAATTCACCCTTAACAACTCCCCCACACTTAAACTTTGCTCGTCCCGAGCAAAAAAAAACAAGATAAAGGCTCGGAAAGAATATAGACACCTCAACACATATACCACATAGTCAATAAATTAGAAGCTCACCATCGTGTGTGTGTGCATAACCATAGCAAATTTCCACTAAATCCAAACTTGAATATTTCAAGCAAAACCAGCTAATACCCCCTTCAAACTAGTAATAAAAGATACTTATAAGATGCACCCTACAAAACGGAACATATCCCGGAAAAGATGATAGAACACATTTAAGACCTTTCCGACATACTTAGAGGATAATCCCTACAGCATATCCATCGGTTTATACTGGGGATAAGATTAACGATAACTAAGTCTCATTTCATTCTTTTCATACCAATTCCTAAGTTGATTCAATTGATTGAACATTTAAACACACATCAGAATAAGCTATTGCTCATCATAGCAGAATAGGACATACGTGGTATACCCTACCATACTCAAATCATAAAGCAGCTTCTTCTGACTGTCGTGAGCTTTTGGTCATCATAGTGGAATAAAACATTTCGAGATAATGCCTTACCGCACTCAAATCATCGACTAGCTTCCGACACACCCATTTTATTCATTAATTCAACTTTTTCAAAGGACATTAGCTACGTATTACTTATCACATTCAAACTTCTAGATATTCACAGTATATCATACTTGGAACTAAATACAAACTATCATAAGTCTCACGATATGAACATTAGCACTAAGCACATGACTTATAAGGAATCAAACATCACTAATCAAAAGGGGTATAACTTTATAATATAGCTCATCATTCACTATGGCTTCGTGAAAAAGAGTGTCGGGTGAAACAACTAACTTACGGAACATACGGCATACAGCATCAATGAATATAACAAACCGAACAAAAACATGCATTGCTCACTCGAGACAAAACAAAAAAAAATTTAAAATTTAGCTCATTTTTGCATAGAAATAATATCATGTAAGCAAATGTATAGATACATATCGACTAATCCCCTCCCCCACACTTAAATGACAACATGTCCTCATGGTGTGCAGAATTAAAAAATAAAGAAAGAAAGTACTTAGCTGATTGCAGTTATAAAGAAACACTTCTGGAAGCGTATCGATCCACCTCCAGAAATGCTCGATGAATGCAGGAGACTGTGGACCATCCACCGGAAAACTGACATCATCTGAAATCGCACAAAAGCTAATGCAAATTCCCTGCACTCATGAAAACAAAGAAATACCTCGGGGGATACAAGGGATTATATCGTAGCGTACAAAAGTGATAGAGATAAAGATAAGAGGAAATCGTAAGCAAAACAACACTTCGACCCTTTATAGGACTGGGACGGCTGACTGACAAAAACAAACACAATCCTAATAAAACTGAACTAAAACAACGAAAAACAACTAAAGAAAGAAACTAATATAATAAGGGATATCTAGGATGCCTCCTAGTAGCGCTAATGGTTATTGTCGTTAGCTCGACACATTTGAAGCTCAGCCCGGATCGGGCCATTTAACCTTTCGCACCCACTACCTCGTGTAAGCTTTGGTCGTAGTGTGGCCGCGTAAACAAAAGCACTTAACACATGGGGTTAAATCCTTTATAGCTTTCCAAATACGTTTAAACTTCCCCATGGTTGACCTCTTCGTCTTTCGAAGCTTTTGATGACATCTCGCGTTGACGCTCCTTCCAATACTCTTCCATATCCCAACTACCGGCTAGAACCTCATCGATTGATCACAACCGTCATCCTCGAAAACAAGTCGGGCGAAAACTCGTCGACTCGTCGACTTTGGGGTGCTACACCCGAGGATATCGAGAAATCGAACAAGTCAAAGGTTTTACCTTGGGTTCACCAATGTAATGCTTGCATCTCCGACCATTCACTCGGAACGGTTGATCGCCGTAACCGCGCGCCTCTAGAACGCCTCCGGGAATGATTTGGAGAATCTCGAAAGGACCGGACCAACGTGTTCTCAACTTCCCAGAAACAAATGTAACCTAGAATTGTATAAGAGAACTTGCTCGCCGACCCGGAATTCTCTCTTCTTTATCTTGGCGTCATGGAGGAGTTTCATCTTTTCCTTACTAATCCTGGCACTCTCGTAAGCCTGGAGTCTAAATTCATCAAGCTCATGCAACTGCTGCAGCCGGTGTTTGCCACAGGATTGGGAATCGAAGTTAAGAAACTTCGTAGCCCAATACGCCCTGTGCTCTAACTCGACTGGCAGATGGCATGGCTTACCGTAAACCATTTGATATGGCGATGTACCCATAGGGGTCTTATAGGCAGTCCTATATGCCCAAAGTACATCGTCCAACTTCAGACTCCAGTCTTTTCTATGACTATTCACCGTCTTCTCCAGGATTTTCTTAAGACTCTGGTTGCTTCGCTCAACCTGACCACTAGTCATCGGATGATATGGTGTGCCAGTTTTGTGACGAACACCATACTTCTCGAGGACTTTTTCCAAAGGCCGGTTACAAAAGTGTGTCCCTTCATCACTGATCAAGGCACGTGGACATCCAAACCTCACAAAGATATTCTTCTTCAAAAATTTCATGACCGTTTTATGATCATTGTGAGGAGTGGCAATTGCCTCCACCCATTTCGAAACATAGTCAACGCAGACTAAGATGTATTTGTTGCCACAAGATGATGGGAATGGTCCCATAAAATCGATGCCCCAAACATCAAAGACTTCGCATTCAAGGATGGGTTTCAACGGCATGTCAAACCGCCTTGTCAAAGCTCCGGTTCTTTGGCAACGATCACAAGCTTTGCGTAAAGCTTCGCGTCCTTAAAGATCGTGGGCCAATAGAAACCGGACTCGGAAGATCTTCGCAACCATTTTCCAAGGACCAAAGTGACCACCCGTGGGTCCACTATGGCATTGCTCGATTATATCGCGTTGCTCAGACTCAGGAACACACCTCCTCAGTAAACCATCTTTGCAGATCTTGAAGAGGTAAGGTTCATCCCAAACGAAATATTTCATATCAGAGAAGAACTTCTTCTTCTCTTGATAAGACATTTCAGGATCAAGGTATTTGGCATGAAGGTAGTTCACAATGGACGAATACCAAGGAACATCTGGAGAGCGGCCATCGATCAACATGATGTTTTCTAGAGGAAAGTAAAGATCTATATCATCTGGTTCACCCTTTTCCTCACTTAACATCCTAGAAACATGATCCGCCACTACGTTCTCACTGCCCTTCTTATCTTTGATTTGAACGTCAAACTCTTGGAGGGTCGTATCCAACGCAGTAAGCGCGGTTTAGCTTCCTTTTTGGTCATGAGATATCGCAAAGCAGCGTGGTCAGTCCACACAATCACTTGAGCACCCAGCAAGTAACTACGGAACTTGTCCATAGCAAACACTACGGCCAATAACTCCTTTTCGGTAGTCGTATAGTTAACTTGCGAAGGATTCAACGTGTGGCTGGCGTAATAGATAGGCTGGAACTTTCCATTAAGCTTTTGCCCTAAGACTGCACCAACAGCATAGTTGGATGCATCACACATAAGCTCAAAGTGGTAGGTTCCGGTCGGCGATATAAGAATTGGAGCAGAGATCGCCTACTCTTAAGCTCCCTCAAACGCGCGCTTGCAATTCTCATCAAAATCAAAAGTAACGTCTTCTTTGAGTAAAGTAGACGTGGGCTTGGCAATCTTTGAAAAGTCCTGGATGAACCTCCTATGAAGCCGACATGTCCGAGAAAACCTCGGACTTCCCGAACATTCTTAGGATAACTCATCTTCTCAATAGCTTCAACCTTGGCCCTATCTACTTCTATACCTTCGGCTGACACTTTGTGGCCAAGAACTATGCCTTCATCTACCATGAAATGGCATTTTTCCCAATTAAGCACTAAGTTCTTTTCCACACATCTAGATAACACCTGATCAAGATTATTGAGGCAATCATCGAAGGATTGACCAAAGACCGAGAAATCATCCATAAAAATCTCCATGCACTTTTCAACTAGCCCGTCAAAGATTGCCATCATACACCTTTGAAAGGTGGCTGGGGCATTGCATAGACCAAATGGCATCCGCCTGTAGGCGAATGTACCATAAGGGCAAGTGAAAGTGGTCTTCTCTTGGTCAACGGGATCGATGGGTATCGGAAGTATCCCGAATATCCATCCAGAAGCAAGAGAATGCGTGCCCCGCTAGACGCTCAAGCATCCGATCAATGAATGGAAGGGGAAATGATCTTTCATTGTGACCTCATTGAGTTTTCTCGTAGTCAATACGTACTCTATAGCCTCGTAACTAGCCTCAATGCTATCTCCTCTCCCTTCTCATTCTTCTCAATAGTAATTCCCCCTTTTTTGGGAACTACTTGAGTCGGGGAAACCCATTCACTGTCTGCAATGGCGTAAATGATACCCATATCTAGAAGCTTGATAATTTCCTTCTTTACGACTTCTTGCATATGAGGGTTGAGCCTCCTCTGGGGCTGTCTAACACATTTTGCACCCTCCTCAGTCTTGATCTTGTGCATACAGATATCCGGAGATATCCCTCTGATATCTCCTACCTGCCATCCAAAGGCTTTCTCATTTTTGCGCAAGACGTTTAACAGTTTAAGCTCTTCTATTCGAGACGGCTTGGCGAGAGATGATCAAAGGAAGCTTGTCACCTTCTCTTAAAAACACATACTTAAGATGTTTAGGCAACGGCTTCAGTACCAAATCTACGGGAGGATCCTCTAGACTTGATTTAAGATCACCACTCTTCAACTCAACATCGCTGAGCTTACTCAGTGGTCCTACTGCCAAGGCTTCTTCTCTTAGCTCATCCTCAAATTCAGCTGCTAACTGATCTAGATTGATCACACCATGATTGTTCAGATTATCAATCAATCGCTCATATTCTGCTTCTACGCCCAAGACTTGCTTATCCATGAAGTCATTGAAGTCATCAGACGTCTCCTCAATGGAAAAGCCGGTTGGAGAACCGGAGGGTACTTGAATAGATTTAGAAACGCTATAGCTCACCTCTTGGTCACCAACTCGGATAGTTACTTTCCCACTATCACAATCGATGAGGGCTCTAGCTGTAGATAGGAAAGGTCTTCCAAGAATCAGAGGGACATTTTCATTTTTCTCAATATCTAAGACGTACCAGTCAACTGGAAAGGTAAACCTATCTATTTGAACTAATACGTCTCTCAAGATTCCCTCTGCTTTCTTAGAAGATCTATCTGCGAACTGCAAGTTCATGGTAGTGGGTTCTAGAAGACTTTGTAAACCCAGCTGCTTGCAAATAGATAATGGCATCAAGCTTATGGATGCACCCAGGTCACATAAAGAATTTGGAAAGACTAGGCCTCCCATCTGCAATGTGAGCACAAATTTGCCTGGGTCGCCCCTCTTGGTTGGTAAGTCTTGATAATTGACCATAGAACACTCCTTACCAATTGCTTGATCCATTCCTGCTAACTTCTTCTTGGAAGATACAACATCCTTGATGAACTTTGTATACTTAGGCATCTCGACCAAGACCTCGGATAATGGCGATTTACCCGAGTATTTTTCAGAAGGTTTAGCACCTTTTCGTACTTTTTGTCTTCAACCAATGGAATGTTGCTCTTCCTCGGTGGAAACGGAAGCTTCTTCAGTCATTCTCGGAAAAGACTCTCTTTGAGGATGCGCTGACAGCTTTGTCTTCCAAATCCTTCCACCGAACCGTCTTTTCAGAAGCTTTCGTAGTCAGGGGATCAGCCACCTGACTTCCTTTTCCTTTTTCAGTCCTCAAGGGATCAGCCACCTGAGGACTTCCAATCGATTCTTTATTCCTCAAGGGATCAGCCACTTGAGGAATCTCAACTCTTTCTTCTATCAGGGGATCAGCCACCTGATTTTTCTTCTGCAGCCAAGGGGATGATGGGTGCTCAACTTCCCCTCCTGCCTTACCAATGGCAGGAGGGGCTAGTGGTTTCCCTGGAAGCCAGGGGGACCACTCAGCTGTGTACCGCTTCTTAAATTCATTGTACTGGCCTCCTCTTGTCCATAATGCATTGTTGGTACGAGGTCGTACATTGGTCGTCGCTCAAATCGGCCCGAGCAACATGACCGCCCTTAGGATTTTTCTCGGTAAACCGGGTAGATGCCCGGGGGTCTTGATGCTAAGCGCTCGGCCACCGCCCTATCCGTCTTTCAAGGTTCTTATTGGTACTCATCGTGAGCCGAATGTTCTTGTTTTGCTCCTCTTTGAATGAGTTCCACTCAGCCTTGAGGTCATTGGAATCCGAGGGGCCTTGAGAATTGGAAAATTTTTGATTTTGTGGCTGGCTGGGCCGATTCTGATAATTGGAATTGGAAATGGAGGGCCAATTCTGATTAAAACTTTGTGTTTGATTGGAAAAATTAGAGTTTGGGTTCTGATTATAACCAGGGTTTCTATTGAAGTTCGAATTAGGATTAAATCCCGAAGATTGATTAAACCCTTGGTTATGGAAACTGTTCTGGCCAGAGAATTGGTTATTGAATCTCTGATTTGTCTGGCCATGAGAAAGCATTGACTTCCGCATTCTGCCCAATCATGGGACAGAAGCGAGCAGTATGCCCCATGCTGTCACATACTTGGCATGTGATTGGATTATGCTCGTCCATAGTCATGAACGCATTGACTTGCCGAGCGAGAGGGGAAGAAAATTGACATTGGCCATCATATGGCGGTCGACGACAACTTCACGGTACGAACTTGAGAGTTCTGTGAAGGTGAAAGAGCCTGATAACTCGGATTTGAGAAGTTTTGAGAAGCTGTCATTTGAGAGGTTGCCAATTGCTTCTGCAACATGGCAACGAGATTTTGCATAGTCACCTCTTCGACCTTGGGAGGCGGAGGAGGTGCTTGAATGGCTTGATAAGAGGGGGCATAATTGTACTTGGCAATGTCCTCGAACAGCGCCCACCCCTCATCAGGTGTTTTCTTCTTGAGAAATGCCCCACCAGAGGAACTATTGACCATGCCCTTGGTGAGCTCGGTCAATCCGCTAAAGAAAGTATGGACTTGCCTTTGCTTTGGCAAGCCATGATGGGGACACTTTCGCAGAGAGACTTAAACCTTTTCCACGCCTCAAAGAATGACTCATTTTCCGGTCGACGGAATGTGAAGATTTCGTTCGACGGGGCTGTTTTTTAAGGAGGAAAGTATTGACTTAGAAATTCCTTCTCGAGCTCCGCCCACGTAGTGATGGATTCGAGAGGGAGAGAGTGATACCACTCGAGTGCCTCCCCCCGTAAGGAAAATGGAAATAGTTTAAGCTTGATGGCGTCCTCACTTACACCTTGGATACGGGTAGTACCGCATATTTGCAAGAATGTGTGTAAGTGAGTGTGGGGGTTTTCAGATTGGAAACCGTGGAAAATTGATGCATGCTGCATCATCCGAATAAGTCCGGGTTTAAGCTCGAAGTTTGGAGCAAGTAATGGTAGGCATGACGATAGCCGGGTTGATGGTGATCGTACCGGGCATGGCATAGTCGGCCAACGTCCGTCTATCTTCCGCCGCCATTATTACTATTCTTTCGATTTCTCCGTAAAGATATTGCTCAAATTCTTGATCCGGAGCGTTTCCTTCGTCGAAACGAAGTCTCCGCCTATTGGGTCGGACTATGGTCCGCTCGGGGTCAGGGGAATAGATTAGTGGTCCCTTATGACTACGAGTTTGCATAAACCGAGCACCAACTCAAGGTGTTGAGAAAGAAAGGATAGAAAGTGACGAAAGGACAGATCAGGCAGAGGGAAAGGATAACTAAACCTAGAGGAATCAAAAACTACGAAACTTAACTATGAAAAATTTAAAAACAGAAAAACAGGAAACACTAAAAACGTGTTGAAATCTTCTGAGCCCAAAATGGAAGGGAAAACAGTGGATTTTGACCTCGAAAACGGTGTCAGACGGCCTTTGGCCGTCTGCCACGTCGTCGGCGTCGGAACGAGCTTTCCGAATTGGGATCCTGCGCGCCAATCCGACACTCGAGCCGAAAGTTATGGCCAAAATACTATCAAGTGCTAAAACGGCCCCTTTTATCCTAAAATTTGATCGTGAAAGGTGTGGAGTCAGATGATTCAACCTTAGATGTCACCGAATCAACGTGGAAACTAGAAAGGATAGAAACAAAAACCCTACCTACGAAAAGACACTGAAACAGGAGGACAGACGGGCGTCCAAGGTCCTGGACGGGCGTCTGCCTCGAGGTTGAAGTGGACGGGCGTTCAGAAAACCGAACGCTCGTCTGAGGGGTCAGAAACAGAACAGAGTTGAAATTTTTACAGTGGACGGGCGTTCATAGGTATGGACGCTCGTTCATATGCAAAATTTTCCAGAAAAAGAACAGAAACGATTTCAGAATAGAGAGAAAAGTAAAGAAAACAGAGCAGGAAAAACAGGGAGAAAAAACTAATCACTAACAGAAACTTTAACCCTAATCTAAAACACCAATATCCTAACTACTTAAAGGTTAATCTTCCTAGGAATCGACCTACAAACGGGGATTAAAACGCGAGAAAACGAGAAAAGAAAAAAAAAACTGAACTAACACAGAAAAACGAAAAACAAACAAAAACAAAAACTAGGCAAACCGTCCGGTTCCCCGGCAACGGCGCCAAAAACTTGTCCCGGATTTTATCAATACAAAACAACAAGTAATAAACCGGTTAACCTCAAGTGCAAGGATCGTAGTGTAGAGGCTATGCCGGGTCGATCTTACGGGGAACTAGACGAATGTGAATCCTAGCTTTTGTTTTAACTAACTATGTCACGAACTACACTAAACAGTGGACTAATCTAAACAAAGATTGCAGAAAATAAAACTAGACAGAGGCTGAACACCAATGCTAGGAAGGATACGGGTAACGAACTTATTAACTAAACTAAACCAATTGCAAAAAGGAAATTAAATAAGCAAAACAAGACCCGAGTTGCAAGGATTTAAAATCAAATTATAAAAGGCAAACGAGGATTGATCCACCTACCAACATGTATTGATCTCCTATCTCGATTATATGCGGTATTTATCTAGGTTGTGATTCACCTTACCTAAACATGAACCCTAATTCCTTAGGCAATTCATCTATTAACCTAGTATCTTCCAATGCTAGATTAACGCGTTTTAAGATCAAAGGTGTCAACTTTTACATTCAAATCTAGTGATTAGACTTACTAACTTCCGTTATTATAAATCTAAGGACTATTCTTATCTATGGTGATCTAAAGGTTTATCATGACTTCCATCAAACATAAACATAAACATACATGCAAATCTTCCGATATAAACGCAATTAAACGAGATAAAACATAAATAAGAAACAACCTTGGATAAATAACTCACAGTATAATCGAAATACAGAAATCAATCCAAGTTGATGGCTTCACAATTCTCGTTTGATTGAAGCTTTAGCTCCCGAGCATCCTTAGCAACACGCTTTGCAGAAAAGAACATAAAGATCGCTCTAATCTAATCTAATTTAAAGTTGCATAAAAGTGAGAGAAAAAAGAAGTAAAAACGCAGCCTTAGCCGCCCCTAGGGTTTAGGGTTTGTGTGATGTCGAATTGTGTGTATGAGATTGAGAAATCGCGCCTATTTATAGATTTCTAGGTCGGTTTAGGCTAAGGCGGTGCTTGGACGCCCGTCCACTATCTTGGACGCTCGTCCGGCAGCCTTCTTCGGACGGAGGTGAACGCTCGTTCAAAACGCGTCTGAACTCTCTGAATGTAAATCGCACCTCTGAACGCTCGTTCGGTTGAGCAAACGCCCGTCCGCCATGGACGGACCGTGGACGCTCGTCCATCGATGCTGGAACTCGATCTCTTGATCATTATCTCTTCCTTCTTCCATCTTTATCCTTCTTTTCTCATCTCTATCTCGATTTAGCTCGAATTATATCAACATTTGATCATCAATTTAGCCTCCAACATGTATCTACATCACATTAAGACATCGCAAAACGTAACACAATCCAAATACTCATAAAACCATAATCAAAACACGTACACAACCTCATTTTGCGAATAAACTAATTAAAATCTCACTTGCTTAATAAATCATTTAAAACCACACTTCCTATGCAAATCATATGAATTATGGGGGAGAACATCATAAAATACAACGTTATAAAACGTATAAATTCACCCTTAACAATCACCCACACATTTTGAGGAGGTTTAGGTTGCTGAGGAACAAACAACATCTGAATAGAGGTCGGAACTGGAGGTACAGGTTGTTGAGGATCACACAGACTCGGACAAAGGTTGGAACTTACAATGGGATTGGAGGAATTCATCGCACAAGTTGAAGAAATCGTTACAAAGACAAAGCACCGAAACACCCGTGAGTACAAAGTGCAAAGCTACTGAAGTAGAGCCTACTGGAGTAAAGGCTACTGATGGAAGATGGAGGTAGTAAGGACAAATTTGCAATCTGATGAGCCTACTGACCTGTTGGCATCTGCTGAAGAAACACTAAATTTACTTGTTGAGACCTTTGGAGGACAACAAGGTGAACAAACAGCTCCTAGAAAGCCATCAATGCCCTTTGAGAGGAAGGAAAAGAAAAGGAAGGAAAGGTATGTTGATCCCAAACTCAAGCTGGTTGCTGATTACTTTCAATGGAAGTTTGGCAATTATAAGAGACAAAAACCAGCTGCTGAGCCAATGATAGATTTTGAAGAATTGGGTTTTGAAAAGTTAGAGGTGGAAAATCTACTTGAACTGGTTAATACTTCTTTGCTGGAAATGAGGCTGATGGAACTCATTGAAGAAGAAAAGAAAGAATGAGGCATCATGTTTAAGGATCCTAGGGATGCACCAGATAGTGATGATTCATCATCATCTGATTCAGATGATGATCATCCTACACATCAAGGAGAAGCCAGTGGAACTGCATTGTCAACTGAACCAAGAGTAGCACAGTCTACTGGTGCTGGCAAGTCTGCTGAGGGCCAGCAAACTGATCAAATGGATGAAGATCTGGAAGATCTAACTATAGATGATTTGGAGGCTCTAATCAATGATGGTATAAATTTTGGTGGCAATAGGCTGGTTGGTATGTCTGATACTTTATTTGTTGTGGAATCTGATGAACATCCTGACAACAAACAGTCTGAAAATTTGGATGAGGAGACTGTCATTGCACATAGAAAGCATGACATCAGTTCTAAGGATTCAACTCAATATCAGGAATAGATTGATACTCAGGACACGTTATCTAAAACAAGCTTGATACTCTACAATGATTGCCGATGCTAGAGGATTCTAGAGGAAAATATGGCAATATTTCCCGAAATTCTTGTACAGAGAGTCTTGATCACCGAGGAACAAACAGTGATAGGACAGAGATTGGATTTGGTGATGGGGTTGGAAGGATCACCCACACATTTTGAGGAGGTTTAGGTTGCTGAGGAACAAACAACATCTGAATAGAGGTCGGAACTGGAGGTACAGGTTGTTGAGGATCACACAAAGACTCGGACAAAGGTTGGAACTTACAATGGGATTGGAGGAATTCATCGCACAAGTTGAAGAAATCAGTTATAAAGACAAAGCCGCCGAAACACCCGTGAGTACAATGCAAAGCTCGAAGTAGAGCCTACTGGAGTAAAGGCTACTGATGGAAAGGATAGTCAGCAGACTGCTGTTAATGAGGATGAACTGCTGCTGGACTATGATTTCAGTGATGAGGAGTTTCAAATGCCTGAGGAAGAACTTGTTACTGCTGAACCTCAAAGGCAAATGTACCATTGTTTGAAGAAGAACCTATCTTGGAACCTCAACCAGCACAAGATCCCATTTTGGAAGATATTTTTGGTGCTATGGTTGAAGGAGGTCATGCCCCTGCTTCAAGGGATAGGATTTGGGCCATGATTGTCAGCAGACAAAGGGCTCAGTATAATGTTGAAGAGCCTGCTGATGATGTTGCTGGATATATGGCTGGAGGTGTGGTCGGTGCGATCAAGACATGTTTTGGATGAGTTGAGGGTCGTAAGAGATGAAATTACACAGCTTAAGAACTCAACTCAATAGACAAGAGCAATGATTTGAAGATTTGATGAACTTGGTTGAAAATAGAGGGAGGACTACCGAAACAAGCTTGCTTCCAACATCACATCCACTCGCTTGCTCTTGCCGATCTAACCAAAGATGTGAGAGGCATAGAACAAGGCAATACACTCAAGGAACAGCTTCTTGAAAGAACAAGCTTTGCCTCCATTCACAAGAAACTCGACAACCTTGCCGAAGCCCACAATCCTGCTGTGGCTGACCCTGCTGAAACACTTCAATATGCTGCATTGGATCCTAAAGTCACTGAGAGGATAAATTTGCTGGAGCAAACACTAGATAGAATGATCACTACAGTTGACACTAGAACAGAGATTATGGAAGGTCAACTAAACAACTTAGTGATCACACAAGAGAGTGTTCATGCCTTGCTTTCCCATTTTGCTGATGATGTCAATAAGGGGGAAGAAATCCAAACAGAAATAGCAAAAGAGGCTGCAAGAATTTTTGCTCAAAAGAGATGGGAGGCTGACACAAATACATTCAGAGAACCTGCACCTGGCAGACTTCAGATGACTGATGACCTCCTCAAAGAATATAAGAAGCTTTACTACAATAAGAGGAGACCTTACCGTGACAAGGGTTTCCGTGAAGGGCTAAATTCCTTCTTGGGACTTAAGTTTTAGGAAGCTAGAGTTAAAGTTTTAAGAGCTTCACACAGAGGTGGTAGAGGTGGAAGAGGAGGAAGAGGTGGAAGAAGTCTACCTACTACATCAGCAAGAGAGTCATTGGAAGAGTTCAAGTAATTGTACATGTGTCTAGGATTCAGAGTACACCAAATGAATCTAACTCTACCTTAGGCATGGAAATGGTGGAAGGAAGTAAATCCTCATATTGATTTTTCCCTTATTGAAAATCAATGGATGAGAGACATGGTCAGAGAGATAAGAGAATATCAAGAGCAACAAGAAAGAGTGGGAGAAAGAAGGAACTAGATCAGCAGACTTTCATATTTCTTTATCTTTTGCTGAATCTAATTTGTAATATTGCTGAACACATATGATTATAATGAGAAATGACTGAATTTGTTCTGTCTTTGTTTTTATCCTTTTTGCTTTGCTGTAAGGAGGGTATTGGCATCATCACCAAAAAGGGGGAAATTGTTGGACATATTTTAAGTTTTAGTGATGAGTGCCAGACTAGATGTTATAGAGCAAAAGTAAAAAGATGTCTAGATCAAATGTATAGGCTTGTTAGAGTTTTATTTTTTGTATAGGTTTGATCAAACAAACACTGTAAAAGGTCAGCTGACTTTCATCTGCAGACCTGTCTAGGTCAGTAAGGTACCTGAGTCAGTAGACTAGTTTAGGGACCTGCTGAAGACTGAAGGCTGAGGGGTCAAACTCAGTTATTGAAGGCTAAGGGATCAAACTTAGTGTTTAAAGTCAAGGATATGGAATCAGAATTTAGGGAAGTCTGTGATGACCTAAACTGATTACATATACCATGTGTACAAGGTCTAAGTTCCATAAGTTAAGTGGTGATTGGAACTTAGTTATGTTCAAATTGGTGTAATCTAACTTCACAATTAAAATTTAGATAAAAGACAGTCAGCTGAAGTGTTTATAAACACAAGAAACTTCGCCATACTGATCGACATGTGTTTCAACGATTTACATACACATTAACTCTCGAATGTATATTTTGATTTAATCAAAAATGTTACATTGGAAGATTACAAGGATAAGGACAGACAACAAGTGTTGATTTTGTCAACCAATCAATGGCTAAGAATAAAGGGATGTTGGAAAGATTCAGAGCTTTATCCAATGGATACAAGTCAAAGGGTGGACAGTGTGAAAACTGTCAAAAAGTAACCGACAAAGTTGTCGTACTATGTACAGTGGACGTAAAGCAAGTCAAGATGGGGAGAAATATGAAACGGCTATGTTTGAATTTCAAACATAAGTCACAACGATTCTCACCTATAAATAGAAGACCCCTACACACGAAACAAGTGATGAATTTTGAAGAAAAAAAACTATCAATCTTGAGCTATCAGATTCTTATCAAGAAATCACCTTGCTGACGTTACTGAACTTAAAACTACTGATCTAGTAAATTCTTCAAGTGTAACCTGCTATCAAGTTACATCAAGTATACAGACTTGAAGATTCCAAGCTGCTGATCATTTCATCCTGATCAAGCTGCTGAAAGCTGAATCACTTACTTGATTCAAACTCTCTTTTACAAGAAACCTACTGAAGACAGAGAAGCACTTAGGTGTCAAGAACTGTTGTTTGTGGTGGAGCTGGTGAAGAGGCAATCCTACCCTTCAAGGACCAGTGGAAGACTTTGGAGCAGCAATTCTACCTGTTCCAAGTGTTCAGTTTGTGAAGCCATAGTTATTGGTGAAGGACAGACAACTTAGGGATTTTTGTAACTGCTACCTCAAAGATCTCTAGTGAATTACCTCCAACATCACAGGAGAAGAGTGGACTGATAAGATTACACCACCTGGAACCACTATAAAAATTACCTACTTACTTTCTGCATTTACCTTCTGCATTTAGTATATTAAGCACAACAATCTACTAAACTAGCAACTGAATCACACACACTTACACTACTGAGTATCTAATACTTAGTATCATATTTTAACAACATGTAATAAGGCTTAACTTGAATATATTCCGCTGCAACAAAATTCAGTAAACTCAACTATCAACGTACTCGAGTCCGTCAGCAGACTACTGAGTGGTCAGCAGACTACTGAACTTCCTGAGTTTTTTAACTCCAAAAGTTTTAAGTGTTAAGTATATTCACCCCCCTCTAAACTTAACCAAAGCCTTTTCAAGGGACCAACAGGGATGTTCGACAGTCTCGTAGTATATGGAGGGTAGTTTCCTCAAGAAAGCATTGTAGACAGATCGGTGTGGGAAAGATATGCCTTCTACATAGAAGGGATAACGTCGGCAAGGCTTCCCTAGATGCTTGCCATAAATGAAAATTATGTCTTGATGGTCCCTTTAGTTTCCACAGATTTTCCCAGTCATCATCATCTTCTGCCTGGTACGGCCTATGGAGATAATCATACATTTCAGCAACGGTGTATTTATTTCTAATTACCCCCTCCAAATGATATCATCCTTTTTCACATCAAATCCATCTCTTAAAGCAAAGAAAGATCGTTGCAAATTCCCTTCCAGGTAGAGGGCAAGTGTTCTTCGCCTTAACGAAGGGGCTTCCATATTTCTGGACTAAAATCTGAACCCATAAGGATTGATCATCATTAAAGATTTGCCAGACCAACTTTTCAAGCAAAGCCAGGTTCATTAGTTATAGATTTTTGAAACCCAAACCCCCACTTTTATTTGGCTGGAAAAGGTTATCCCAAGATACGTAGTGCATCTTCCTATTACCATCATACTCTCCCTAGAAGAATTGTCTACACAATTTTTCCATTTCTGAGATGGTACCCATAGGGAGCTTAGCAGTCTGCATAGAATAGAGGGGTGTGTGTCAAGGGAACTTTTAACAAAAGACCATTATACCTGCTCTAGAGAGGTGTTTAATCTTCCAACTCGGTTAATTTCTTCTTCATCTTATCAATGATGTAAGAGTATGTTCCCTTGGTAATCCCGGGAGTGAATAAGAGGGACTCCCAAGTACAAATTCCTATTTCCTCCATATGCTGCATTGCCAAGGTGTTGGTTAACATCCATTGTCTGATGATGAACATTCTTAGAGACTTGAAATCTGGATTTACTTGTGCTTACTTTCTGCCTAAAGAGGTTATAAAATTGATCCGACACTTGCTTGATGATGAGGGCTTGAGCCGTGAAGGCTTCCCCAAAAAACACCAAGTCATCCACAAAGAATATATGAGACATACGAGGAGTTTGCCTCCCAATTTTTCGTGGTTTCCGCTGACCATCCCTCATGGCTGCATCAATTTGTTGGCTCAAGTTTTCCATACACAACACAAAGAGGTAAGAGGCTAGAGAGTCCCTTTGTTTGAGGCCTCTCTCTCGGTCTTACGTGGTCCAAGTTTAGAGCCATTCCAAAGGAGCACAATTTGGGATGAAGTTAATGTTAACATAATCAAATTGATAAGCTTCTGGCTGAGCTCTATACCTTGTAGGATTTCTTGAAGATAGCCATAATCCACTCGTCACAAGTTTTCTCTAAATCAATTTTAAGTATCATGTCACCAGACTTTCCTTGCTTATTTTTCAGATGATGAAGGGCTTCCCGGGCAATGAGAATACTCCCCGTACTTCCTCTCCCCGGAATAAACGAAGACCGAGTTGTTTAGACCAACTTTCTAATAACAAACTTTGGAGACTATTTGCAATGATCATGGAGATAATCTTTACACAACGCCGGTCATTGCAATGGGTCTAAATTGGGCAATTGTTTTAGGTGGGCTAACTCTTGGAATCGGGGAGACCAACATTTGATTCGCCTTGGGTCAAACGTACCATCTTCAAAAGCTTTAAACACAAAGGGTAGGAGAGACTTACCGACAAGGTGGGCCAAAGACTTTTTGAAGAATACAGCCGGAGCACCATCGTGTCATGTAGCTTTGTAATCCCCCATTTTGAAGACAAGATCTTCAACTTCCTTCTCACATAGTGCTCTTTAGGTGCCGGAAATCGTTGAATCCATGGCCGGCAAGACCAACTCGAGTGCTACAAACCGAGGTCCTCTTTCGCTCGTAAATAATTTTGATAAAAGGTTCTTACCATATTTTTAATCAAGTCCCGATCGCAATCCAAACTCCCCGGTTATTTTTTCGCGCCTAACCCTTCTTGTGAATGGTTGAAAGGTGATAAAAGTGTGTGTTTCTTTCCCCTCCACCATCCATTTAAGTTGAGATCTCCGATGCCGCGTAAGTCTCTTCCCGAATTAGAATCTCATCCAATTTCTCGTTCAACTCGCATGCAACCCGGCTAAGAAGTTAGACGGTGCGTAATCCAAAACTCCTCTCCACCCCTGATATTCTGGACAAACAATTTGTTGGTCCCAGAGAAGGGTAAAACTATAGTCAGAGGGGGGGTGAATGACTATAGTGGAGTTTCAAAAACTTTTATTATATTTAAAAGCTTTTGGGCAGCGGATAAGTCCCTTCTTTAAGTGTTGGTTCAAAGTAGATTATGTAGCCACAGATATAGAGCATGCAATGAAATAAAGTGTTGTAAAGTAAATTGCTGAAAGTAAATAGATGCAAAGGTTTATAGTGGTTTAAGGTGGTGTAATCCCTTAATCCACTCTTCTCTTGTGATGAATGGAGGAATTAGCTATTGTTTTCATAGATACAATAGTATGATTGTCCTTGGCAACACAAGTTTCACAATCTTCAAGACTATCACTCCCCGGCTTCAAAAGCTTCGTTGACTCGCCCTATCATCGCTCCTTGAGAACAAATCTTTCAGCAGCTATCACAAAGGTTGCAACTCCTTCTCAGATTCCTCTGATTCAATTGCCTCAGTTGATGTGAATTAAATCCACAGACTTGTTGATCAATCCCAGAGCTTGATTTGTAATTGAAGTTCCGATTCCTGAGTTGATCTCTAGATATTTGATGACGTTGATCAAGTGATAATAAAATACTTGACCACCATAAACCAATACTAGCAAGAGGACTAGGTCCATCGTAGTATAGCTATAGCGAAGCAAGGTCGATCCCACAGGGAACCAATTGTGGATCATTTATATACAAACAATTAATTATTCATATCAAGGACACAAAGGCGGTCTACGACCAATGAAGGACAAGAAAAGGTAAAGGACACGACCCGACACAACCCATAAACGAACAAGTAATTATCCTCCCCAATTATTAAGTTATCGTTTGGAACTAGCGAGCTATATAATTAAACAATATTTCACAACTATTAACCCGATTCGTATTTCTCTTATATTGGCTACGGGAGTCATCCCCTAAACTAGATCTAGCTCCGGGTACGCCATCCAGATCACTATGCTACATTACGTGCCTTCGCTTACAAAACTAGGGATGCCGATATTAACCGTATTCCTCACCTAGGAAACATTCCTATGGTTAGGCGTACTTCCTAAGCGATCGCATCAGTCTCCGTCCCATTAACACTAACTTTTTAGGTATCATGTTAATCTACGATTTACGTATAACTAGGTGCATGCAATTCCCGAATACGTAATGATCTTGATCTCGCCGAAAGTCCCGGAAGATCAATTCACGAGCCGACCTAGAGTCCTATATTTGTATTTCCTAATCATACGCTAATTAAAACAGACGAGCAACGTAGCCGTAGCCATACCTACTAAGATAAGAAATTCTAGGTGGACAATCACACCATAAAGACGTGGCTAGATTGATGCGATGAACAACTAAATCTTAGCGAATCTATATACGTAACGGATAAAATAGAGATTCATAAAGCAATTATATAGATCTACTAAAAAACACGATTATTGATCAAAGTAAAGTCATACATAGATCACGAGACATAGGCGTGGGCGTGTGGATCCTTATAGACGAGGAATCCCTACTGCCTCACGTCACAATCCTAGATCTACATCATTTAACTAAGAACAAACAATCTCAAACGATAAACAATAATTGGGGACTTAATTATAAAGAACTAAGAATAAATAAATACAAGAACTTACATTATTGCAGAACTTGTATAAAAACCACTCTGAGGAAAACTGAGAACTTTATTATAATTCGAGAGAAGTGTCTAAGGTGTGTCTCAAATGAAATCCGTACAGCTCTATTTATAAGGGTTCAAGCTAATTAAATGATATATTTCAAAATATCAAAACAATTAGAGATAACTCCCGGCCGATCTTTTGGATAAAGATGAAACTCGCCCCATGCGAGTGATGTGGCCGCCGCATTGAGTTGTAGAGAGCCGCCGGATTGGCTCGCCGGGTCTTGTCATGCCTTACTCCTCTTTTCGCGCTTATCCGATCTTTATCTTTAATGCATTCCGGATTTGCTTTGATTTATGTTGTAATTTAATTTGTCCATTTGCGATTATCCTCCAAATTCATCTCAATCTACAAAATAAATATTTATCCCAAAATAAATCATATTTAAATAATAAAAACGGATAAATACCAAATTATTTTTTAATAATCACACTATATTAAATAATCAATATACACATGCGATTTATCATAAAATATATATTATTCATCTCGATTTAAGGCCAAAGTTGATGACTTTTACGGGTATAATTTGACCGTCATCAACTACCCCCCACTAAGACTTTGATCGTCCCGAACAAAACATCAACAAGTCATTCCCCAAGACAACATTTTCCATGGTCAAATCATACTTACACAAGAAACTCGAGTCAACGCATACCATCCATGCTCATAAGGTATCCATTATTCACTACTCGTTATGAATCGAAGTGATGTGTGCATGTGCATTTGGTTTTATATATTCGTGGCAAGATTAAAGTTTATGCTAAATTCGCCGTCTTAACCTACCAACATCAAGCATTCCCACTTCTTAAGCCTCGCAATGGTTAAAGTCATGGTGCAATAAGCAAGAGCGTCATCCATAAGGTTTTTGGACTGGAGACCGAGAAAAATACTCGAAGCCTCTTAAAAGTTGAATTTTTCTCACATTTTCATAATTTCAAGTATTAACATATCTCAAGAAAGAAACTTGCTTTAGAAGTAAATTATGCTTTGCAAGAATCCCCCTCTCACGGATAACATTGAATATTACCACAAGCACGAAGCTACTTTGGTAATGTTACTACAAGCCCAGTGTTTAATGCTTTGTCAAAACACCGTTGATTCTCAAGCTTATTACTCCGCTTTAATGGCCAGAATATAGGATTACATCAGCAGATAAATATCGACACTAAGTTCACATAACCAATCATATCGACACCAAGCACGTCGCGGAGAAGCAAGTGAAAACCTGTTTAAGCAAACCAAACAGAAACTCCACTAAACCGTTAATAACATGTCGTTGGAAGATATAAAATAATGCGGCAAGTAATTTAGATATAAAATATCCAAAAACAAATTAAGCCACTTTATTTTATAAAACCAATGACAAGGAAAACCAAAGAGTTAAAACGACTCGTTCGTACACCAATTCTAAAACGAATAAGAAAAAGAGATATAAAGACGCATAAAGAAAAATACTAAATAGAAAGAAAAATAAACAATCAACAAAAGATTATAGGCTTTATCAGCGTAAAAGAGAAACTTGTTAAGGTATAACAGATTGGATGGGACCTATTGGTTAAAGAATAAAATCAAATACTTAGCGCAGACGCTTCACGTTTGGATTGGATATCAACTACTCAGGGGGATGTAGCTACTCCTCGAAAGTATTAAGTACCCATTTTAGCACGTGGAAGTTCCCAACGTCATCAACAAGGTCGGATCGGCGGGATAGGATAGAACAAAACTCATTATCTAGAAATGCTGGAATAGGCATAAAAGTGTGAAATTTAAAACTTCCGGTAGAAAGATAAGTTGTATTTTGATCGAACCAAAAACTTTTAAAATCTTGCTGTGGTCGAGCTACACTTACCCCATCTAGGAGCATGAAAACCAAAATGAAAAGATAATCATTAATACTTAGCAATATTTCAAATTCCGCAACACAAAGGTATTTTGTAAACAAAATGGAGGTTGAGAGTATGATGGGATTAGAAAAAGATATACACAAGGATAGTAAGAAAGATAAAGGGTGGGTAAGAAAATGTGTTTTGGGTGGGTTGAAAGTTGGTTAAGGAAATTTGTTGGGTAGGTAGTGTTTAAGGGATTGGGCTAGGGTGGGAGAGTGAAATAGATGGAAAGAAAGAGAGTGGATGAAGGAATGGTTAGAAATGTGAACTGTTGGGGCAGATTGGTGAGAGAATAGAAAAGGGTGAAGGGTGAAAAGGTATAAAGGAAAGATAAGGATAGTTGCAGAATGAATTGCACACCACTTTGGATTTTCACTCGGATCGCCATTCTAAAAAGTTTTCGGAGTTGACCAAAAAGCGTTCTTGTTCGCACCAATCATTCTCTGTTACATTTTCAATAATTCTCAAGCTCTCTCAATTCTTCCATCTTAAGGTTGATTGCTAAATTTTCTTTTCTTTAGCAATTTCTCGACTCTCCTACGAAACTCTACTTCACCTGACCTATATTGAGTAAAAAAGTTTTGCACATACTTAGCCTAATGGCCATCGGAACACGGCAAAATAAAAAACCTCAACACATGTCACGTTACTCATATTGGACTCAAAGAAAACAAAACCTAAAAAGAAATCCTAAGGGTTTTAAAGAAGTAGTTCTAAGTTTAAAGTCCTCGGCTCGACTTTCCCAAAATTATCTTTGTCAGTCATCCTTCTCGGATCGCCAGATGTTGACCCCTTGAGCACTATATTAGGTGGCCTCGTCCCTTTTGCGGATTACTATCCTTCCCATGGTTGTGAGACCTAGGAAACGACATTTATCCATACCATTTATACAAAACTCTTACCTCGGCTCTCGTTTTAGGAACTAATGAATTCTAAGAAGATTTAGTCCTAGGGACCCATTTTAATCACATCCTCTATAATGCTGCTTCATTATGCTCTCTCAAAACTCAACGCCTTCTTTAGATTGAGAATTCTTACAAAAAAACTACACAAATTGTTGCTCCCATGGCCAGTAGAAGCAATCTCATGCATAGGACAACGATATTTTGATAGAACTACGAGGAACTCTTTATTCCCTGCTTCCTTTCAACGACTACATGTTTCCCTACACCCTCTAGATGAAACAGATTTGGGGCAGAACCATCGAAACTAATAAAATTAATCTTTTAAACTCACTCCGGGCTATTATTCACACTCAGGTTCATGTATAGGCTAACTTATGCTCAAAAAACCAAAAGATAGTAAAACATAAGCAAAAAAGTTAGTACCTTGCCTTCAACATTGTACCACGAATAATTCGAACCTTTTAATATTTATTTTCTTGGAGCCATCTTGGTGCTTTAAAGGTATTGCTTCCATCGCTTTTCCCATCGCAGATTCGTAGCTCCACATATTGCTGGGTTATTTCTCAGCGCCCACGAAAAATTACAAAACAGACCATAGACTGATTTTAACATGGTTTCCCATGCTGCTATCAGACCTACGGATTAAACATACGGAGATAAACAGACACGCGAAGTCCCAGAAAATAGAACCTGGCTCGCTGGCAGCGAGAGACAGTCTCGCTGGGAGCGAAACAAGCTGTTCCAGATTCTGGAATTTTTACACAGAGCAGACAACCAGAGGGACTCAAAAACGTAAAGACAGACTCTAAACAGAAAACTTAACATGAATAAAAAAAATTATTTATATATAAAATTGACCGTCGGATCCCCGGCAACGGCGCCAAAAACTTGATGACGTAGATCAAGTGATAATAAAATACTTGACCACCATAAACCAATACTAGCAAGAGGACTAGGTCCATCGTAGTATAGCTATAGCGAATCAAGGTCGATCCCACAGGGAACCAATTGTGGATCATATATATACAAACAATTAATTATTCATATCAAGGACATAAAGGCGGTCTACGACCAACGAAGGACACGACCCGACACAACACATAAACGAACAAGTAATTAACCTCCCCAATTATTAAGTTATCGTTTGGAACTAGCGAGCTATATAATTAAACAATATTTCACAACTATTAACCCGATTCGTATTTCTCTTATATTGGCTATGGGAGTCATCCCCTAAACTAGATCTAGCTCCGTGTAGGCCATCCAGATCACTATGCTACATTACGTGCCTTCGCTTTTTAGTGGATCCATCTCATATAACTCGCACGCTTACAAAACTAGTGGATGCCAATATTAACCGTATTCCTCACCTAGGCAACATTCCCGTGGTTAGGTGTACTTCCTAAGCGATCGCATCGCCTCCGTCCCATTAACACTAACTTTTTAGGTATCATGTTAATCTACGATTTACGTATAACTAGTGCATGCAATTCCCGAATACGTAATGCATCTAGATCTCACCGAAAGTCCCGTAAGATCAAATCACGAGCCGACCTGTGAGTCCTATATTGGTATTTCCTAATCATACGCTAATTAAAACAGACGAGCAACGTAGCCGTAGCCATACCTACTAAGATAAGAAATTCAAGGTGGACAATCACACCATAAAGACGTGGCTAGATTGACACGATGAACAACTAAATCTTAGCGTTTCTATATACGTAACGGATAAAATAGAGATTCATAAAGCAATTATATAGATCTACTAAAAAACATGATTAGTGATCAAAGTAAAGTCATACATAGATCACGAGACATTGGCGTGGGCGTGTGGATCCTTATAGACGAGGAATCCCTACTGCCTCACGTCATAATCCTAGATCTACATCATTTAACAAAGAACAAACAATCTCAAATGATAAACAATAATTGGGGACTTAATTATAAAGAACTAAGAAGAAATAAATACAAGAACTTACATTATTGCAGAACTTGTATAAAAACCACTCTGAGGAAAACTGAGAACTTTATTATAATTCGAGAGAAGTGTCTAAGGTGTGTCTCAAATGAAATCTGTACAGCTCTATTTATAAGGGTTCAAGCTAATTAAAAGATGTATTTCAAAATATCAAAACAATTAGAGATAACTCCCGGCCGATCTTTTGGATAAAGATGAAACTCGCCCCATGCGAGTGATAGGGCCGCCGCATTGAGTTGGAGAGCCGCCGGATTGGCTCGCTGGCTCTTGTCATGCCATACTCCTCTTTTCGCGCTTATCCAATCTTTATCTTTAGTGCATTCCGGATTTGCTTTGATTTATCTTGTAATTTAATTTGTCCATTTGCAATTATCCTCCAAATTCATCTCAATCTACAAAATAAATATTTATCCCAAAATAAATCATATTTAAATAATAAAAACAGATAAATACCAAATTATATTTTAATAATCACACAATATTAAATAATCAATATACACATGCGATTTATCATAAAATATATATTATTCATCTCTATTTAAGGCCAATGTTGATGACTTTTACGGGTATAATTTGACCGTCATCAACTACCCCCCACTTAGACTTTGATCGTCCCGAACAAAACATCAACAAGTCATTCCCCAAGACAACATTTTCCATGGTCAAATCATACTTACACAAGAAACTCGAGTCAACTCATACCATCCATGCTCATAAGGTATCCATTATTCACTACTCGTTATGAATCGAAGTGATGTGTGCATGTGCATTTGGTTTTATATATTCGTGGCAAGATTAAAGTTTATGCTAACTTCGCCGTCTTAACCTACCAACATCAGCATTCCCACTTCTTAAGCCTCGCAATGGTTAAAGTCATGGTGCAATAAGCAAGAGCGTCATCCAAAAGGTTTTTGGACTTGGAGACCGAGAAAAATACTCGAAGCCTCTTAAAAGTTGAATTTTTCTCACATTTTCATAATTTCAAGTATTAACATATCTCAAGAAAGAAACTTGCTTTAGAAGTAAATTATGCTTTGCAAAATCCCCCTCTCACGGATAACATTGAATATTACCACAAGCGCGAAGCTACTTTGGTAATGTTACTACAAGCCCAAATTGTTTAATGCTTTGTCAAAACACGATGATTCTCAAGCTTATTACTCCGCTTTATTGGCCAGAATATAGGAATACATCAGCAGATAAATATCGACACTAAGTTCACATAACCAATCAACTACGCAATGTACAAATAATTTCTTCAGTTATTATAATTCGTGCGGTAAAAATCGATTCAAAGATTGAGTAATCGAATAATAAATAACTACTTGCAACAATCGTCATGAATATCCTTAAATTTACATTCACATAAGTATAAAATGATCACGTAATCATGCAACTTGGTTCCTTTCCTATCAATTCTTAGCTAGGAACTCACAATTCTAAGGGTACGAGATAAATAATATGGCATTTATTCAATTTTTTCAATTTTTCTTAAATTTTCTACCATACCGTTCCATTCAATTTTAACACATATCACATCATAGCTAAGTCTCCTACCCCCCACTTAAACATGGCATTGTCCCCAATGACAAAGAAAAATGAGAATTTAAGAAAAAGACTTAGCTCTGGAAACGGCTCTCAAGTAGAAGTAGAACATCGGAGTAAACCAAGCACGTCGTGGAGAAGCAAGTGAAAACCTGTTTAAGCAAACCAAACAGAAACTCCACGAAACCGTTAACAACATGTCAGTGGAAGATATAAAATAATGCGGCAAAGTAATTTAGATATAAAATATCCAAAAACAAATTAAGCCACTTTATTTTATAAAACCAATGACAAGGAAAACCAAAGAGTTAAAACGACTCGTTCGTACACCAATTCTAAAACGAATAAGAAAAAGGAGATATAAAGACGCATAAAGAAAAATACTAAATAGAAAGAAAAATAAACAATCAACAAAAGATTATAGGCTTTATCAGCGTAAAAGAGAAACTTGTTAAGGTATAACAGATTGGATGGGACCTATTGGTTAAAGAATAAAATCAAATACTTAGCGCAGACGCTTCACGTTTGGATTGGATATCAACTACTCAGGGGGATGTAGCTACTCCTCAAAAGTATTAAGTACCCATTTTAGCACGTGGAAGTTCCCAACGTCATCAACAAGGTCGGATCGGCGGGATAGGATAACAAAACTCATTATCTATAAATGCCGGAATAGGCGTAAAAGTGTGAAATTTAAAACTTCCGGTAGAAAGATAAGTTGTATTTTGATCGAACCAAAAACTTTTAAAATCTAGCTAGGTCGAGCTACACTTACCCCGCCTAGAGCATGAAAACCAAAATGAAAAGATAATCATTAATACTTAGCAATATTTCAAATTCCGCAACACAAAGGTATTTTGTAAACAAAATGGAGGTTGAGAGTATGATGGGATTAGAAAAAGATATACACAAGGATAGTAAGAAAGATAAAGGGTGGGTAAGAAAATGTGTTTTGGGTGGGTTGAAAGTTGCTTAAGGAAATTTGTTGGGTAGGTAGTGTTTAAGGGATTGGGCTAGGGTGGGAGAGTGAAATAGGTGGAAAGAAAGAGAGGGGATGAAGGAATGGTTAGAAATGTGAACTGTTGGGGCAGATTGGTGAGAGAATAGAAAAGGGTGAAGGGTGAAAAGGTATAAAGGAAGGATAAGGATAGTTGCAGAATGAATTGCACACCACTTTGGATTTTCACTCGGATCACCATTCTAAAAAGTTTTGGGAGTTGACCAAAAAGCGTTCTTGTTCGCACCAATCATTCTCTGTTACATTTACAATAATTCTCAATCTCTCTCAATGCTTCCATCTTAAGGTTGATTGCTAAATTTCCTTTTCTTTAGCAATTTCTCGACTCTCCTACGAAACTCTACTTCACGTGGCCTATATTGAGTAAAAAAGTTTTGCACATCCTTAGCCTAATGGCCATCGGAACACGGCAAAATAAAAAACCTCAACACATGTCACGTTACTCTTATTGGACTCAAAGAAAACAAAACCTAAAAAGAAATCCTAAGGGTTTTAAAGAAGTAGTTCTGAGTTTAAAGTCCTCAACTCGACTTTCCAAAAATTATCTTTGTCAGTCATCCTTCTCGGATCGCCGCATGTTGACCCCTTGAGCACTATATTAGGTGGCCTCGTCGCTTTTGCGGATTACTATCCTTCCATTGGTTGTGAGACCTAGGAAACGACATTTATCCATACCATTTATACAAAACTCTTACCTCGGCTCTCGTTCTAGAACTAGTGAATTCTAAGAAGATTTAGTCCTAGTGGACCCATTTAAATCACATCCTCTATAATTCTGCTTCATTATGCTCTCTCAAAACTCAACGTCTTCCTTAGATTGAGAATTCTTTAAAAAAAAACTACACAAATTGTTGCTCCCATGTCCAGTAAAAGAAATCTCATGCATAGGACAATGAGATTTTGAGTAACTACGAGGAACTATTTATTCCCCGCTTCCTTTCAACGACTACATGTTTCCCTACACCCTCTAGATGAGACAAGATTTGGGGCGTAACCATCGACACTAATAAAATTAATCTTTTAAACTCACTCCGGGCTATTATTCACACTCGTGTTCATGTATAGGCTAACTTATGCTCAAAAACCAAAAGATAGTAAAACATAAGCAAAAAAGTTAGTACCTTGCCTTCAACATTGTGCCACGAATAATTCGAACCTTTTAATATTTATTTTCTCGGAGCCATCTTGGTGCTTTAAAGGTATTGCTTCCATCGCTTTTCCCATCGTAGATTCGTAGCTCCACATGTTGCTGGGTTATTTCTCAGCGCCCACGAAAAATTACAAAACGGACCGTAGACTGATTTTAACATGGTTTCCCATGCCGCTATCAGACCTACGGATTAAACATACGGAGATAAACAGACACGCGAAGTCCCAGAAAATAGAACCTGGCTCGCGGGCAAGCCGAGAGACAAGCCTCGCTGGGAGCGAAACAAGCTGTTCCAGATTCTGGATTTTTTACACAGAGCAGACAACCAGAGGGACTCAAAAACATAAAGACAGACTCTAAAACAGAAAACTTAACATGAATAAAAAAAATTATTTATATATAAAATTGACCGTTGGATCCCCGACAATGGCGCCAAAAACTTGATGACGTAGATCAAGTGATAATAAAATACTTGACCACCATAAACCAATACTAGCAAGAGGACTAGGTCCATCGTAGTATAGCTATAGCGAATCAAAGTCGATCCTACATGGAACCAATTGTTGATCATTTATATACAAACAATTAATTATTCATATCAAGGACACAAAGGCGGTCTACGACCAACGAAGGACAAGAAAAGGTAAAGGACACGACCCGACACAACCCATAAACGAACAAGTAACAAACCTCCACAATTATTATGTTATCGTTTGGAACTAGCGAGCTATATAATTAAACAATATTTCACAACTATTAACCCGATTCATATTTCTCTTATATTGGCTATAGGAGTCATCCCCTAAACTAGATCTAGCTCCGTGTAGGCCATCCAGATCACTATGCTACATTACGTGCCTTCGCTTTTTAGGCATCCATCTCATATAACTCGCACGCTTACAAAACTAGGGATGCCGATATTAACTGTATTCCTCACCTAGGCAACATTCCTGTGGTTAGGCGTACTTCCTAAGCGATCGCATCGCCTCCGTCCCATTAACACTAACTTTTTAGGTATCATGTTAATCTACGATTTACGTATAACTAGGTGCATGCAATTCCCGAATACGTAATGCATCTAGATCTCGCCGAAAGTCCCGTAAGATCAATTCATGAGCCGACCTAGAGTCCTATATTGGTATTTCCTAATCATACGCTAATTAAAACGTACGAGCAACGTAGCCGTAGCCATACCTACTAAGATAATAAATTCTAGGTGGACAATCACACCATAAAGACGTGGCTAGATTGACGCGATGAACAACTAAATCTTAGCGTTTCTATATACGTAATGGATAAAATAGAGATTCATAAAGCAATTATATAGATCTACTAAAAAACATGATTAGTGATCAAAGTAAAGTCATACATAGATCACGAGACATAGGCGTGGGCGTGTGGATCCTTATAGACGAGGAATCCCTACTGCCTCACGTCATAATCCTAGATCTACATCATTTAACAAAGAACAAACAATCTCAAATGATAAACAGTAATTGGGGACTTAATTATAAAGAACTAAGAAGAAATAAATACAAGAACTTACATTATTGCATAACTTGTATAAAAACCACTCTGAGGAAAATTGAGAACTTTATTATAATTCGAGAGAAGTGTCTAAGGTGTGTCTCAAATGAAATCCGTACTGCTCTATTTATAAGGGTTCAAGCTAATTAAAAGATATATTTCAAAATATCAAAACAATTAGAGATAACTCCCGGCCGATCTTTTGGATAAAGATGAAACTCGCACCATGCGAGTGATAGGGCCGCTGCATTGAGTTGGAGAGCCGTCGGATTGGCTCGCTGGCTCTTGTCATGCCTTACTCCTCTTTTCGCGCTTATCCGATCTTTATCTTTAATGCATTCCGGATTTGCTTTGATTTATCTTGTAATTTAATTTGTCCATTTGCAATTATCCTCCAAATTCATCTAAATCTACAAAATAAATATTTATCCCAAAATAAATCATATTTAAATAATAAAAACAGATAAATACCAAATTATATTTTAATAATCACACAATATTAAATAATCAATATACACATGCGATTTATCATAAAATATATATTATTCATCTCGATTTAAGGCTAATGTTGATGACTTTTACGGGTATAATTTGACCGTCATCAACTTTTCCTTTTAGTGCAGATGGAAGGCTTTTCAAATTGACAAGATTTTTGCTTTAATCGTTCGTATCTTTTTGTTATATATTCTTGTCCGTCAATACCTTCTATTTATAGCCTTGATAGTCCTTAATTTGAATTTCCTTCCGTTGGCTATATTAATGAGGGGACTAATCCTTGATTTTATTCTTGATTTCCCCTTAATTTTATTTTCCTTGATTTCAGTGATCGGATTTTTCTTCAAACGTTTATCAGAAAATCCGTCCTTGATTGATCCCCAATTGATTGTGCATTTAATGCTTGATCCTCTGAATCTTCATCATATTTCAAAATCTGATCAAGTATAGTTTACTTGGACGTTCCCTGAACGGTTAAGTGATCTTTCTGAATTTGCCGCTTATATCTTCCTTTGCTGCTTTGTCTTTACTCAACCGATAGTCAGTTCACTTTGCCGATTCACTGTTTCCTTCATTCTCTTAGGTTTAGGAGAATCTTTGTACTTCACTGATCCTTGATTTGTGTGAGATCAGTGTACACCATATTTAAACATTAAGTTTCATCACTTGGAATGTAACTTAGACTTATCCAAGGTCATCACGTACTTCCTTGGTTATACGTCGACCATAGTGTATTCATGCCTCTCTCGCCGCTACTTGGCCGGCTTCACTCGCCGAAAATCTATTTTTACTTAGCCGTCCTACCAACTAGTACAATACTTGTCCGACTCAACTTATACAACATGTCAGACTCTAAGTAAAGACTTATACAGAGAATTCTAACTTATTTCAGGCTTGCTATCACAACTAGTATGACCATCATCAAAACAAAATAAAATGTTCCTAACAATTTCCTCCTTTTTGATGATGCCAAAACCCTCATAAGCCTGAATATAAGTGTACCACATTTTTCATAATAAACATTGGAATAAAACTCAACAATTTCATTCATCCATTCAAGGGCAATAAGATATTGCATCACAATTATTCAAAGGCATTTAAATCGCAAATAAATCAATATGTAAGGACTATTGCTTCTTTTCTTCAAACCTGATGCCTTTGCCTTTGCTGCCCTTGCCCTTATCTGTTGGGCTTGCCTTCTTTCCACTGGAGCTCTCAGGCTTTGATCTTCCTTCCCCCTTTTTGGCAGCACCAAACCGTGCTTCAAGAATTGTGTTTGCTTCTTCGTACTCGTGGAGAGGACCATACCCTTTCTCTAGAATTTTATTGTTGGCGGTAGTGACATTTATCACGGTTTCGAGTTGCTGGCTAGAATTTTCCATAACCTCATTTAGATGGTGGATTTGATGTGTATGAGCATTCAAAGTATCCACCAATGGTTTGAGACTATCATCAACTTTATCAGCATGAAACTCAAGATTGGTCTGGACATGGTAGGGGATGAGATGTTGCAGGCTGCAAAGAAAGTTGCCATGTTTCTTCATGACCTCATCTTAATGTGACTGGTGAGGCTTCAATTTTGTGATTTAAGGAGGTTGCATCACTCCTTAAGGCAGCTTTCAGGTTTTGCCTGCTGTGATACTGCTTTTACATGTCTACAATCAAAGGTTGAATATCCAGATTGAAAAGTCTTTCTGGATCAATTTCTTCTAGTACCACTTCAACATCCTCATCATCTTCATCTTCCTCCTTCTCTACATCATCCTCATTTTCTGCTGTGTCTTCATTCTTCTCTTCCTCTTTTTCTCACATTCTTTTTCCTCCTCCTCTTCTCTTTCTTCATCTTTCTTTTTGTCAGCATTCTCTGGTTCAGTGAGATGTTGTTGAGAGATACTTGCACTTTCCTGGCCCTAGAACAACTGACTTTCTATTCCATGTGCTGGAGACATGATTTGTTCTGCTGATGTTCCCCCTTGATCAATAGTGAGGGTGTTGGCAATTTCAGCAGAGTGAGCTTGATCAGCTGGCTCACTTGGCTGTTTGTCAACTTTGCTGAGGCTCTTGAAAATCACCTCTTGAAGAGTTAGGTCATCATCAGAGAGACCCATCTTTTCTTGATCATCATGAAGACGATCTCCTCCTTGTGGCATTTCTTCTTCTGTGTCTGCCTCACTTTTAGTATCATCTTCTTCACCTTCAATCTCTTCTTCATCAGTTGTAGTAAGATGATACCCTTCCTCACCTTCTTCTAGATATGTCACTTCTTCTTGTTTCTCTTCCTCGCCTGTTGTATCATCACCGATAACCACAAGATTTTCTCGATTGCCGGCACCGACCACGTAGTGTCCTCTTGTGCCTTTTGAGATTTGGTCTTTCTCCCCATCCTTGTTCTACCGCTTTTGGGTGTCCGTTTGAGTCCATAAAGTGCCTTTTTGAGCTTGTACACCTTATCTTCTTTCCCTTTGAGTTGAAAACCAGGATGTTGTTCTACATATACTTTTTCTTCCAAAAGTCCATTCGTAAATGCACTCTTGACATCCATTTGGTAAACAAGTGAAGTCTTTGTGGGCGCAAAAGCTAGAAAGAGTCTGATTGCTTCCAATCTTGCTACTGGGACAAAAGTTTCATAATAATCTATTCCTTCTGCTTGAGAGTAGCCTTTAGCAACTAGCCATGCTTTGTTTCTAACAACTGTTCCTTGTTCATCCATCTTGTTTCTGAATACCTATTTTGTTCCAATGATGTTGGCTATGTCTGGTCTATCAACAAGTTCCCAGACCTCATTTCTTTCAAATTCGTTTAGTTCCTCTTGCATGGCCGTGATCCAATCAGCATCTTGGATTGCATCATCTATTGTTTTGGGCTCTACTTGAGATATAAAACATGTCATCATATTTTCCAGTTGTCTTTTGGTTCGACTCCCGTGTGAATGTTTCTAATGACTTGATCTCAGGATGGTCTCTTAACCAGTTGAGATCAGGTTGTTGTTGTTCTTGACTTGGTGCTTCCACAACTTCAGCTTGTGTATCAGCTTCATGTTCTTGTGCTGGTGCCTCTTCTGTTGTATTGACTGGTGGCTCATCTTGATTTCCAAGATTGTGATTTAGAATGGTAGCTGGTACTGTTGTATTCATGTAGACTTGTCTTGGTCCTGCTTCTTCTTCAAGTTCCTGAAGGCTTTCACTATTTGTGTTTGACTCATCAAAGACGACATGAATTGATTCTTCAATCACCATGGTTTTTTTGTTTAGTACTCTAAATGCTTTGCAGGTGTATGAGTATCCCATAAAGATTGCTTCATCAGCTTTTTCATCAAAAGTATGTAGCTGGTTCCTGTTCAAAACAAAACATTTAGATCCAAACATATGCAAATACGAGATATTAGGTTTTCTTCCATTCCATATTTCATATGGAGTTTTTCATGATGTTTGTTGATGATTGATCTATTTTGAGTATAGCATGTTGTATTTGTCGCTTCAAACCTTAAAATCTCTTTGGCAAGCATACTTCGCAATCATTGTTCGATCGCTTCTTTGAGTGTCCCGTTTCTTCTTTCTCGCTACACCATTCGTGTGGAGTCCCCGCCGCCGATAGTTGATGCAGTACTCCATTTTCTTCACAGTAGGTTCTGATAATTTCATTTAGAAACTCGTGCCTCTATCCGATCCGATCTTGATGATCTTCAGTTCCTTCTCATTTTGAATTCTTCTTAGCAAAACTGGCAACTTTGAGTGTCTCTCTCTTTTTTGTTCATGAATATGGTCCAGGTGAATTTTGAGAAGTCATCCACCACTACTAGAGTGTATTTCTTTCCACTTACACTGACTAGTGTGACTGGTCCAAAAATATCCATATGCAGTAGATGTAAGATTCTTATTGTTGACTGATAAGGCTTTGACTTGAAACAGCTTTTAATTTGCTTCCCTTTTTGACATGCATCACATATACTTTCTTTCTTGAATGTGATCTCTGGTAGACCTTCAACTAACTTGTTTTTTGATAGTGTGTTGATGGTTTTGAAGTTGAGATGATTCAATCTCCTATGCCAAATCCAAACTCGGTTGATTGTTTACTTTTGACAAGAAAACATGTTTCTGCTGTTGCTGTCTTCCAATCTACCACATACATGTTGTCTTTTCTTCTTCCTGCAAGTACAACTGTGTTGGTTTGGCTATGAATCAATTTGCATCCTTCCTTGTTGAAGTGTACATTGTAGCCTTTGTCACAGAACTGACTGATACTTAGGAGATTGAAAATCAGTCTTTTAACATAAGCCACATTTTGAATCTTCAAGCTATTTTTGAGCATTATGCCTTCCCCCTTAATTTTTCCAGGGTCTTATTTGCCTCCAAAGGTGACTTTACGTCCATCAAAAGCTTTAAAGTCAGTGAGCCATCCTTTGTTTCCTGTCATGTGTCTGGAACATCCACTGTCTATGTACCAGACATCCTACAAAACAAATTAATTATGTTTAGGTACCCAACACTGTTTGGGTCCATACCTGTTAGCAGTCATGCCTCCTACTCCAAGTGTATATCCAAATGATCTTCTTTTTGGATAATTAAAGTCATCCACTTCGTATGTATAAGGCATGGCAGAATAACTTCTAATGTTTCTACTAGAGGTATTCTGATACTTTTCTCTGCTTTTTGGTGCATTTGCATCCTTTTTCACTTTCCAATAAGCAAGTAGGAAACCCGTGTTCATGTTGCTTCATATGTCTAGGATCAAACCTTGGTTGATTCTTCCTAACCATATGGTGCATGGCATGAAATGGCTTCTTCTTGTATTTTGGAGGTGAAATATTCCAATCATCCTCTGAAGGGTAAAGTCTACCCTTACCTTTCAGAAAACCTCTGCCTTTAGTTGGCTGGAATGATGATTTAGTCTGATGTTTCACTACACTGGGTTTTGACTTCACCGGTGCAGGATGAGTGGTTGAAACTATGGTATGTCCCTTTATGAACTTTGGTCCATTCTTGGTCCTAGATTCAGAATTGTGTTGTCCAGTGTTTCTATTCTTCTCCTGACTGTTGTAGCCAAGACAAGATCTGGATCCAACCTTTTTGAGGGTTTGTAAGCTGGTGAATTTAGTTGTGTAAAGTGGTGATTTTAACTGGTAGGGGGATTTTCTCAGCTGATCTTTCAACATTGGATGAGTGATTATCTGCTGCTTGTTGATCAGTTAAGTGAATTTCCTTACTAGTTTGTTCAGCTTTAATTTATCCTGTTCTTTCTTTAATCTTTTATTCTCCTTTCTTAGATTCTCACATTCATGTTCCAGAATTTCATGATTCATCTAATTTTCTTCAAATTTACTCATGAGATTTTGAATTAGGTTTGCAAAATCTAGTGGAAGAATAAGATTGTACAAAGGTCGATCCGGATGCACTTGATGATGAGTATGGGCTAGAAGTTACCTCTGTTTCATTAGATTCTTTAGCCATAAGGCATAGGTAAGATTTCTCATTGTCTGAGCTGTCAGCTTCATCATCATCATCAGAATCATTTTCAGATGATTCTTCATTCTTTTCACTGCTAGATTCAGCTTTGAGTGCTTTCTTGCTCTTTCTCTTTTCAGTTGTCTTGTACTTCTTTAGGTCCTCATCTTTGTCTTTTTCTTCAGGGCATTCAACCTTGAAATGACCTTTCTTCTTGCAATTGAAGCATCTGTGTTAATCATCCTTTTTCTTCATGTCTGTGATTGTGCTAGATTTCTTGAATGATGATGAACCTCCTTTGAATTGCTTCTTCTTGCTAAACCTATCAAAACGTTTTACCAGTAAAGCTACCAGTTCCTTCAGCCTCGTGTCTCTTTGTCGTTTGCATCACCGTTTGACTTTGTCGGGGTGCACCGCTGCACTAGTCTTATGTACCTCACCGGTGCATCGTCTTCGCCGTTCAACTCAAATTTATGAGCCTTTAGTTGAAACATCGTTGTTAAGGTGTCGTTGTTTGCAAGATTGTTGTCCCTCTAATCACCGATGTGATGATCTTCCATCTTTCGTGTAAGCCTCTCAAGATCTTCGTGTAAACTTCTTTCTCGTGGATACGTGTGTCCAAGCCGTTGTAATTCACTAATGATGCAAGAGAATCTCGTTGTCCATTTGATCAATGGTTTCATCTCGCCTTCATTTTGAAGTTCTCAAATTTCGTTTTGCAACGTATAATTTGTTTTCTTTAATCGCTTCGATCCTTTATTGATCGCCAATTTGTCCCACATCTCCTTTGCTTTTTTGCAATCTTTGATCCTCATGAACATGTTACCGTCCAAAGTTGTCTTCAAAATCATGTCTTTTGCAACAAAGTTCGAGATTTGCTCTTCTTAAGTCATCTTTGGTCCAATCTTTCTTGAGTTTGTCTATTACTTTTCCTTGATCCGATCCCCGTGGCTACCAAAGTTGTGATCTCGATTGGGCCATCATTAATTACATCCAGCATCTCCTCATGAGTTGTTGCAAGAAGAGACAACATTCTTATTTTATATTCATCAAAATTATTAACATTGAATATAGGTACCTTTGACATAAAATTTGAGGAATCCATGAATAATATATATATATATATATATATATATATATATATATATATATATATATATATATATATATATATATATATATATATATATATATAGAAAGAACAAATTTGAAAACTACTTTGAAAATATGTGATCTCCTTGTTACCAAAAATTAGATCTCGACTGTGTTCGATACTAGGAACACCGCTCCGTACCAATTGTTGGTCCCCCATGGAAGGGTAAAACTATAGTCGTGGGGGTGAATGACTATATGGAGTTTCAAAAACTTTTCTTATATTTAAAAGCTTTTGGGTAGCAGATAAGTCCCTTATTTAAGTGTTGGTTCAAAGTATATTATGCAGCCACACATATAGAGCATGCAATGAAATAAAGTGCTGTAAAGTAAATTGCTGAAAGTAAATAGACGCAAAGGTTTATAGTGGTTCAGGGTGGTGTAATCCCTTAATCTACTCTTCTCTTGTGATGATTGGAGGAATTAACTATTGTTTTCACAGATACAATTGTACGGTTGTCCTTGGCTACACAAGCTTCACAATCTTCAAGACTATCACTCCCTGGCTTCAAAAAGCTTTAGTGACTCAGTCTCTATCACTGCTCCTTGAGAACAAATCTTTCAAAGCAGCTATCACAAAGGTTGCAACTCCTTCTCAGATTCCTCTGATTCAATTGCCTTAGTTGATGTGAATTAAATCAACAGACTTGTTGATCAATCTCAGAGCTTGATTTGTAATTGAAGTTCTGATTCGTGAGTTGATCTCTAGATATTTCCATTTAGTGCAGATGGAAGGCTTTTCATATTGACAGCGTTTTTGCTTTAATCGTTCTGTATCTTTTTGTTATATATTCTTGTCTATCAATGCCTTCTATTTATAGCCTTGATAGTCCTTAATTTGAATTTCTGTCCGTTGGCTATATTAATGAGGGGACTAATCCTTGATTTTATTCTTGATTCCCCCTTAATTTTATTCTCCTTGATTTCAGTGATCGGATTTTTCTTCAAACGTTTATCAGAAAATCCATCCTTGATTGATCCTCAATTGATTGTGCATTTAATGCTTGATCCTCTGAATCTTCTTCATATTTTCAAAATCTGATCAAGTAAAGTTTACTTAGCCGTTCCCTGAATGGTTAAGTGATCTTTCTGACTTTGCCGCTTATATCTCCCTTTGCTGCTTTGTCTTTACTCCGCCAATAGTCAGTTCACTTTGCCGATTCACTGTTTCCTTCATTCTCTTAGGTTTAGGAGAATCTTTGTACTTCACTGATCCTTGATTTGTGTGAGATCAGTGTACACCATATTTAAACATTATGTTTCATCACTTGGAATGTAACTTAGACTTATCCAAGGTCATCACAGACTTCCTTGGTTATAAGTCAGACCATAGTGTCTTCATGCCTCTCTCGCCGGTACATGGCCGGCTTCACTCGTCGAAAATCGTTTTTACTTAGCCATCCTACCAACTAGTACAATACTTGTCTGACTCAACTTATACAACATGTCAGACTCTAAGTAAAGAATACAGAGAATTCTAACTTATTTCAGGCTTGCTATCACAGCTAGTATGACCATCATCAAAATAAAATAAAATGTTTCTAACACAATTGGTCTTCCTCTAGAAAAAGTGTCCAAAGAGACATTATGGTTCAGGTTGTTAGCTGCATGAGTAAACTGATTAATAGTGCTGAATAGGTTTGAGTCTTCTTTCCAAGCTTCTGAGACAAAGTCTTCAAATCCCCTATGTTCAAACCAGGCACGTTGGAAGAAGAAAGATTTTTCCCGCTATGATCTCTGAATTGAGAAATCAGTGTCAAGAAGTACTGGGTTATGGACTGAATGCTGTCTTGGGAGATGCGTGACCACGTTTGTTGGGAACTTTTCTAACCACTCGGGGCAGCACCAGGTTTGCAAGTCTCTAGTAGATCTTTTTATTATCACGAGTTGTCCCCATCCATGTGAATCTTGGCCCCTGGAAAGGAACCTCCATTAAATCATAACTTTGGAGCATAGGCCACATCTTCACTCTGTTTAAGCCACCCACTTCTCTACCTCCTTGTTTGTCCCTCTGGTACACCACCTGATTTAAATCACCAATCAAGCACCAAGGGTAATTAATCACATCCTTCAACCTGCAAAGGTAATCAAAAAATTCATTTCTTGCTCTTGGGATGGGGGAAGCATAAACAAGGGTTAAAACCCAATATATACTATCTCCTTACAACACTACCATCATAATACTCTGGTTGGTACAAGTAATGAGACGTATGGTTACTATCTCTTTTTTCCGTAAACACCATAAGCCTCCAAAGATAACCTTTTGCGTCCATAACACATAAGTCAAGAAAGTCGCCTTGTTGAGAATTTCTTGTGCTCGTCACTGAGCATTGTGTTTCCATAAAAAGTAGAACATCCGGGTGATTCTCAGAAATGATACATTTTAAATGGCAGATAAACTCACATGAGGAAGCTCCTCTGCAATTCCAAGCAATCATCTTCATCAAGAACAAAGAGGGTGTTGCTGGGAGGTGGCTCCAACCTCCCTTGCCTCAAATAATGGATTCATAGAATTTGAGACTATTTCCATGATCTTATTTTCTCTCTTTCCAGCTGAATGATGTGGGTGAAGTTTAACATATTCCCCGTCAATTTTCTTGGTAGGACGTTCCTCACTTTGTAGGATTCTAGGTTGTTCCAGTGTGGGTGTTTGGCTCTTTTTATTTTTGGGTTCATTCGACAAAGTCGTTGACGCCATGTCTAGACATGTTATTGGACTTAGAAGAGGCTTACCTCTTCATCCGCCGCCCCCGTGCACTAAGGTCCGTACTCGCTCTTTTCTTTTACCAAGCCTTCACTATTTGATTGAGACCTCATGTCTCAATTTATGCCCGATCTATGGTTTTGTTTTGACTTACTACTTTCCTCCCTGTTGGATTTATTTTGAACTCCCTGCGTATTGCCTGTTAATTTTTGAACTTCTCAGACCGTAGCTTGTCCCTCATAGGATTCAATTTGTTTAGATTTCTCATGCAATTCTCTTACCCCTTCTGTAATAGGGGTTTCCGGTATGGGTAAATCCCCCTCTGTTTCATCCATGTGGACTTCACATCTGGACTCCCCACTTTCTCGGGACCCTTTTGAGGCCCAGCCTCCTCCTTAACAATCTCGTTCTAAACATTTGCGCCTATTCTTCGGTGGATTCCACATTCTACGTTGAGTCGCTATAATCCATGGGCCATAAGTGGTTATCGTGGGTAGGCCCTGGGGTATCCGGGGTTGTCTCTCGTTCGCATTAGTATCGCCTTGAGTCGCTTCTTGACTTATAAGACTAGGGCACTCCTCTTTGCTATGGCCGAATTTTCCACATCCATAGCATATGTGTTGGAGTCCTTTGTATTCAACTTTGTATCTGCGGCCATTAATGACAACCGAAGATCTCAACCTATTTTTCAAGTCTCTCTCTACACAGACACGTGCAAACCTCCCTCGTATATTCTGTGTAGTGTTTGGATCAATTCTCAAAGCTTTTCCAATCATATTGCCCAATTTCATCAATAATGGTTCTCTAAATATTTCAAGAGAAAGGCTTGTAAATCTTACCCATGCCGGCGTAGTTGCAATCTCCTCAGATTCTGATAATGTGGTTTATTATCACGGAGGCTCAATGGTGGTATATTGAGTGGATATCTTGATTTTTTGATGTGTTTGAAGTGTTTAAGGCCGGTGGTGCACGGCGGTGATACGGTGGAGTGTTTGAATGCTGAAGAGTGTAAGTATTTTGACAGAGTTTAGTTCTCTATATCAAATAGCATGTCCTTTTCTCAGTTACGCAAGCCCTCCTTTTATAGAAGGAGGGAAGCTTAGTGGCTTAAGTAAGATAGTTAGGCATAAAATATCTTAAGAATCAAGTAGACTAACTATCTAAATGACAAGTAGATTAAATATCTTGGCGGCGTCTCTTGTGGTGGCTTAGATCGCTACTCGTAAGGTCACCTACTTCTCATCCCGCCTCACCTTTACCTTATATTGCTTTCCTTTAAGTCTTGCACGGTCTTTTATGGACCCGTTGTTGAGGTCGCAGTTGGCCCCTTGAGCTACTAAAGTGGCCTTGTAGGTTTGAAGGCTCTTAGCAGGGACCTGACTGCAGCGACCATGACTTGATCGGAGTCACGGACGCTATGGCCATGAACCTTATCCAACCTGGTGGCTAGAGAGGCTTTTCTAGGGACTCATAGGTGGAAATGTTATTTAGACATATCAATGGACCCCTACTCCATGTCTTAGGAATTTTTACGAAATGTCAAGCGTAGAGTAAAGTGTATGCATGGATCATCCATTGTTCTAGTCTTTGGAGACCTTGCCGTTGAGTCCGGCCTTACATAGGACCATGCTATCAAGTGGACGGCCTCGAAGTGCTTTTGGTCTATGGCGACCTTGCCGTTTAGTCCGGCCTTACTTAGGACCGCGCTATCAAGCGGACGGTCTCGAAGCTCTTTGGTCTTTGGCGACCTTGTTGTTTAGTCCGGCCTTACTTAGGACCGTGCTATCAAGTGGATGGACTTAAAGCACTTTTGGTCTTTGGCGACCTTTCTTGAGTTGCGTGCTCTTGAAGTAACCGTTGCTCTTGGTGGGGCGAGCCGTCGACGTGTACGAGAGTAGCCGAAACATCGATCGTGGCCTATCGTCGCTTCTCGATAACTACCCGCGTACTTACATGGGCATTGATTGACATGCCATATTTATGACGGTTTTTGAATTTTGAAACACGAAATGACCTCGCTAATCTAGACCGTTGGATGGATCGATCCTTGGCCACACGATCAATCTCTCATTCCCTATATAAAGTCCCACTCCTCAAAACCTCCAACACTTATTGCCCATTGCATTCTCTTAGCCTTTTCCTCTCTTGATCTTCTCGAGTTTTGGGGAGCATTTGCGTTTTCCGTTGAGAATTTCGGAGGAGATTCAGGGGTTCCGGTAGTAAGCTTGGGGTTTCAAAGTGCGAGGTTTGGAGGATTACGGTGAAGGTTTGAGTTTCCGGCCACTTCTTACTCCAAGAACATGTAAACCTTCTTCCTTTCTCCTTATTTTCCTTCCGTATTTCGATTCTCTTTGCAAGTTCATTTTGTTTCTAGCAATGTAGGCTTTATTTATGGTGTTTCGGGGTAAACGTTTGGGACTTTTTAAGTAGTTGTTCTTGTTTTGTGGTTTTGCTACGAAAGATAGTTTTCTCGGGTAGATATACCCGGGCATTTAGCTTCGAGACCCCTTTGCATTCCCTTTTCCCCGTAAAATGGAGGGTAAGGTGTCGAGATGGGTGCGATCACCTTTCGGTTTAATCTTCATTATCCTGTGTGACTAAAAGCTCCGCCTTTTCCCCTTGTTTTTTCAGATGTCCGATTACGAATATTCTTTGGGGGCGATTCGGATGGGGATCAAGAAGCATTTGATTATGCACAAGATGAAGGAGAAGACGACCCTTCTAGTCCCGAAGTGTCCGCGTAGAGATGATTTGGCCGAGAGGGAGGCGGCTCTCCAATCTGAAGATGATCTATTTGGTATTGGCATTTTTCTTCCCGATCCGGCGCCGCGACGTAAGAAGAGTCGCAAAGAAGTCGCCCGGAGTGGGGGTGAAGGAACCGGTACAAGCACCGTGGGAGGCGATGAGGATTCCTTTGATCACACCGCTGAGGTCGGTACTAGTGGTGCCGCTGCAAGTGGCGAGGGTACAACCCTTACTGAGGATGCCAATTTTCATGAACTGATGGGGTCTAGCGAGGACGAGAACATGCCACTTCCTCGCATACTTTTTTGGGAGCTTTGTAAGAAGCCAAAACGAACGAGAGGGGCATCTGCGACCACAACGGTTGGGGAGGCGGTGCCGAAAGGAAAGAACCCAAAACCTAACAACCCTGAGGCTTTAAGGAAGTTTGCTCTTTCATATTTGTATGAGAAGGATATCGCGAAACAGTGGGATCGGATCTTAAAAAGCAAAGATCTTGGTCGAACACTCCAATTTCGCTTCAACATTGATCCCACCCTCTACAGTTTTCTTTATTTGATTTTGACAAAGATGAAGACAAGTTTAAACCTCGGCGATCGTGAGGATTTCATCGGTGCTCGTCGCCCGGGGATTCCATAGTGCTCTATTTTGACCATTTTTTCACGGGCTTCCGACCTCCCTTTGACCCGTTCGTGGTCACGCTCGCTACGTGAGCCTGCAGATATTGCCTTGCGACCTTGCTTTAGTTGCCGCTATCCAGATCATGGCCTTCATTGTTCTGTGTCGGACAATGAAGAAAGAACCCACACTCACTGTGTTTAAACAATTTCAACCTATCTGCGGGACCTCTATTCCGGGGCGGTGTCTCAAGAGGACTAAGACTCCCCGTTTGTTCGTCCATCTTCCCAATAAAATACACAACTAGGGGATCGCGCTTTTAAGGTTGTGTCAAAAGTGGGTTGGCCCTTTCATAATGTCGCTTAGCACAAAGGAAAGGTTTCTCTTATCGGTATTGGTGAACCTCTTGTTTCTGAGCTTCGATTCATCAAAGGACTCCTGGTGATCATAAACTCTGAAGGAGTCGAGCCTTCGACAAGGAATGTATCATGGGTCGAACTTATTGATATGGCGGAGCCATACCCAAGTAGGACGGGAATAACATGTCCGCCCAAATCCCAAGCTTTAGTCGCTATAGAACCTGAGGAAACAACTCTAATTGGATAGAGAACGCCATTTGGGTAGATGTTTCCCTCTGAGTGCCCTATATGCTGTGGCGACACCAATAGAAGACCTCGCCGTAACTTTCTTCTCGTTGCTTTTCATTTTATTATTTTTAATACCTTATTGCTTTGTACTCCACTTTTTGCCCCGTTTTTTACGAGCTCTTTTTGCAGTAGATATGGTGGACGGGAATGAACTTCAGCCGAAAAGCGTAAGGTGCCGAGGACGCCATCCGGGCTAGGCAAGAGTCGCTAAAACAGCTCCGGGAGGATCCCTCGTACCGTGGATGCATCTATAATTAATGAGACATATGACCCCAATCTGCAAACTCAGTCAGCGGCCAACATAGATGCGGGCTCAAATCAAGCTAGCGGGGACCAGAAGAGATCGCAGGCTGATGTACCTGCTAAAGAGTCTCAAGCTTCCAAGCGATCCAAAACCTCTGAGAAATCAAAAGCTGTTGGCGGATCTGACAAGGGCTCTTGTCGCTCTGATAAATGACCTACTGATAAGTCCCCATCGTGACCTGATACGGTGAGGGAGGAGTTCGCCGAAGAAGCTAGGGAATCACCGCGAAGATCTTTGTCCCGCGGTCATAAAGGAAAAGAGGCCCTTTGGTTTGATCCTGAGTTTACCCAAGGTCTTGATACGACCAAGGTGAGCCAGATCAGGGAGGCAATTGCCGATGTCATTCCCTTGGGCCGTCTTTCATGGGATTCGGCACTTAGAGTTCAGATGGAAATCGGCAGAGGGATCACTGCTCGCGTCGTTGTTCAAGACGACGCCCCTGCCAAGGATGAGGTCGCTGAGCTGGAGGATCTCACCGGCCAATTCGGGATCGCATCCTCCATGGTAAATTTTATTTCTATTGTTTTTTCCAACTCTTCATTTTTCTGCGAGCTTACCCTTTTCTCTTTGTTTCAGCTTGGAACTCACATCTATAAGGCTATTGAGGCCACCCAAAAACATAGGGCCGAGCTTAGAAAGGTGACTGCGGCCCTTGCCATTTCAGATAAGGCAAAGACCATTGCTGAGGCCAAGCATGCGAAGGCTCTGGAGGAGAATGATCGCATGAAGGCTGCCATGAAGTCGAGCGCGGCGTTGGATGTCCAACTGCAGCAGAAGATGGCGCTCTTGAAAGAGGATGTTCAGAAGTCTGCTGAAGAGTTGAAGAGCTCGCAGGAGGAGGTTGCTAGTTTGAGGGAGCAACTCGCTGCTGCTAATAAAACCGCCGAGGAGGCTGGTCCTGCGGCACTTGCCGCCTATAAGCTTTCCGATGAATTCCCGGATATTCAAGAGGTGAGCTTCGACCAAGGCTTCAACCTTTTCACGAGATGCCTCTCGGGTGAATCGCGGTAGAGATATTGTCGACTTGAGGAGTGTAGGATGTAATATCTCCGGATGGATCAAAGATCCACCCGATTATGCAAATGGAAAGTACAAGATCTAGATCTAAACAATCAAAATACATAAATACAATAGATCTAAACCTACGAGGGGTTTAGATTACCAACCTTTTTATAGTGCAAAACGCCAAGAACAAGGTCAATCCAATCCGAGCTAGTTGAGTGCCTAGTTGAGAAGCCACAGTCTTCCAACGTGTGTCACCCAACAACACCAGGTGGATGGTGTTTCACGCCGCCGGACCTCCCCGATATGCTACCTTAGAAAACCTGAAGTTTTCTAAAACTCGAAACCCTAGCACTATAGCCGAAAATTCTAGGCTATAATACTTGCAAATATGCGTGTATGTCTGTGTGTGATTTGGCTTGGGAGTACTCTCTTTATATAGGAGAGAAATCCTAGCCTCCAAGGCATTATTTAATTAATACAAAATCAATTAAAATAATTTTTTTCCTTAAAAGATAAATCTAGAATATTCTCAAATTAATAAGGATATATAAAAGATTTTCTTTTCCTTAAATTATTTAACAAATAAATAATTTAATCACTTGTATCATATAATTATCAAGAAAACTAATTTCTTGATAATCAACAAAGCATCACACGCCACTTTCTTCTTGACTAATTAGGTCAAGAAGTCAACACACTAATTTCGGCCGAGTCCACGAAAAATATCTTTTTCATGTATTTAATTATCTAGCCCAACTAAACAATTAATCCACATATCAATTAAGTAGTCCAATCCAACTATTTAATTATAATCGAGGTGAAACGACGAGAAAACATATGCATGTTGGAGCCACGTCGGGGACCATGGACCCATATTCGCAGCTAAAAAATTGAATAAAACTATCCGTCAAACCGAACAATAATATTCAATCTATTAATTCGGGGATTACACCACCATAAACCCGAAACTGAACTCTGCCGAATATAGATAACTTACACTCAACTTTGAGTTGATAAGCATCTACTGATGTAATCATTACATACGGATAAATCCTCCATAGACTGTTCATTTCGATTCGGGATATTTCCGTAAACCCTTCTCGAAGCCTCTTATCCTTATTTACCATTAACCCCTTAGTGATCAATTAGTTCATAACTAATATAATATGAACTCCGCGGATCAATCAGCTTTCTAGGATTAACAAATAAGGGAACTCGTTCGTCTACTTCCCGAGGGAAGGAATGGATTCCATATTTGTGATAGCACGTACTACTCACTCATCCCGTAATAGAGCAAACGAGAAGTGTCGGACCACATACTACGAAGTGATCATTACTAACACATCAAACTCTACCCTAGTCTAAGCAGTTGTCTGTGATCACCTCAGGATTGAGATTAATCCATATATGATCATCTTGTGATTCGATAAGACTTCTTGATCATGGAATTATATCGAGAACTCAAATCAAATCGGTCCAACCCTATATGATTATCATCATATATAAATGCCCCACTAGGTACCCCTATTACCGACAGTCCGGATAAGACGGTCACACTTAAAGTGTTCGGGCGCATTATTAGCAAATTAATCTTGAGACCCGTACTCGCATTAATAAATGCTACGGACTAAGTTAATTTTAAGTACATCTCACTAACTCAATCCTCTTGTGTATAGCCATACACCGAGTTATGTGATTACATAAACGAAGTACTTAGTGGTTTTCGTAGTGTCTTAATTATAAGCATACATGCATATAATAAGATGAATTATTAATTCTGTCCTAAAACAATTATTTAATTGTCTTTTAGGCACTACACCTAACAATCTCCCACTTGCACGAAAGGCAAGTGGATTAATTGTTTTAGAGCACACCCTTTATATCTATATCTACAACATTCTCCCACTTGCTCAAAACAAGTGAGACATATCCCCAAGATACATACCCTCCAAGCGCATCTTAGTAATTCATCCTTCCAAGCACGACCGGAGTGTTCCGCCGTAGTGTAGGTCAGTGACCCGGCGCGTACTTAGAATCCGAATACCATGTGACTTGGTACACTGATCAGGTAGGTTTGCGGCTTGAGTCAATCTTTGGGATCGAAACGGCGCCCTTCCATCTAATCCGGTGGTTCGATTTCAATATTCTTATGACCTCTAGTGATTGCAAAATCCTTATGAGCTATATATCCAATGTTTTCATAATGAAGTGGCATCGGCTTACTGGATAATACTTTATCACATGAGTAAACAATGAGACCGAGATCGATTTAACTATCATCCTCAATCTGACCTAAAGCCAGAATCAGTGTTATCGCTTATATTCTAGTTTGCACCTGAATGTACTAGCATATTATTCCTCATTCTCCCGAAGAGACTTGAGGATTCACTAAAAATCCCATTTAGTATTCATCCGTAGGTTTAGACAAGCATTCCTGAGAGGTAGGGTAGACTACATCGTTGAATGTTGCATAAATGCAAGAATATCTTAACCAGGTGAATGGATGGGATTGCCAATGATCGATTCTCTAGAATTTAAGCGAATCAAATCCTTAAGAATGAATCCCGATGGCATGTCAGACTCTGACTTCAGATAACACACCCATGTTGTTTCCAACTGTTTCAGTGTTACCATTCACAAACACTAATCTACATACTACTTTACTAATATTGATGCCTAGTCTATGAAAGACTTATTAACATGCTAGTCAAGTATACATATTAAAATATATGACTTTGAAATGACCTAGAGGTTTGCTGGAATCCCAAAGGATATAAGCTATGGCAGACATCCTGCCAAAGGTTCTTTCTGAATAAATTAAGACACCGTTAGTCTCGCAAAAAGGTCTTAGCGAATCACCCCTATTTTCTGCTTTGTAACGAATCTGTTATTTGTTCTTAGCTAAAACCCTTCTGTAAAGAATGAGTTCAGATTCCGTTGTTCGGTAAGGAAGTCTTAGGGAATCACCCCTATTTCCCGCTTTCTGACAAAATCAAGCAAGACTGTGTGGTAAGAGAGATCACGGTCTGGTTAACTCTCTATCTTTTAGGGAATCACCCCTAAATTACTCAACTTTGCGTTGAAAGTTAAACTTTCCTATTCATTCGACTCTTCTCCGTGTAGTTCCAATTACTCCCACTAGGCCTGAGATACTCAGGTGGTTCTACAAGAGTTTCAACAGAACTGGAGTATCAAACTCCATTCACAAGGTTATGGCTTTTAAACCAACCTCTATGATCAGGATCCTATACAGCCCACGAAGGACTATAGGTCATCAATCTACCCTATAAACCGTAAGGTCCTGCAATGGGTAATGGACAAACCATACTCCCACTGCGTTCGGGGTGGATTGATATACCGATCTAGTTTAGTAGTTTTTATTAGTGTTATCACCAATTGCCTGTGTGGACTGAAGAAATCGTTAGTAACATCTCGAGTACAAATACTTCAAGATCCAAAGCCGTGATTTATAGACTCTATCGACCGAGTTTGACAAGATAACCGTCATTCTCTCGATTATACGAGTTTTATAATCAACCTTTACTCAATGCATCAAGATATTTCATGATTTGAACGTGTACACAAAATTTCCAAATTCTACCTTCAAGCACTAAATGCTAAATGTCTATATTTACGGAAGTGGGATGAACCGAATTCACTCCTTATCCACAAATGCGTAGCATCTTTTAGGTAGACTTCTCGGTTTTTCATTACAACGTAAGCCATTATTTTTGCAACCAATATCTTAAATGATTTCAGCAGCGTATCGTAGCACATCAATAACTATATAAGGCAAATTTATGGTGTATCCTTTAGTGAAAACATTTCACTGGGAGGCAGGCCGAGCATCAGTCCCGAAGACTACGCAATAACCTATTTCTGAGTATGGAATACTCTATCTCTGGTGAAATCTGAGATTTTCTCCAAATATTTTGGATAAACTTACCGGAGTCTCGAATAGTTGTAAGACAAGATGTCACTACTTCAAAAAGACTCCCACTAGCTTGTATCTTTCAAAAGACCCCGAAGGTCGTTATGAACAAGCTATGCGACTTCTTTAAAAATTCCCCGATTGAAAGGAAACTTAGTCATTGTTCCTTTGAGACAGTGTTCTGTTGACTAGGAGATAGGAATCACCCTAAGCGAGTCTTCAGATCTTGTCTTTATGGAACATACACTAATTAATAGAATTGAAAGAAGCGTTTATCTAAATACGGAAACCATTTGCGTTTGAGATGTGTTACATATACCTATTCAGCATTTCGTAGTGGTTCTGACTTTATCAAACAAAAGTCCGAGTCTTCGGTTCGTGCTACGAATGTTATATTCATCATCAATAAGACAAACAAATTATCCTATTGAAAACAAATACGTTCGTTCCAACGATCCGAAAACGTAAAATGAATTTTCTGTGATACTCAAGAATTGAATCCGAGATTCATTTCCTTATATCCCTCCCACTAGTCCATCTGAAATAACTGCCCGTTGTCTATTTTATTTATCGTTTAACGCAAAGCTACCTAGTTCTTCCAAAGAACTTAGCTTTTTGAGAAAATTGCTAAGGATGCATTGGTCAGTGATCCGAAATCACTTTCCTTATCCTCTAATTTCCAATTTATTAATTTTCTAGTTTAGCCTTAAAACTACTTAGTTTAGATGACTAACACGTATAAACATTCTTTCCCATTCTCGACTTTCCTTAGATGGAAACAGTCTTGAACTAGCAGTTCGTTAGAGTAGACACTACTCTTGAACTATGGGATGTCTAATGATAGTGTTACTAGCTTGGACTATTCGATTTTTCTAATCGTCAAATCATAATAAAGCTCCCACTAGTTTATCGGTTCCAAATACCGTCTAACTAGCAACACTTTGTATTTATGATTTTTCAAAGATTAGAAAATCACTCAGAACTAAGCTCCCACTAGTTTATCAGTTCAAAATACTGTCTAACTAGCAACGCTTTATTCTTGTTTTTCCGATAAATGGAGAAACTCATGTGCAGTCTATTACACATTTCTAATGATTCAGAAAAACAAAAAATCATAAGACTAAGGCTCCCACTAGTTTATCGGTTCCAAATACCGTCTAACTAGCAAACGCCTTATGTATGATTTTCCAATTTTCCAATTAGAAATTTTTTCCGTGTAAATACACCTTTTAAAATTCACTAAATGAATTTATCTGATAGTCCTATATCATCTTTTGTAAACTAAGTATGGTCGTCTCTCGTTCAACACGAGTGACATCCGTGACATACCTATACTATGTTACTTAAGTTTTAAAGGCTCAAGAGAAAATCTTTTCCGAAAATTAACTGCATTTATTGATAATTACAACGTACTTGTTACTTTCCGCATTTTTAATAAAGTTCTATTACTTACGCTTAAGTAACCTAGTAGATTTAGTTGTAAATTAAATATGACGTAAAGTTAAATTCAAAAATAAAATTTTCACTACTAGATTTTTATTTTAGGAATAATAAACTATAAAAAAGTTTATCCTACCATTCCAAGGATTTAACCTCGCACCTCAGTGCCACCGTAAGGTAGGTCAAAAAGGTGACGGTTAAACTGAGATAATCTCTCTCAATGATTAAGCTTCGAGAATCGAACATCTCACGGGAATAAGACATCCCGGACCTTAATCATAGATTAACTTCCTTTTTCTAGCCTAGATATTTCAAAAATATCCATAAAGAGTGTGACCTACTATATCGATCTCAAAGTACGCCCCGAGTATGCCGCCGTAGGTCGGTCGCTGACCCGACGAGTACCCAAAATCCTATCCTTTCGGAGACAAAGCCTTGAATTTTGATAGGGGTGAACACCATCCGTAGGGGGCCGAAATCAAAGCGGGTTTAGGCGTCACCCTTCTCTCACGTTCTTGCATCTATAGTAGAGGCCGTGGGGTTGGCTGTCGCCTTCCCCGCTCCCACTCAATAATTTGAAAAAGTGGTGGGTTTACTAATTACGGTTTCGGTCTTGACAATAAGAAACAATAAATCAAAGTACTCCGAACGTGGTCGGTTATGTATGCGAGCCTATGCCGTCTTATTCGTTGGAACATATCTGATAGTTCAGGCTAATCCGGCAAGAGAAGCCCCGTTTAGCCCGAAGGCTTATCGGCTATGCATAGTCTTGTCAAATTACTGTATCGTACATCACACGTGGAGGGGAGTCAATTGAGCCGAAGCTCGGTTGAACTCGCCCAACCATGGTTAGACCATTTCCGAACCCATGTACTAAGATTTTCCGATTTCTATGTTGTCAACCAAAGCGTAATCTTGTTTTCGTTTTAGGCGGCTTCATCGAGAAGCCATCACCGAAAACTCAACGATTTATCTAAGTGGGATTCACCGAGAATCCATCACTACAATCGTAGCGATTGACAAAAACGGTTCCTCGGTTTTAATAATTAGTTACTTAATTAATTAACTACCACATCTTAGTTAAAAAAGCTTTTTAACTAATTATATGAGTTATACATGCCTAATTTAGGGGGAAGGGGCCATAAAGACAAAAAAATTGATAAATGGGTCTGCAAGGACAAAAGTAACATTTTCATGATTATAAAGGACAAAAATCATAAATGTTACTTTAAAAATGTTACTTCATGTGTTTATGTTACTTTGTATTTCACAATTGTTACTTCATATTTACTTTATTTCACATATGTTACTTCATATATGTTACTTCATAAATGTTACTTTTGTCCTTATTAAATTACAATGTCCTTCTATCCTCTTTTTTTGATAATTTTGTCCTTTCGGACAAAAAACTACCTAATTTATTCCAAATAAACTAGCTACATGTATGCATTGGAGTGGAATCATGATATGATGCATGTCATGGCAATTTTCCGGTTTCTATCACATAATTTCGATCATACACGAAAAAATAACGGGAAAAATAAACACCGAGATGGATCGTTGGTACCCCCGTATTTAACCTAATAAAAAAACACAATCCCTAACAAGGGTTTACTATTTTCTAATCGCCGCTTCCGTGTTTTATCGACAATCGGACATCCAAAAGAACTTTGATCATCACGAAACTTTATGGACCTGTTCTTCACTCCTCCTACTTCAATATAAACAGTTGGATCATCGTTTCAACGGTCCAATATCTTCACGAAATTCGACGAACTGACAACTGGGGCTGCAATGCTTTTACGACACAAAGAAAGCAACATTATTGTAACGATTGGACATTAAGATAGACTCCGATCATCATGAAATTTTGAGGGCCATTTCTTCAACTTTTAGTCTTCATTCTTACTGGAGGGATTGTTGTTTCAAAGGATCAATCTCCGGGAATAAATAAAAACCTAACGTAAAACAAAACAGATCTATTTCTAGAAAACTAAAATTACAAAATTTCCTATACTCATATAAACGAATTTATATGAGTTTACAATAGATCTAACGAGTAAACAATACCAACCCCAATCCATCTTTCAATCACGACAATCACAAGGCAACATACATGAATAAATTTGGATGCATATAGAAAAGAAAACGAAAAACAAAAACAATCTAAACATGCTTTTTCCACTCCTAGATCTAAAATCCACATACTTTGATTGATAGATCAAAGGCTCTACTACCACTTGTAGGATGTAATATCGCCGGATGGATCAAAGATCCACCCGATTACCCACCGGAAAGTACAAGATCTAGATCGAAACAATAAAAAACATAAATACAATAGATCTAAACCTACGAGGGGGTTAGATTACCAACCTTTTTATGGTACAAAACACCAAGAACAAGGTCAATCCAATCCGAGCTAGTTGAGAGCCTAGTTGAGAAGCCACAGTCTTCCAACGTGTGTCTCCCAGCAACACCAGGTGGATGGTGTTTCACTCCGCCGGACCTCGCCCAATATGCTACCTTAGAAAACCCGAAGTTTTCTAAAACTCAAAACCCTAGCACTATAGCCGAAAATTCTAGGCTATAATACTTGCAAATATGCGTGTATGTCTGTATGTGATTTGGCTTGGGAGTACTCTCTTTCTATAGGAGAGAAATCTAGCCTCCAAGGCATTATTTAATTAATACAAAATCAATTAATAATCCTTTTCCTTAAAAGATAAATCTAGAATATTCCCAAATTAATAACGATAAATAAAAGATTTTTTTTCCTTAAATTATTTAACAAATAAATAATTTAATCACATGTATCATATAATTATCAAGAAAACAAATTTCTTGATAATCAACCAGGCATCACACACCACTTTCTTCTTGACCAATTAGGTCAAGAAGTCAACACACTAATTTGGGCCGAGTCCACGAAAAATATCTTTTTCATGTATTTAATTATCTAGTCCAACTAAACAATTAATCCACATATCTTTTAAATAGTCCAATCCAACTATTTAATTATAATCGAGGTGAAACGACGAGAAAACATATGCATGTTAGGAGCCGTGTCGGGGACCATGGACCCATATGCAGTAGCTACAATAAATTGAATAAAACTATCCGTCAAACCGAACAATAATATTCAATCTATTAATTCCGGGATTACACCACCATAAACCCGAAACTGAACTCTGCCGAATATAGATAACTTACACTCAACTTTGAGTTGATAAGCGTCCACAGATGTAATCATTACATACGGATAAATCCTCCATAGAATGTTCGTTTCGATTCGGGATATTTCCGTAAACCCTTCTCAAAGCCTCTTATCCTTAGTTACCATTAACCCCCTAGTGATCAATTAGTTCATAACTAATATAATATGAACTCCGCGGATTGATCGCTTCTAGGATTAACAAATAAGGGAACTCGTCGTCTACTTCCCGAGGAAAGGAATGGATTCCATAGTCGTGATAACACGTACTACTCACTCATCCCGTAATGGAGCCAACGAGAAGTGTCGGACCACATACTATGAAGTGATCCTTACTAACACATCAAACTCTACCCTAGTCTAAGCAGTTGTCTGTGATCACCTCAGGATTGAGATTAATCCATATATGATCATCTTGTGATTCGATAAGACTTCTCGATAATGGAATTATATCGAGAACTCAAATCAAATCGGTCCAGCCCTATATGATTATCATCATATATAAATGCCCCACTAGGTACCCTATTACCGACGTCCGGATAAGATCGTCACACCTAAAGTGTTCGGGTGCATTATTAGCAAATTAATCTTGAGACCCGTACTCGATTAGTAAACGCTACGGACTAAGTTAATTTTAAGTACATCTCACTAACTCAATCCTCTTGTGTATAGCCATACACCGAGTTATGTGATTACATAAACGAAGTACTTAGGGTTTTCGTAGTGTCTTAATTATAAGCATACATGCATATAATAAGATGAATTATTTCGTCCTAAAACAATTATATAATTGTCTTTCGGGCACTACACCTAACAAGGAGATGGTCAAGTGGATTGCTTTGTCCCAGCGCAAGCCTGAATTTCTAGCTCTTCATCCGGACATCCCTTACTCTGATGATCATATCATCGATATTCATACTGGGCATGTGAGGGATGATGAGCCGGTTTGGGACCCTCCACTAGTTAACCCTGTAAACTTGGCTGCTTTGAAGAGCCCTCCTGTTGCTGCAGATGTCTAGCCCGGTGATGAGTACCTCAACTTAACCGGCGATCATACTAATACTCCTGACTCAAACTAGAGATTGTCCTTTCTGTTTTACAACAATTTCTACGATCTGTAATAATTCAACTTTTGTTTGCTGTAGCTTGACTTGTGGCCGCTTTTGGCCTATTGATTTATGTACTTGTTTTCCTTGATTCGCTATCTTTTGTTGTCTTTTGTTCTTGTATGTATGCGGCCCCCTTTATTTTGGCTAGGTTGAGAGCATAACTAGCGAAAATAATAGAGCATCTGAATCACCCTTGTGCTTTTGAATTTTTTAAAATTCCTATATGCGGCCCCCTTGTTTTGAGCGAAGCCTTAAAGGGTTTGATCGTAATAAAGTGCTCTGAAAATTTTGCTTCACGGCCCCCTTGTTTTGAGCAAAGCCTTGACAGGTTTGAGCAAAACAGAGGCGGCCTATTTGTGTCAACCGAGGTCACTATGGACTTGTTTGAAGTGAGATCGAATTTTTTTATATGTGGCCCCCTTGTTTTTGAGCAAATCTTTAACGGATTTGATTGAAAATAGAATTCCGTACGTGAACCCCTTGTGGAGATTGATCTTAGCTTTTGATTTTTTCGTCCGGGCCCCCTTGTTTTGGATGAGCCTTGGAGATTTTAACTCGTGGTTTTGTCCGAAACAAAGTGATCGGGTATTTCATCTAAAATGCTTTTTTGGGGCCTCAAAGACAAGATGTGCTCATATTTATGCAAGGGAATCGATCTTACATGTAATATTTCTTCGATTGTCCGCGTGCCAAGGCCTGTCGTACTTGCGGCCTTGATTATCCTTGAGGACATAGGTCCCCTTTTTGACTATCCGTACGACCTGAAGAGGCCCTTCCTAATTCTTGGATAGATTTCCTTTCTTGGCCTCGTGACCGGTGGCCTGTCTATTCCGCAAAACATAATCTCCTACCGCAAATGATGATCATGGACACGCTAGTCATGGTGTCGTTGGCCGCCTGTTTGCAATTGAGCAAACAACCGTATGAGTTGATTCGCTTTTCTTCTGCCAGATCAAGATCAAGCTGTCTGGTCAGGGGATTTTCCGCCTTGCTGAAATTTGTGACCCTTAAGCTGGTTAGGGCCATTTCCACCGGGCCATAGCCTCCGACCCGTAGGTCAAAGCAAAAGGAGTTTCCCCAGTAGTTGTATTTCTCAATGTTCTGAGGGCCCACAAGGCCGCTGGCAAATGATCCAGCCATTTTCCCTCATTGTTGTCCAAACTCTTTTTTAGTACACATAGTACCTGTTTGTTGGCGTTTTCGGCCTGACCATTTCCCTGTGGATAGTATACTAATGATTGCCAATGTTTAACGTTATGCTCTCTGCAGAATGCGTCAAATTCCTCTCTGAACTGCGGCCCGTGCTCGGACCCTGTCACTCGGGGACTCCGAACCCGGTCCAAACTTGATCGAGCAAGAAATATATTAAGTCTTTGGTGCTGATTTTCACCAAGGCTTTGGCCTCGATCTATTTGGTAAAAAAATCGACGGCGACGACCACATATTCACATCCAGAGCGACCCCTTTTGAGCGGACCGATCATATCAATCACCCACATGTCGAACGGACAGGCTGCTACGACGATGCTTTGTTCGACAGAAGGCAACCTGGGGATGCCCGCAAATTTTGACATTTTCGCACCTTCTAGCATATACCTGGGCATCTTCTGTGAGCTTTGGCTAGTAATAACCTGCTAGCAGAACTTTCTGAGCGAGAGTGCGGCTAGCTGGATGGCCGCCACACACTCCCTCGTGCAGCTCCATAAGGATTCCCTCGACCTCCTCAGGTTGTGCACACCGTGACAAAGGCTTAGAGAATGACTTTCTATATAAAACATTGTCTATGATGGTGTGTACCTGGCGGCTCTTCTGATTAGGGACTTGGCCTCTTTTGGATCCTCTAGGAGCGTCCCTGATTCAATATATGCTTTTATCTTATCGATCCAACATGGATTGGAGGCGATCCAACATGGATTGGAGGCGATCCAACATGGATTGGAGGGTTGGAAATCCATGACTTCGACCCGGTTGATGGAGTGTCCAGACAGGTGTTCCACCATGACCGCTGGATTACTCACTTCACCGTTGCTTGTTAGTTTTGACAAGTAGTCCGCTCGGAGATTATCCACTCGAGGGATGTTGTTGAATTTACAATATTTGAAACTTCCCTCGAGCTTTTTGACGTGATCAATGTATTTTTGTAAGATTTCACGATGGATCCCGAATGACCCTGTTACTTGATTGACCACCAACCGCGAATCACAGAATACCTCCACATTTTCAACTTTCATGGCCCGGGCGAGCTCAAGACCTACTATAACCGCTTCAAACTCCGTTTGATTATTCGATGTGGTGAAATCAAATCTCAAAGCTTTTTCAATTGCTTCGAGGTGCCCGGTTCCAATAATATAATCCCAAAGATCGCAACCTTTGTGGCCGGCGGCGCCATCAACATAGAGCCGCCAACGCGTTGACTTGGCCTCGTGGGGCTCATCCGCTGTGGTCGCTGTTGCGTTGTTGCTAGGTTTCGAATTGGACTGCCCCAGCTGTTCCTCATTAAAGCTTGTTTCTACTATGAAGTCGTAAGGCCCGGGCTTTGATAGCTTTTCGAGGCTCGTACCGGATGTCAAATTCAGTGACCTCGATGGCCCATCACAGTAACCAACCAGATAAAATTTGTGTTTTGATGATGATTCATCGTATTTACTTATTTATTATCTTAACCACATTGATGAAGTGTTGAAGCTAGCTGTTATAGTGAAAGGCTAAAAGATGTCTAGAACTGACTGTATAGGTTTTACTAGAGTCTGATATTTGTATAGGTTACATCAGACAAGCATTGTAATAGTTAGAGAGTCGTAAGACCGAAAACTCGGAAATCATCTAAGAAACTCGGAAATGATCTTAATAGCTTGAAATCGCTTAGATAACTAACAAGTCATTGAAACTAACAAACCGATACAAGCCTACACCAACTCGAATCGAAGAAGGTAAGTTCGCCGAGGGTACAAACTCAGTTGGCTTATCTAGAAGATATAAGAACTATGGGACACAGACTCAGTTATTGAAGATTGAAGAACTGAAGGCTCAAACTCAGTTATGAAAGCCTAGATCGTAAAGATAGAATTCAGCAAGTCGTGGAGACTCGAACCGACTTTATGGATCTTGTATGAAGACCTAAGAGTCATAAGGACAATGAAATCATAGAAGATATATGCTTATGGTGTACTCTGGTTAAGTCAATTGCAATCATATGAAAAATTAGAGTACTGATTTTTTAAGAAGAGTAAAATCTTAGTTAATGCTCTAAGTCAGTTAAGAAACTGACACCTGACAAACTCAGCATAAAATTGATTAGAATACTCAGTTTTATAGTCAGTCATCCAACAAACTGATAGTACATTCGAACGTTGTAAATGAAGCAACACTATTGGATGAAATACTGACAAGTCAGAACGGTCACAAAATATAGCCGTTACAAGATAAACGTTGATAGGATTCAAATTCATGCAAGATGAATGTTGGACCTCACACTATAAATAGAGGACTTGGTATCAAGGATTAAACACCAAGATTTCATACGATTGCAAGCATTATTGTACCAAAAGCCTAGTTCATCTGAATCTCTATCATCCGCACTAACAAGATCAATCAAGAATTTCTTCAAGTGTTCAAGCTACACAAAATTTATCAAGAATCAGACACTCTGAAGAACCACAAGAAAGAATCAAATAATTGATTCTCAGACCAAATTTTATTTTTAATCAATGGTTAAGACTGTGAAGCAATCCGGTGAAGGATTTGCTAAGGACAGAGGCATCAGCAGTCGGGTAGACTGTGTTTGTGGTGGTAGCTGGTGAAGAGGCATTCGCAACCTTCAAGGACCAGTGGTTCAAGCATTTGAAGAGCAGCAATTCAACCTGTTCTTTGATTGTTTAGATAGTGAAGCTAGGATTAGCCAAGGACTATTGTTTTGGACATTTTGTAACAGCTCACCTCAAGAAGTTCTAGTGGAATTTTCCTCTTACACCACAGGGGAAGAGAGGAATGACAGGATTACACCACATGGAACCTCTATAATTCTTGTTTTATTTACTTTATGCATTATTTACTTTTACAGCATTTATTATTGTTCATACAACATACTGAGAACTGATTGTTACACAAACTCATAGCTCACAAACTGACATTCACCAGAATTCAGTTTAACACACCCAAGCCTTTCACAAAGAATAACAAGATCCGTAAAATGGCTAAATTTATATCCGCCGCCGGTTGATTCAGCTTTTTGTTATAAGTCGCCTTTGACTTAGACTCATTTCGCCGCCTTAACTCCACACAAGTTTCAACTGAACCTTAATCGCTTAAAATCCAGTTTTTAGTGACAAGTTTATTCACCCCCTCTCTAAACTTGTGTTAGCCTTTCCAAGGGACCAAAAATTGGTATCGGAGCAGTGTTCCTTTAACAAGTCATTGTTAAAAACTCATTTGCTCTACATCTCCTCTAGTTGTTCTCATTAGAAATCTCGGTTTCAGCCTTTATATAATCAGTTTTCACTCACTCACAATGGATAACAATCAGTATGCAAGACAAATGCTGATGTGTAACATTGATAGATTTGACAAATATAAACGTCGAATGCAGGCTTTTCTGGCAGCCACTCATTATGAGATGATGGACGTGCTCACTGATGGACCAATCCAGACCACCCACATGCATACTGTTGGTGAAAATGAAGTTCGAGTTCCAAAGCCCAAGGCTGAATGGACCAGTGATGATCGCAAGCGAAATAATATCCACAACATTGCCATGGACTTTATCCTCAGAACTCTTGATAGTAATATGTACTTAAAGGTGAAAGATTGCACAACTGCTAAGGAAATGTGGGAAAAACTTCGCTAGTCTATGAAAGTACTGACTCAATCAAAGAAAACAAGATCTCAGTTGCAAAGCAGAGGTTTGAGAATTTCAAGATGAAATCCGGAGAGACCATTAACCAAATGGAGACAAGATTCAGTGCTATCATGGATGAACTAGATCTACTCAAGATTTAATATACAAAGAAAGAAATCAACACAAGAATCTTGAAGGCTTTGCCCATGTGTTAGAAGATGAAGGTCACTGCAATGGAAGAATCTAAGACATGAAATAGAGGATTCCTTTAAAATCTTCTCGCATTTGAAAGCTTATGAATTCAAGTGAAGATTTTACAAGCACAAACCGCAATAATCAAAGCTCGGAAAAACCTAAAACCACAAGACTTGCAAGCAAAGATCAAATGATTCTCAAGAAACATCCACATGTAATCTTCAACAGCTTGGATGAGATGGAAGAACAAATGGTTCTTATGATGAGCAGTAATCGAAGAATGAAGAATGCTCATCCAAAGAACTCAAAAGTACATCAAGAAAACTCCTAAGACAAGGAAGGATGATGAGTATCTCTGTTTCAACTGCAAGAAACCTGGACATTATAAAGCTGAATGCCCAGATCTGAACGCAAAGAAAATTCAGCAAAGAAGAACCGGCAGAAGAGCATTGTTTGCTGGAGATGAATCTGACTACGAAGCTAGTACAGAAAGATTATCTAACGACGCAGCTTTAATGGCACATATGGAAGATTCAAATTATGTATGTGAATCAAATTCTAAATACAGCTCAGCTCGAATTTCCATGCAGAATGCATGTTCTTCAACAGCCTATTCCAATCCAAAGAACTCAGAATTAGAAGAAACTCTTGACGAATTGATGAGTCAGCTTGTCACCATACAAGCTGGTTATGAATCAATCAAAGCTGAGAAAGAAGCTCTAATTCTAGAGGTCAAAAGATTGAAAGATGAGTTGAACACGTTAAAACTAAGCAGAACTAATAAAGGAAAGAATCGATCACCATCGCATCCGCAAAGAAGAATCGAATCTTTTACTCAATCTACTTCAAAGAATCGGATTCAAATAAGCCAAGCCATATGGATATAGAACTAGCCTAGGATTTGATACGCAACAAACTTCAAAGGAGGAACGAAGCAACCGAACCTAATGCTAAAACTAGTGTTAAGTTCGTAGCCGAACAATGTCCTCAAACTAAGAAGCATGCCGAACCAAGAAAAACAAGTTCAACGTGAATCAAATCAACCACAACATCGTTTTCAAAGAAGTGAGTCGTAAACTACAACAGAGTCAACCAAAAAGGTAAATCACCGTACATCATGAAAATCGAAAAGATAGATCAATCGATGAACCTACTAAAGTTGATCGTGCTAAGAACCGTAAAAACTTCAAAGTTGGTCCCGAGAAGGGTAAAACTATAGTCGAGGGGGGAGGGGTGAATGACTATATGGAGTTTCAAAAACTTTCCTTGTATTCAAAAGCTTTTGGGCAATGGATAAGTCCCTTCTTAATATGTTGTTTCAAAGTAGATTATGCAATCACCGATATATGATATAATATAAGAAACTAAATAAATGCAAGAAGGTAAATTGTCGAAAGTAAATTGACACAAGGGTTTATAGTGGTTCAGTGGTGGTGTAATCCCTTAATCCACTCTTCTCTTGTGATGATTGGAGGAATTCACTATTGTTTTCATAGATACAATAGCCTCGATTGTCCTTGACTACACAAGCTTCACAATCTTCAAGACTATCACTCCCGGGCTTCAATGCCTTCGGTGACTCGCCTCTTTCATCGCTCCTTGAGAACAAATCTTTCGGCAGCCTATCCGTTCGTTAAAAACATATTTTAAATTTATATTATCGGAACACCCCAAGTATAAGGTACGTAGTAAAGGATGTTGCCGAGTCGTCCTAAGTGGAATCGTAAAGTTATCGATTAAGATAAAACTCCTAAGTTGGTTATGTCACGAACTATTACTTAAAACTAAGGTTAATTACCTATAAACTGAACCTAAGAAATAAACTAAAAATCTAAGGAAAGAGGATAAAACAGCTACTAAAAACAAACAGCAAACAAGAAATATTCAAGAGTGGACGAACGTCCTCTAAGACGGACGGGCGTCCAGATACGATTTAACTAGAATTATGCAGAAAACAAAACAGCAGAAATTGAGGTTTTAATTAACTAAACTTAAGACTAGCGTGTTGGGAGGATTTTGCATCATAAAAACAAAAGAAAATTTATAAACCTATACTTAACATGCAAACTAACTCCTAACCGACCAAATATCGGGTAGTTGATAGCATAGTAGGGTAAGTACAGGGTCGATCCACAGGGAATTGGGATGTTGAATCTAATTTCATTAATCCTTAAATTGTTACTTATTCATAACGGAACTAAAAACGAAAAAACAAAACACAGAAATCAAATAACAATTCAAATAAATCTAATCTAAGACACATGGGAACAATCAAAGTACAAACCTACGTGATCTCAATTCTAGTTAATCTCATGATTCTAATTCGATTTGTGGTTTCACCCTTTCACGAGACATAAACCCCTAATTCCTTAGTGAATTTATCTCTCAAGCTATGAAAGCCTACTTCCGTAGTGAATTCAATTATCTATCTCTCATCTTCCGAATGTTGAGACTGATTTACCAAACAAAACTCGGGTGTAGATTCAATTAACTCTCGTTTTTAAAGAACCTAACAACCTAGATCAATAACTCATTAACTTGTCACTTAATCAACGGTTAAAGACCCTATCTTTCTATGGTGATCTAAGGTTTATGCAACTTCCGTATTATAAACATCAATAGAGAACTGATCTCTCGATCTATTCGCATAGCCATACAAACCGCATAGAAAAATACAAAAAGAACTAAACTCATGAAGAAAAACTGAATTGAATAAATCAATAGTTTTTAACAAGGATTGATCCTTAAAACAAAAAAGAAACGTAAATAATCTACTCCTAATCTAACCTCGGATCACCCGAGCACAAGGCTCGGGTGACCGGCCTTCAAGCTCAGCAAGGGCGGCTGCCCTCTGAAGAATATGTGTGAAGAAAATTGTGTCATTAGGGTTAAGGGCCGCAGCCTTTAAATAGAGTTTTAAGTCGGCTGAAGCTGAGTCGGTGGCGGACGCTCGTCCGAATATCCGGACGCCCGTCCGGAATGTCTGGACGGATACTGGACGTTCGTTCGATTAGCGTCTGAACCCTCTGTATGTAAATTACAATTCCGAACGCTCGTTCACTTTATCAAACGCCCGTTCACAATGGACGCTAGCCGGACGCTCGTTCGATTTGCCTTGAAATCGAGTTCCTTGATTTTTCCATCTTTATCTTTATTGATTTCTTTCCTTATCTCTTCCAATCTCCCATAAATGTGATTGATCCTCTTCAATCTCGAAATTAGCTCTTTTAGATCATCTTTTCCACCATCAATGAGGTATCTACAAGCATCGAAAACATACCAAAACATAACACAATTCCAAAATAACATAAAATCATAATTTAAGCACATAAATTGATATGTTTTCATATTTAACCATTAAAAACCTCACTTGCTCAATATTTCCATATAAACACTTGATTCTTATGCAAATTATATAAATACGGGGGAAATCATTATAAAATATATCAATATAAAACGTGTAAAAACACCCTTAACAACTCCCCCACACTTATCTTTTGCTCGTCCTCGAGTAAAACAACAAAGTCAAGCTCGAGACAAATAAACATCTATACAAATATGAAGTATATTCAATAACTTAGAAGTTCACCCGAGTGAGTGTGTGCATAGCCATAATGAACTTCCACTAAGTTCCACAATTTGAAAGTTATTCAAACCAAAACTAGCCCGGTTTCCCATCTAAGTTAGAAATAATCAAAACTATAACAGGCGCTTTACAAAACATACATATCCCAAAAGAAATAGTAGAGAATATCTAAAACATTTCTGACAAACTCAGAGGATAATCCCTACAACATATCCTTCAGTTTATACTGGGGATAGGATTAACGATAACTAAGGCCTTACTTATTCATAATAATATATTTCAATATTTTCACTTTTTTTCTAACACACATCAGAATAAGCTTTTGCCCTCATAGCAGAATAGGACATTTCAAGATAATCCCCTACCTTACTCCAATCATAAGGCAGCTATAAACTGACTGTCGTGAGCTTTTGGTCATCATAGTGGAATAGGACATACGTGGTATACCCTACCTCACTCAAATCATAAACCAGCTTCCGACACACACAATTAAAATTAAGTGATTACTTAGAGATTTCTGGCTGGCAGTGGTAATGATTATTTTCTAGTAACACAGACCACTGAGCATAACACCTCAAGTAAACAATTTATTACTCTTGCAAAGACTTAATCACGTTTCACTTATCACATTCAAACTTCTAGATATTCACAGTATGTCATACTTTAACTCTAGAATACAAACTACTAAACTTTTCAAGAATTGTACAGAAGCAAAGAAACATGCTATAATCATCAAAAATCTCCAACTAAAATGGGGTAGGCTTTCAACATTTAGCTCATCATTTACTATGGCATGTGAAAAAGAGTGTCGGGTGAAACAACTAAAATTACTAAATATACAGAATATAGCAAAAATGATATAAACTCAAGCAAAGATATGCAATGCTCACTCGGGACAAAACAAAAATTTTAAAATTAAGCACTCTTTCATAGAAATATAACAGAAATTGAGCAAACGACTCATAGATACATATAAACCATCCTCTCCCCCACACTTAGATTGCAACTTGTCCTCAAGTTGTACAGAAATAAAACAAATAGAGAACTTAGCTGATTGGATGCTGGCAATTCTGGAGGAACCAACAAGAACCAGGATTGCTCGCATAGCTCAGTAGACTGTGGAGCATCACAGGACAACTGAATACATCGTGAAAGTGCACAATCGCTATAGAAGAAAGTATCATGCAGACTTGATCAGTGCAAAAAGAGTCTACGGGGAAAAGATTAGACTTATACAAATAAAGCACATAAGGAAAAGAATTTATAGAGATATTTCAAATTATGCTCACATAAAGATGGACACATATACATGAAAATATCACAAACTCGTAGGCTAGGTGCAAATACATGAAAATAAAGTACAATGCAATCTATATGATATGCAATTCAAAAAATAAATTAAAAAAAACGAGGTAGTATTACGGAAACCGACAGTTAACTACGCTCAAGAAAAATAAAAAATAAAAACAAAAACAATGCAACTAGATGACATGCAACTAAATGATATGCATCTAAATGATAAGCAAAAATAAAAGAAAGAAAACTAGCCCACTAATTAGCAACATGACATGTATAAAATCAACGTCTACCAAATAATGACAGGTTACGATAAACGACAGTGCTGTCCATTACATGCAGTGTAGACGCGCTTTAAGACTCATAAAAAGTGATAGCATTATGGAAACCAACAGTTAGCTATACTAAACAGATATAACTCATATGGCCAAAGACGTAGCATACGGAAAACCGACAGTAGCTACCCATATGAGTTACAGCTAAAAACAAGAAAGCACATAGGTCTCAAAGCTTAAAAGATTCATCACACGGTATGTAGCATACGGAAACCGACATTAGCTACTAATTAACAATAAGAACAAGCTTATAGCTTACGAGAACCGACAAGTAACTATAACATCCCTAGATGAATCATATATATAAAAAATATATAGATCAATTATCTAACATGGATTCATAGATGGAAGGGTAAAATCATATAAGTTCAGGACATCTATGTAAACGCAAACAGCCACAGAAGCTCTAATGAAAGAAATCCACATCAAATAAAAGCATTGAAAATAAAATCAAGAAAATCGTAACCGGATCGCATTCCGGACGAACGTTCAAAGGAAATCTCAGCACTGGACGGGCGTTCCACTTTGCAAACGCTCGTCTGCCTTGAAAACCGACCGGACGGGCGTTTAGAATTACAGACGCCCGTCTGATTCTTCAAATCAGAGCAGGATTGAAAATTCTGGAACGGACGAACGTCCCATAATTCCAAACGCTCGTTTACCTGTACGTTAGGGACTGGACGGGCGTCCAATAAACCAGACGCTCGTCCATACAACAAATATGCATAGACAGCAGGAAAATTACAGAAAACCCTAACTATAAACCCTAATTAACTTAGAAGATCATCATACATCAAAAACGCAGGTAGCCACATAAAATTCTAGCACAGGGATTAGATTGGGAAACAACTAAACATATAAACTTCACGTAAAACAAGTTGAGTAAAAAACTTTTGCACATTCTTGACCTAACGGTCATCGAAACACGGCAAAATAAAAACTCTCAACTTGGTATGCGCTACTTTTATTAAAAACGAAAAATAAACGTAACAAAATCGAGAACTAACAAGACTAGATTCAACATGACACCTATTCCCCGGCAACGGCGACACTTTTGTTGGGAGGATTTTGCATCATAAAAACAAAAGAAAATTTATAAACCTATACTTAACATGCAAACTAACTCCTAACCGACCAAATATCCGGTAGTTGATAGCATAGTAGGGTAAGTACAGGGTCGATCCACAGGGAATTGGGATGTTGAATCTAATTTCATTAATCCTTAAATTGTTACTTATTCATAACGGAACTAAAAACGAAAAAACAAAACACAGAAATCAAATAACAATTCAAATAAATCTAATCTAAGACACATGGGAACAATCAAAGTACAAACCTACGTGATCTCAATTCTAGTTAATCTCATGATTCTAATTCGATTTGTGGTTTCACCCTTTCACGAGACATAAACCCCTAATTCCTTAGTGAATTTATCTCTCAAGCTATGAAAGCCTACTTCCGTAGTGAATTCAATTATCTATCTCTCATCTTCCGAATGTTGAGACTGATTTACCAAACAAAACTCGGGTGTAGATTCAATTAACTCTCGTTTTTAAAGAACCTAACAACCTAGATCAATAACTCATTAACTTGTCACTTAATCAACGGTTAAAGACCCTATCTTTCTATGGTGATCTAAGGTTTATGCAACTTCCGTATTATAAACATCAATAGAGAACTGATCTCTCGATCTATTCGCATAGCCATACAAACCGCATAGAAAAATACAAAAAGAACTAAACTCATGAAGAAAAACTGAATTGAATAAATCAATAGTTTTGAACAAGGATTGATCCTTAAAACGAAAAAGAAACGTAAATAATCTACTCCTAATCTAACCTCGGATCACCCGAGCACTGTTAGGTGTGATGCCCGAAAGACAATTTTGTAATTGTTTTATTTAATAAATGAAATGATATTATTATTCATATTTATTATTCTCATAATCACCGATATGACAATAGTATTTACACTACATAAAACCCTAAGTATATCGTTTATGTAATCACTTAACTCAGTGTATGGTATATACACGGGAGGATTGAGTTAGTGAAGATGTACTTAAAATACAATTAGCCCGTAGTGAAGTTAATCGAGAGTATCGGGTCTCTCCTTTAACGTGCTATTAATGCGCCCAGAACACAATAGGTGTGATTGTCTTATCCGGACTTTCGGTTAAGAGAACCTAATGGGGAATTTATATATGATAGATATATCATATAGGGCTGGACCGATTTGATTAGAGTTCACGATATAATTCCGTAATTGAGAATTCTTATCGAATCAATGGATGATCATATTTATGGATATATCTTAATCCTGAGGTGATCACAGTCAACTGCTTGAATCAGTATGAAGTTTGACTTGACGGTTAAGGATTACACTGAGTCTGTGGTCTGAATTACCCCATCTTGGCATTGTACTGGATTGAGTGAGTAGTCTATATTATCACAGATACGGAATCCATTCCTTCCATTTATGGAAGTAGATAGACAGTTCCCTTATTTGTTAATCCTAGAAACCGATCGATCCATGGAGTTCATATTACACCGATTAGCTACCATGAGTTGTATGAATTAATTGATCACTAGGGGGTTGATGGTAAATAAGGATAAGAGGTTCTAAAAAGGGTTAACGGTAACTTCCCGATTTAGAATGAACAATCTATGGAGGATTAATCCATATGTAATGATTATATCAATGGACGCCTATTATTATTCTCGTGAGGAGATAAATATAATCTTATAATCGTAGGAGTGCAAATCACGGGATTATGGTGGCATATTCCCGTGATTGATTTATCGAATATAATTATTCGTTCATAAGATAATTATTTATTTGATTTATCGGAGCCGCCGATTATTAGTCCATGGTCCCCGACGTGCCTCCTAATATAGCATAGCTATTCTCGTTTGTCGAATCCTAATAATATTAATTTAGTTCTTGTTGGACTTTATTAAAACGATATGTGAATTAATTGTTTAGTGGACTATTAAATTAGTTGGGCTAAATAATTAAATATGTGGAAAAGACATTTTCCATAATCTTGGCCCAATTATTGTGTGATGGCAAAATTAATATTGACTAGGTCAATATATGAAATTTTCGCCCCAAGCCTTATTTTTGGAACAAGAAATTATTTTCTTGTGTATTAATAAGACATGTGCATAAAATATTTATTGGATAAATATTTATGGTAAGAAATAAAGATAAATATTATTCTAGATTTGTTCTAGAATATTATGGGATTATCTTTTATTTAATGGGATTATTATAATTGATTTTGTATTAATTATTAAATCCTTGGAGGTTAAGTTTTACTCTCCTATATAAAGAGAGTTCTCCCAAGCCTCATAACACACACAATTCGACTTCACCTCTTAGAGAGGAGAAGGAATAAATTTCGGCCAAGAGGGTTTAAGGGGAAAATCTTGGAGATTTTTCCGGGTAGCATATCGGAAGGATTCGAGACGAGGATTTCCTTCCACCGGGAGTTGCTTGGATCACACGTACGGAAGATCGTGGTGCTCTTCACATCTTTCTTTGTTTTCTATTGCGGCTCTTCAACTTGGATTTTGAGATCCAAGAGGTATGTTCTACAACCCCCTTGTAGATATAGATCTAGTTATTTTATTACGTGTATTTTATAGATCTAGATCCTTAAATCGCTTCCGCTGCGGATGATATTACTAACAGTGGTATCAGTCGCCAATGTGATCTATATTTATATGTATAAAATATTAGATCTAGGCGTGGTAAACATGTAGATTTTTTGTCCCAATTTTTGATAGGGGCCGAAAATTTGTTTTTATTTTTTATGTTGCGATTGTTGTGGTTTGAAGAGATGGATTGGGGTTGGTACTGTTTACTCGTTAGATCTATTGTAGCTCCTTTGTTTAGCAACAATTGAGCATAGGAATTGTATTTATTTTATGTCAATTTTCGAAATTTATTTGTAAAAGTAGCATCTTTTATTGTAATTTTGAATATCCGGGCTCAAAAAGATGAAGTTCTTGAAGAAATTATGAAGATCAAGACGAAACTCAAGGTATGAATGAGGAGAAACGGATCAAAACCCTATTTTTTAATAAAAATTCGCTGCTATAACCTTTTTTTTTTTTTTTGGTATTAACCTAGCTGCGGCTAGGGCTTTGCGAATGTGTGTTTCTTTTTTTTTTTTCAAATTGTTTTGATTAATTTTTTTTTTTTTGCCGTCTTAGGCAGTATAATAAAAAATAAATAAAAACACAATAATATTTTCTGGAAATATTTTGTAAACAGCCGTGAAAAAAAAAAAAAAATAAAGAAAAAAAAAAGGGAGTTTTTTTTTACAAGGGGTTTTATTTTATAATAAATTGGATTTTTTTAACCAAAAAATCATTTCTCCTCTCGGGTGTTCGTGGTTCGTGATCCGGCGGTTCGAGTTCAAGATTCGAAGATCAAGACTCGAAGACATAGATTATGTAATTTACTGCTTTCCTAGAATAGATTAGATACGGGGGTACCAACAATCCATCTCGGTGTTTAAATTTTCCGCAATTTATTTTTTATGTGTTTGATCATAAAATAGATATAAAATCGGAATTGCCATGACATGCATCATATCATAAATCCACTCCATGCATACATGTAGAATTTTAATTTTGGTAATTAAAATAGGCATGTATACAAACTCGTGTAATTAGTTGAAATTTAATTAATACGTGGTAATTAATTAATTTAGTAACTAATTACAGATCCGAGGACGGGTTATGAAATCGTTAAGCCTTTTGGTGTGTGTTCTCGGTGAACCGCCTTAAAGCCCAAACGAGATCACGTTTTCGATTCGTAGTGTCTACGAGATTGAATGATGGTAAAAGAACAATAAATCTTGGATAAAGACGGTTCGCTTATAGGTTGGGTGGTCAACTGAGCTACGCTCGACCGACTTAACCCTTCTAGTGTGATGTGTGCACGGGGGTCCGGCAAGACTAAGCTACACCAGCGAGCGGAGGGGTGATTCCTTCTTATCTCAATGGGGCTCTCTTGACCCGATTTCGTCCGACTATCACATATGTTCCAACGAATAGGACGGGTAGGCTTGCCTACGTTACCGACACCATTCGGAATCCTTGATTTGATGTACTTTTATGTTAACATCAAAAAGACGTGGTTAGTTAACCCACCACCACTTCCAAAATATTGAGTGGGAGCGGGGAGGCGACAGCCCAACCCCACGGCCTCTACTATAGATACAAGTAAGTGAGAGAAGGGTGACGCCTCGCGGCGCTTTGATTTCGTCCCCCTACGGATGGTGTTCACCCCTATCAACATTCATGGCTTGGTCTCCGAAAGGATAGGATTTACGGGTACTCGTCGGGTCACCGACTTATCCTACGACGGCACACTCGGGGCGTACCTAAGAGATCCGATATAGTAGGTCACACTCATAAAGGATATTTTTGGTAATATCTAGGCTAAAAAAGGAAGGTAGTCAATGAATAAAGGGATGTTCGATTCTCGTGGGATGTTTGATTCTCACAAGTTATTCATTGATGAGATTGTCTCGATTTAACCGTCATCTCTTTGACCTACCCTACGGCGGCACTGAGATGCGAGGTTAAAACCTTGGAATGGTAGAGTAGACTTAATTTTAGTTTACAATTCCTAAAATAAATATAGTAGTGTTAACTTGAATTAATATATGTCATTTTATTTACAGCATTATATCCCTTACTAAATTGCTTAAAATTTATAATTGACTAGTATTGACTTCGTTAAAAAGTGGAAAGTAACTAGGACGTTGAACTAGTTAATCGATAATGCAATTAATTTTCGGAAGAGATATTTTCTCGAAGCCTTTTAAAAACCGAGTGACATATAGGTATGTCACTAATGTCATTCGTGTCAAACGGAAGACAAACTTAGGTGATTTCGGACTTTGAAATTCTTCTAGTGAATTTTGAGTGTGTAGTGCTTACACGAGTAATTTTCTAATTGAAAAATCGGAAAATCATGAAGTGTTACTAGTTGGACGATATTTGGAATCGATGAACTAGTGGGAGCTTTATGATTTGTTGTTTTTCTAGAACATTAGAAAAGTGTAAGCGACTACACACGTAACCGTTCTAATTGAAAAACCGGAAAGTCATGAAATGTCGCTAGTTGGACGATATTTGGAATCGATGAACTAGTGGGAGTTCTATGATTTGTTGTTTTTCTAGAAACATTGGAACTATAGATTTTTTCTAATCGAAAAAATCGGAAAATCATAAAAATAAAGCATTGCTCGTTAGACGGTATTTGGAACCGATAAACTAGTGGGAGCTTTAATGTTATGATTTGTTGTTTTTTTCGGTATATTAGAAAATCCGAGAAGTCCCGACGAGTAACACTCGAAATAGACATCCCACGGTTCAAGAGTAGTGTCTACTCAAACGAACCGGTTCAAGACTGTTTCCATTCACGGAAAGTCAAGAATGGGAGAATCTCGTCTAAAAGTGTTAGTCATCTAAACCGAGAAAACTTTAAGGCCGAACCGAAAAATTAATTAAATCGAAAATCATAGGATAAGGGCAAAGTGATTTTGGATCACCAACCTATGAATCCTTGGAGATTTTCTCGAGCTAAGTTCTTTGGAAGAACAAGGTAGCAGTGCATTTAACGATTAAAAGAGTAAACAACGGGCAGTTAATTTTAGCTAGAATAGTGGGAGTGATATAAGGAAATGAATCTCGGATTCAATCCTTGGATATCGCGGAAAATTTATTTTCTGTTTAAGATTTGTTGGAACGAATGGATTTACCTTCTATCCGATAATTTGTTTGTCGTATAGAAAGTGAATATACCATTTGTAGTACGAATCCAAGACTCGGACTTTTGTTTGATAAAGTCAAAACCACTTAGAATTGCTAAAATATGTATATAAAACACATCTTAAGAACTATTAAGAGCAATTGGTTTCTATATTTAGATAAACGCTTCTTCATATTCCATAGTTAGTGCATAGTCCCTAAAAGACAAGACACGAAGACCGGCGGGGTGATTCCTTTCTCCCGGTACCTGGTTATATTGTCTCAAAGGTTCAATGACTAAGTTTCCTTTCAATCGGGAAAGGATAATGGTTATAAAGAAGTAACATAGCTTGTTCATGACGACCTTCAGGGTCTGATGAAAGATACAAGCCAGTAGGAGCTTCCGAGTAGTGACTTCTTGTCTGATAACTATTCAAACACTCCGGAAAGTTTATCCAAAATATTTTGAGGTTTCTCTGTTTTCAACAGAGATAGAGTATTCTATACTCGGAATAGGCCATTCATAGTCCTCGAGACTGATGCTCAGCCTGCCTCATTGTGACATGTTCTCACTAAGTGAGAAACCGTTAAAATTGCCTTATATAGCTTTAAATGTGCTACAATACACTGCTTAACTCAATAAAGATATTGGAAGCGAAATAACGGTTTACATTGACATGTAAGACCGAGAAGTCTACCTAGAATATGCTTTGGAATTTACGGATAAGGTGTGGATTCGGTTCACCCCACTTCCATAAATATAAGCATTTAGCACACGGTGCTTGAAGGTAAGACTGGGAATTTCGCGCACACGTTCGGTCAGTGACCAATCGTTCTATATCTTGTAGCATTGAGAAAAAGGTTTGTTATAAGATTCTTGAAATCGGGAAGGGACAGTTATACTGTTGCATCTTTTCTGATAGAGTCCATGAACAGTAAAACCTTGAACCTTGAAGTACGTTTACTCAAGGTAGTTACTAACTGATTAAAATCAGACCACATCCAACATCGGTTGTTGGTGATAACACTAAATACTACTAAACTAGATCAGAATTTCGATCCACCCAGTAAGTATTGGGAGTATGGTTTATCCATTACCCATTACGGTTTCTGCGGACTTTGTAGTCTGAGGATCGATTGATGACCTATGGCTCTTTTGTGAGTAGTATAGGATTCTGATAATAGAGGTTGGTTTAATAGCCATAACCCTGTGAATGGAGTTCGGTACTCCAGTTCTGTTCATACTCTTGTAGAACCACCTGAGCGTCTCAGGCCCAGTGGGAGTAATTGGATCTACACGGAAAGAGTAGAATGAGTTCGGTATTGCATGATTTCGTTCAAAAGCAGAAAATAGGGGTGATTCCCTGAGACTTTCTTGCCAAACAAACGGAGTCTGGATTCATTCGGAACAAAAGGGTATTGCCTTATGAACTTATGACGGGATGACCGTCAAGGCTTATGTCCTTTTGTGGATAAAAAGCAAACCTCTCGGTCATTGGAAGTCATATATTTCTACAATATGTGGATTTGACCGAATATTGATAAGTCTTTTGTTTGGATATCAATTTTAGTACAAAGAGTGAATATATACATATATTAGTGTTTGTGAAGGATAACACCGCACCGGTTGGAATCAACATGGGTGTGTTATACGAAGTCGAATACGATAATGCCACAATTCTCTACAACGAGAGATTTGGACAACATCCTAAAGAGTTTGACTCGGGTCGAATTCATTAGGATCGATCCACCGGTTTCCCATCCATCTTATTGGTTAAGATGATGCATCCGTGTATGCAACATTCAACGAGGAAGTTCTACCCTATGCCTCGGGAATGACTCTCTAAATCTTCGGATCAAGAGAAATGGGATAGATTCTCTTTCTAGTAAGAGATGGTCAGGTTATTGAACGTCAACTTTGATCGAATCTTAGATTCGGCGGTTAACAAAGAAAGTTTAGTATGTCCTTTAGTATCTTGAAGAGAACGAGGAATAATATGCGGACATATTCATGTGTGAACTTGGATATGTGTGATACACTGATTTTGACTTTAAGTCAGATTGAGGATGATCGTTAAGTCGATCTCGGGCTCAGTGTTTACTAAGTACCACATGATTAGATGGACCGGTAACGTTTCGATTCTACGGATCGTCTCGAGCCGACAACCCGACTAATCATTAAGACCCATGACATTTAGATGTAGGTGCTCCCCGAGTCATTGACCTATCCTACGACGGCATACTCGGAGTGTACTTTGGAATCTGAAATGGTTATGATATGCTTAGTGGGTACTAGAATACGGGATGAGTCTCCATTGCTTTAGAGCAAGTGGGAGATGTAGTTTGTTGTATTTTAAATAATAGGGTGTGCTCTAAAACAATTAATCACATGCTTTCGTGCAAGTGGGAGATTGTTAGGTGTGATGCCCGAAAGACAATTTTGTAATTGTTTTATTTAATAAATGAAATGATATTATTATTCATATTTATTATTCTCATAATCACCGATATGACAATAGTATTTACACTACAGAAAACCCTAAGTATATCGTTTATGTAATCACTTAACTCAGTGTATGGTATATACACGGGAGGATTGAGTTAGTGAAGATGTACTTAAAATACAATTAGCCCGTAGTGAAGTTAATCGAGAGTATCGGGTCTCTCCTTTAACGTGCTATTAATGCGCCCCGTAACACAATAGGTGTGATTGTCTTATCCGGACTTTCGGTTAAGAGAACCTAATGGGGAATTTATATATGATAGATATATCATATAGGGCTGGACCGATTTGATTAGAGTTCACGATATAATTCCGTAATTGAGAATTCTTATCGAATCAATGGATGATCATATTTATGGATATATCTTAATCCCGAGGTGATCACGGTCACTCGCTTGAATCGTATGAAGTTTGACTTGACGGTTAAGGATTACACTGAGTCTGTGGTCTGAATTACCCCATCTTGGCATTGTACTGGATTGAGTGAGTAGTCTATATTATCACAGATACGGAATCCATTCCTTCCATTTATGGAAGTAGATAGACAGTTCCCTTATTTGTTAATCCTAGAAACTGATCGATCCATGGAGTTCATATTACACTGATTAGCTACCAGTGAGTTGTATGAATTAATTGATCACTAGGGGGTTGATGGTAAATAAGGATAAGAGGTTCTAAAAAGGGTTAACGGTAACTTCCCGATTTAGAATGAACAATCTATGGAGGATTAATCCATATGTAATGATTATATCAATGGACGCCTATTATTATTCTCGTGAGGAGATAAATATAATCTTATAATCGGAGGAGTGCAGTCACGGGATTATGGTGGCATATTCCTGTGATTGATTTATCGAATATAATTATTCTGTTCATAAGATAATTATTTATTTGATTTATCGGAGCCGCTGATTATTAGTCCATGGTCCCCGACGTGCCTCCTAATATAGCATAGCTATTCTCGTTTGTCGAATCCTAATAATATTAATTTAGTTCTTGTTGGACTTTATTAAAACGATATGTGAATTAATTGTTTAGTGGACTATTAAATTAGTTGGGCTAAATAATTAAATATGTGGAAAAGACATTTTCCATAATCTTGGCCCAATTATTGTGTGATGGCAAAATTAATATTGACTAGGTCAATATATGAAATTTTCACCCCAAGCCTTATTTTTGGAACAAGAAATTATTTTCTTGTGTATTAATAAGACATGTGCATAAAATATTTATTGGATAAATATTTATGGTAAGAAATAAAGATAAATATTATTCTAGATTTGTTCTAGAATATTATGGGATTATCTTTTATTTAATGGGATTATTATAATTGATTTTGTATTAATTATTAAATCCTTGGAGGTTAAGTTTTACTCTCCTATATAAAGAGAGTTCTCCCAAGCCTCATAACACACACAATTCGACTTCACCTCTTAGAGAGGAGAAGGAATAAATTTCGGCCAAGAGGGTTTAAGGGGAAAATCTTGGAGATTTTTCCGGGTAGCATATCGGAAGGATTCGAGACGAGGATTTCCTTCCACCGGGAGTTGCTTGGATCACACGTACGGAAGATCGTGGTGCTCTTCACATCTTTCTTTGTTTTCTATTGCGGCTCTTCAACTTGGATTTTGAGATCCAAGAGGTATGTTCTACAACCCCCTTGTAGATATAGATCTAGTTATTTTATTACGTGTATTTTATAGATCTAGATCCTTAAATCGCTTCCGCTGCGGATGATATTACTAACAAGCACAAGGCTCGGGTGACCGGCCTTCAAGCTCAGCAAGGGCGGCTGCTCTCTGAAGAATATGTGTGAAGAAAATTGTGTCATTAGGGTTAAGGGCCGCAGCCTTTAAATAGAGTTTTAAGTCGGCTGAAGCTGAGTCGGTGGCGGACGCTCGTCCGAATATCCGGACGCCCGTTCGGAATGTCTGGACGGATACTGGACGTTCGTTCGATTAGCGTCTGAACTCTCTGTATGTAAATTACAATTCCGAACGCTCGTTCACTTTATCAAACGCCCGTTCACAATGGACGCTAGCCGGACGCTCATTCGATTTGCCTTGAAATCGAGTTCCTTGATTTTTCCATCTTTATCTTTATTGATTTCTTTCCTTATCTCTTCCAATCTCCCATAAATGTGATTGATCCTCTTCAATCTCGAAATTAGCTCTTTTAGATCATCTTTTCCACCATCAATGAGGTATCTACAAGCATCGAAAACATACCAAAACATAACACAATTCCAAAATAACATAAAATCATAATTTAAGCACATAAATTGATATGTTTTCATATTTAACCATTAAAAACCTCACTTGCTCAATATTTCCATATAAACACTTGATTCTTATGCAAATTATATAAATACGGGGGAAATCATTATAAAATATATCAATATAAAACGTGTAAAAACACCCTTAACATATCAAAGCCCGATTTGCGTTAATTTGAAAACTTTGAAAATTATGAGTAAAAATAAAGTGAAGTCTTTGTTATCATGGATCTTATACCCGGTAGAACCGCATGATATGTCGTAGGGATTATCCTACCGAGTGCGTGGGAAGGCTTTGAGTGGAGCTATTACCGCCTATATCTAGGATAGTCATTGGATTTTTGAGAGGATACTTCTTTGAAAAGGGCTTGTCACACATACACCGAATCTATCTCTCGTGATGGTATTGCTTGCTATAGTTGTTATATCTTTTGTTACGTGAGTTAGAGATCTATGTGGATTGCATGAAAGTTGAGCTATAGTTTTGATTGTTTTGCTCGGGACGAGCAAAAGATAAGTGTGGGGGAGTTGTTAAGGGTGTTTTTACACGTTTTATATTGATATATTTTATAATGATTTCCCTCGTATTTGTATTATTTGCATAAAGAAATAAGTGTTTAGACGAAATATTGAGCATGTGGTGTTTTTAATAAGTTAATCACAAAATTAGTCAATTTATGCGTTTTATTGATCAATTTATATTTAATTGGACATTATTACATTTTGGGATATTTTTATGTGTTATAGATGCACAAATTCGAGCTCAAGAGGTGATTCGAAGATGATCAAGTCGGATTTAATTAAAGAGGAAGAGATAATGGTGATTGGATTTGATTGAAAAGAGATAGATATGAGAAAATCAAGTTTTCGTGCCTCTGAACTGGCGTCCAGATTATTGAACGGTCGTCCAACTGGACGGGCGTCTGAAGATAGTGGACGAGCGTCCAGGATGATATTTTTGATTCAGGAAGTTTGGACGCTGGAGTGGACGCTGGCTAGACGTTCGTCCAATCCCAGCTCGGCCCGACTCAAATAAGTTTTGCAATCTGGACTGGCGTCCATGACCTTGGACGGGCGTCCGGTGCCGACTTAACCCTAGCCGACCTAAAATCCTATAAATAGCAGCGTGTATTAAACCCTAGGGGACATCTCATACGCATTATTCACTCATAACAAACCCTAGCAGCCGCATCATTCAAAAGAGGAGACTCAAAGATGAATCTCTCCATCCCAATGATTATGTCTAACAACATGATTGTTGGCTAAACGCATAAGCGGTGGAACAACCGGAGGATATCACATCAACGTCATCACAACCATGATTCGTTAGTTTATCTTTAGTTATGATTTTGAATACTTTGTTTTATTTATCGTTTGAATCCCGATTTATTGGTTAAGAGTTTCATTAGATAGGAATGTCAATGAACCTCTATGTTGTTTGAATTTTTATGGAAATATAATTCAAAGCAATAGTTTTCTATTTCAATCGATACAATTGATGATGTTTTGAGGAATCATATATCGTTAGTTGGGTATTGCAATTTGGGAACGAATTGTTGATCTTGTGATGAATGTTATTTGTTTTTCTTGGAAAAGTAAACAAACCTTAGAAATTGATCTAAAGGAATTTAGTCGGTTTCGTGATTGATCATACCAATAAAACTCGTATTCGTATCATAAATCGGTTGTCGATCGTTGAGTGATAGATTCAAGGTGTTCTCGTTTCCCTTTTATAATTTGAAAACAAAATCGTTTATTTCAACGCTAGTCTTAAGTTTAGTTAATTAAAACCTCAATTTCGTTGTTTTGTTTTCTCGCATAATTCTAGTTAAATCGTATCCGGACGCCCGTCCGTCTTAGAGGACGCTCGTCCACTCTTGAATATTTCTTGTTTGCCTTTGTTTGTTTTAGTTCTTTGTTTTATTTTCTTTTCCTTAGATTTTTAGTTTATTTCTTAGGTTCAGTTTATAGTTAGATTAACCTTAGTTTTAAGTAATAGTTCGTGACATAACCAACTTAGGAGTTTTATCTTAATCTGATAACCTTACGATTCCCTTAGGACGACTCGGCAACATCCTTTACTACGTACCTTATACTTGGGGTGTTCCGATAATATAAATTTAAAATACGTCATGCTTCCGCCTCAGAACTCTATATAAGCAGCGTTTTTCTCAAACCCTAAACAGATAATTTCGAACCCTAGGGGGCGGCTTGGCTGCGTTTTTCTACAGTTTTTATCTACTTTTATGCACTTTAATTCTTAGATTACATTAGTTAGTTTCATGCACTTTTTATTCAACAATTCAAGCTTTCAAAGAATGCTAAGAGGCTAATCCCTCTTTGAAGAAGCGTTGTGAAGCCTTCCTTCAACAATTCAGTTTTGATTCGTGATTAATCGTGAGTATCTATTTCAAGTTCGTTTCTTTTATCATGTTTTGTATGTTTTATTGCATGTTTAATCGAAAAATGCTTGCTTTGATGATTGTTTATATGATGAGAGTCATGTCAACCCTAGATCACCATGATAAAAGAATAGATCTTCGATCTAACTAAAACGAGAGTTATTAGATTGATTTTCTAGATTAGAAATTGAAAGATTTCACGCCTAGGTTAGAAAGACGTAATCTTTAACATCGAGAGATAAAAGATTAGAAAACGAACTCGTCTACGAGAGTAAGAGTTTATGCCTTCGATTAGGTGAATCACGACTTGAGTAGAGATCACGAATTAATCCGAATTGGAATTGAATGTTGATAGGATAGGTGGATCAATTGCTTGTTCGTTCGTTATACTTGATTTAAATCCTTAAAACTTGAATTGTTTAGCTTTAGTTTACTTTTCTGCACTTTAGTTTAGTTTAATTTATCGCTTTCAATCTTTCCTAGCATTGGATTAATCTCCTCTGTCTAGTTACTTTTTCTGCATATTTGTTTAGGTTAGATTCGTGACATAGTTAGTTTAAAGCAAAAACTAGGATTCACATTCGTCAGTTCCCCGTAGGATCGACCCGGCATCAACCTCTGTACTACGATCCTTATACTTGAGGTTAACCGGTTTATAAATATTATTACTTTGAGATTCTCCAAGTCATTCCTGGAGGCGTTCTAGAAGCGCGCGGTTATGGTGATCAACCGTTCCGAGTGAATGGTCGGAGATGCAAGCATTACATTGGTGAACCCAAGGTAAAGCCTTTGGTGTTCGATTTCTCGATATCCTCGGGTGTAGCACCCCTAAAGTCGATGAGTTTGACGAGTTCTCGCCCGACTTATTTTTCGAGGATGACGGTTGTGGTAAATCGAAGAAGTTCTAGCAGGTAGTTGGGATATGGAAGAGTTTTTCAAAGAGCAACAACTTAAGAGGAAGCTGGCAAAGAAGAAATCTACACTGGGGAAGTTTAAGCGTGTTTGGAGAGCTATTAAAGAATTAACCCCTTGTGTTCGGTCGTCGTTTCGCGGCCACACTACTCGATGAGAGCTTACACGAGGTAGTGGCGGAGAAAAGTTAAATGGCCGATCCAGTGAGTTTCAAATGCGTCGGGCCGACGACGTTAATCAAAGCGCTTGGTGGGAGGCAACCCACTATTTTCTTTCGTTTTTGTGTTTCCTTTTGTGTATTTCTTAGTTTTCCTTTTCGAGCTCCGTCGGTTTCTCGTAGGCTCGGATTTTATCTTTTCTAGGTTTTGTATTTGAATTTGTTTTGTTTTAATAAGGGGTTGAATTGGTATTATGGTGAAATCGCTATTTTTATTGAGAGGCTCTTGTGGATGTTTTGCAATCTCGAATTCTCTTTCTTTATCACTTTTCTACGATATGATATAATCCCTTGTGTCCCCCGAGGTATTTCTTTATTTTCATGAGTGCAGGGTATTTGCATTAGCATTAGCAATTGTGCGCTTTTAGATGAAGCCAGTTTTCCGGTGGATGGTCCACAGTCTACTGACTTCTTCGAGCATTTTTGGATCTGGATCTAGACCACTTCCAGGATTGCCACATTCGACCTTCAATCAGCTAAGTGTACTTTTTATTTTTAATTCTGCACAACATGAGGACATGTTGTAATTTAAGTGTGGGGGAGGGGATTAGTCGGTATGTATCTACACATTTGCTTACATGATATTATTTTCTATGCTAAATTTTCAAAATTTTTGTTTTGTCTCGAGTGAGCAATGCATGTTTTTGTTCGGTTTGTTATATTCATCGATGCTCTATGCCATATGTTCCATAAGTTAGTTGTTTCACACGATCTATTTTTCACGAGCCATAGTGAATGATGAGCTAATTTATAAAGTTATACCCCGTTTTGGATTAGTAGTTCTTGATTATCTTATAAGTCATGTGCTTAGTGCTACGTACATGAATTCACTACGGAAGTAGGCTTTCATAGCTTGAGAGATAAATTCACTAAGGAATTAGGGGGTTTATGTCTCGTGAAAGGGTGAAACCACAAATCGAATTAGAATCATGAGATTAACTAGAATTGAGATCACGTAGGTTTGTACTTTGATTGTTCCCATGTGTCTTAGATTAGATTTATTTGAATTGTTATTTGATTTCTGTGTTTTGTTTTTTCATTTTTAGTTCCGTTATGAATAAGTAACAATTTAAGGATTAATGAAATTAGATTCAACATCCCAATTCCCTGTGGATCGACCCTGTACTTACCCTACTATGCTATCAACTACCCGATATTTGGTCGGTTAGGAGTTAGTTTGCATGTTAAGTAACAATTCAAATTGTGTATACTTGGGGCATGTTATAGTTTTGATTATTTCTAACTTAGATGGGAAACCGGGCTAGTTTTGGTTTGAATAACTTTCAAATTGTGGAACTTAGTGGAAGTTCATTATGGCTATGCACACACTCACTCGGGTGAACTTCTAAGTTATTGAATATACTTCATATTTGTATAGATGTTTATTTGTCTCGAGCTTGACTTTGTTCTGTTTTACTCGAGGACGAGCAAAAGATAAGTGTGGGGGAGTTGTTAAGGGTGTTTTTACACGTTTTATATTGATATATTTTATAATGATTTCCCCCGTATTTATATAATTTGCATAAGAATCAAGTGTTTATATGGAAATATTGAGCATGTGAGGTTTTTAATGGTTAAATATGAAAACATATCAATTTATGTGCTTAAATTATGATTTTATGTTATTTTGGAATTGTGTTATGTTTTGGTATGTTTTCGATGCTTGTAGATACCTCATTGATGGTGGAAAAGATGATCTAAAAGAGCTAATTTCGAGATTGAAGAGGATCAATCACATTTATGGGAGATTGGAAGAGATAAGGAAAGAAATCAATCAAGATAAAGATGGAAAAATCAAGGAACTCGATTTCAAGGCAAATCGAACGAGCGTCCGGCTAGCGTCCATTGTGAACGGGCGTTTGATAAAGTGAACGAGCGTTCGGAATTGTAATTTACATACAGAGAGTTCAGACGCTAATCGAACGAACGTCCAGTATCCGTCCAGACATTCCGGACGGGCGTCCGGATATTCGGACGAGCGTCCGCCACCGACTCAGCTTCAGCCGACTTAAAACTCTATTTAAAGGCTGCGGCCCTTAACCCTAATGACACAATTTTCTTCACACATATTCTTCAGAGAGTAGCCGCCCTTGCTGAGCTTGAAGGCCGGTCACCCGAGCCTTGTGCTCGCGTGATCCGAGGTTAGATTAGGAGTAGATTATTTACGTTTCTTTTTCGTTTTAAGGATCGATCCTTGTTCAAAACTATTGATTTATTCAATTCAGTTTTTCTTCATGAGTTTAGTTCTTTTTGTATTTTTCTATGCGGTTTGTATGGCTATGCGAATAGATCGAGAGATCAGTTCTCTATTGATGTTTATAATACGGAAGTTGCATAAACCTTAGATCACCATAGAAAGATAGGGTCTTTAACCATTGATTAAGTGACAAGTTAATGAGTTATTGATCTAGGTTGTTAGGTTCTTTAAAAACGAGAGTTAATTGAATCTACACCCGAGTTTCGTTTGGTAAATCAGTCTCAACATTCGGAAGATGAGAGATAGATAATTGAATTCACTACGGAAGTAGGCTTTCATAGCTTGAGAGATAAATTCACTAAGGAATTAGGGGTTTATGTCTCGTGAAAGGGTGAAACCACAAATCGAATTAGAATCATGAGATTAACTAGAATTGAGATCACGTAGGTTTGTACTTTGATTGTTCCCATGTGTCTTAGATTAGATTTATTTGAATTGTTATTTGATTTCTGTGTTTTGTTTTTTTCGTTTTTAGTTCTGTTATGAATAAGTAACAATTTAAGGATTAATGAAATTAGATTCAACATCCCAATTCCCTGTGGATCGACCCTGTACTTACCCTACTATGCTATCAACTACCCGATATTTGGTCGGTTAGGAGTTAGTTTGCATGTTAAGTATTGGTTTATAAATTTTCTTTTGTTTTTATGATGCAAAATCCTCCCAACAAAAAGTGGCGCCGTTGCCGGGGAAAGATAAAAACGTATTTTAAATTTATATTATCGGAACACCCCAAGTATAAGGTACGTAGTAAAGGATGTTGCCGAGTCGTCCTAAGGGAATCATAAGGTTATCAGATTAAGATAAAACTCCTAAGTTGGTTATGTCACGAACTATTACTTAAAACTAAGGTTAATTACCTATAAACTGAACCTAAGAAATAAACTAAAAATCTAAGGAAAGAGGATAAAACAGCTACTAAAAACAAACAGCAAACAAGAAATATTCAAGAGTGGACGAACGTCCTCTAAGACGGACGGGCGTCCAGATACGATTTAACTAGAATTATGCAGAAAACAAAACAGCAGAAATTGAGGTTTTAATTAACTAAACTTAAGGCTAGCGTTGAAATAAACGATTTTGTTTTCGAATTATAAAAGGGAAACAGTAGAACACCTAGAATCTATCACTCAATGATCGACAACCAGTTTATGATTCGAATACAGTTTTATTGGTATGATCAATCGCGAAACCGACTAAATTCCTTTAGATCAATTTCTAGGGTTTGTTTACTTTTCCAAGAAAAACAATTAACATTCATCACAAGATCAACAATTCGTTCCCAAATTGTAATACCCAACTAACGATATATGATTCCTCAAAACATCATCAATTGTATCGATTGAAATAAAAAACTATTGCTGAATTATATTTCCATAAAAATTCAAACAACATAGAGGTTCATTGACATTCCTATCTAATAAAACTCTTAACCAATAAATCGGGATTCAAACGATAAATAAAACATAGTATTCAAAATCATAACTAAAGACAAACTAACGAATCATGGTTGTGATGACGTTGATGTGATAGATTCCGGTTGTTCCACTGCTATGCGTTTAGCCAACAATCATGTTGGTGATCGTTGGGATGGAAGGATTCATCTTTGACTCTCCTCCTTGAATGATGCGGCTGCTAGGGTTTGTTATGAGTGAATAATGCGTATGAGATGTCCCCTAGGGTTTAATACACGCTGCTATTTATAGGATTTTAGGTCGGCTAGGGTTAAGTCGGCACCGGACGCCCGTCCAAGGTCATGGACGCCGATCCCATTGCAAAACTTATTTGAGTCGAGGCCGAGCGGGATTGGACGAACGTCTAGCCGGCGTCCACCTCCGGCGTCCAAACTTCCCGAATCAAAAATATCATCCCTGGACGCTCGTCCACTATCTTCGACGCCGGTCCGGTTGAACGGCCGTTCAATAATGCGGACGCCTTGATTCGAGACGCGAAAACTTGATTTTCTCATATCTATCTCTTTTCAATCAAATCCAATCACCATTATCTCTTCCTCTTTAATTAAATCCGACTTGATCATCTTTGAATTACCTCTTGAGCTCGAATTTGTGCATCTATAACACATAAAAATATCCCAAAATGTAATAATGTCCAATTAAATATAAATTGATCAATAAAACGCATAAATTGACTAATTTTGTGATTAACTTATTAAAAACACCACATGCTCAATATTTCGTCTAAACACTTATTTCTTTATGCAAATAATACAAATACGGGGGAAATCATTATAAAATATATCAATATAAAACGTGTAAAAACACCCTTAACAACTCCCCCACACTTATCTTTTGCTCGTCCCGAGCAAAACAATCAAAACTATAGCTCAACTTTCATGCAATCCACATAGATCTCCAACTCACGTAACAAAAGATATAACAACTATAGCAAACAATACCATCACAGAGATAGATTCAGTGTGTGCACGACAAGCCCTTTTCAAATTTAACAAGCCTTCCAAAGAAGTATCCTCTCAACAATCCAATGACTATCCTAGATATAGGCAGTAATAGCTCCACTCAAAGCCTTCCCACGCACTCAGTAAGATAATCCCTACAGCATATCATGCGGTTCTACTGGGTATAAGATCCATGATAACAAAGACTTCACTTTATTTTTACTCATAATTTTCAAAGTTTTCAAATTAACGCAAATCAGAATGAGCTTTTACCCGTCATAGTAAAGTAGGACATTTCGTGATAATCCCCTACCTACTCAAATCATTAGGTAGCTATAAACTGACGGTCGTGAGCTATTGGTCATCATAGTGGTATAGGACATACGTGGTATACCCTACCTCACTCAAATCATTAACCAGCTTTCGACAAACGTATTTATTGATAATTCATTACTTATTCATTCACTTTTTTTCTTTAAAAGACATAAGTTACATCTCACTCATCACATTCAAACTTTATGATATTCACAGCACGCGGTCTAACTAAGGTGTTACTATACTGACCTTCCCAAGATAAATCATCAAAATAATGAAAGGATATAGGTCGAAAATCTTGCTTCACAATCAAAGGCTTTCGTGAGTGAAAAATGAATACTATCTCCATAAAGGTAAAGACATGCTATAATTATCTCACTAAGTCACATACTATCATCGTTAGAAAACTACAACTAGCGAGCATTTAGTTTCAATCACATGCTCGAGATTCACAAAAATTTTAAATTTGAAATTTCGTGGAAATTCAACTTTCACTCATATAACAAAATATAACATAAAAATATACCCAATTTACCCCCCCACACTTAATTCACATTATGTCCTCAGAATGTGCAGAGTAAAAGAAAAAGCAAACTTAGCTGGTTGCAACAGTGGTCGTCGTATGAAAGTTGGCAGAGGTCAGGCCGGAGCATGAATGTACCGCTACAACTGGAATAGACAGGACTGGACATAGTGGCACGCGAACCTGCTCGAAAGTATACGCAACACTCGACATACCAAATAATCTCGGGGTACACGGGGTATATGAGCAAACAAAACATTCAGCAGCACGTAAACGGAATAAACATCTCACTCAAACAACCAAGGTACGATTTCTATAAATAACTAACCTAAAGGAAATAAAACAAAACTAGGTTGCCTCCTAGGAGCGCTCTTTTAATGTCATTAGCTTGACACAATCCTCAAAGTCAACCCGGGTCGGGCCACTTTGGTTTAAACGCGGCCACCTCATCGTCAGAATCAGAGGTAAAGACCGAGGTGTGACCACAACCGCCACAAGTCAAGTGCCCTACCAAATTCTTTAATTTGGCTCTCCGAACGATCGACTTTCGTCTTTGTCTCCACTTCTCCTACATGTGGCACCAGCGGAATGATAGGATCAGGAATCGTGGTAGAAGCTTCTTTAAGGGTAAGAATGTCATCATTCGAAGCAAAGAAATCGGCTGGAATCTCATCACAAATCAGCACATCAGGCACGTCAACCAACTTTTGAAAGTATATGACCTCAGGTACTTCATAGGGTTGGCCAAAATACTTTTTCAATCTATGACCGTTCACTTTAAAAGGTTGACCATTTGTACCCTTTCAAGGAAATCGCTCCCCCGGATGAACTTCGACAATTTCAAAGGGTCCGGACCATCTGGACTTAAGCTTGCCAGCAAACAGATGTAATCTGGTGTTGTAAAGTAAAGCCATCTCTCCTACCTTGAAATCTATGTCCTTTATTTTAGCATCATGGAGCGCTTTCGTCCTTTCCTTGCTCAGTTTGGTATTCTCGTAGGCCCTGAGTCTGAATTCATCGAGCTCATGCAGTTGCAGCAATCTTTTCTCGCCACAGAGCTGGCTATCGAAGTTCAAGTATTTAATAGCCCAGTAAGCTCTGTGCTCCAGCTCGACTGGTAGATGGCATGCCTTGCCGTAAACCATTTGAAATGGCGACGTACCCATAGGGGTCTTAAACGCAGTACGATAAGCCCAGAGTGCGTCGTCCAACTTCAGACTCCAATTGGATCTATTAGAATTCAGCGTTTTCTCCAAAATCCGCTTTAGACTTCTGTTGCTTACCTCGACTTGGCCACTGGTTTGGGGGTGGTATGGTGTACCAATTCTATGCTTGACACCATACCTCTCAAGTATTTTATCCAGTGGTGCATTACAGAAATGCGATCCTTCATCACTGATAAGGGCTCTAGGACAGCCAAATCTAGTAAAGATATTCTTTTGCAAGAATTTCTTTACAACTTTGTGATCATTGGTTTGGGTGGCTATAGCCTCTACCCACTTGGAAACATAGTCAACGCAGACTAGGATATATTTATTACCGCACGATGATGGAAAGGGTCCCATGAAATCGATGCCCCACACGTCGAAGACTTCACATTCCAAGATAGGCCTCAAAGGCATCTACATCCTATTACTGAGCCTCCCTACTCTTTGACATCTGTCACAGCCTTTGCAAAAGGCTTTAGCGTCTTTGAACAGAGTGGGCCAGTAAAATCCAGCTTGAAGGATTTTCGCAACAGTCTTTGGTGCTCCGTAGTGTCCACCAGCAGGACCATTATGACATTGCTCTAATATATCCAATTGCTCATGTTCCGGAACACACCTTCTAAGCAACCCGTCTTTGCAGACTTTAAACAAATGTGGATCCTCCCATACGAGATACTTCAAGTCACTGAAAAACTTCTTCTTTTCCTGATACGTCATCTCTTCCAAATTCCCAGTCGCTAAGTAATTGACGTAATCAGCATACCACGGCCTCACATTCTCTAGTCTCATTAATTGCTCAATCGGAAAGTCAATGCCTATTTCCTTCGGATTTTCGTCACCCTCGTTCACTAGGCGAGATAAGTGATCAGCTACAACATTTTCGCTACCCTTCTTATCCTTAATTTCAAGGTCAAATTCCTGTAGAATCAGAATCCATCTCAATAACCTTGGTTTAGCATCTGTTTTTTCCATAAGGTAGCGTAACGCTGCGTGATCTGTCCAAACCACAACTCGAGACCCGAGAAGGTAACTTCGAAACTTATCCATAGCAAAAACGACCGCTAGGAATTCTTTCTCTGTAGTAGTTTAGTTACAACGAAATTTGGGTTCAAAGTTCGGCTCGCATAGTAGATTGGTCTAAACCTCTTATCAATTCTACGCCCTAGAAGCTGCGCCTATAGCGTAGTTAGAGGCATCGCACATGAGTTCGAAAGGTTTAGTCCAGTCGGGCGCGATCAAAATGGGGGCACTGGTTAACTTATCCTTTAAGCATTTGAAAGCTTCCTTACACCCATCATCAAATACGAACTCTACTTCTTCTTTCAGCAGGTTGGATAGCGGCTTTGCTATTGTCAAAAAATCTTTAATAAATCGCCGATAGAAGCCTACATGTCCCAGGAATCCTCGTACCTCCTTAACTGTCTTTGGATACGACATTTTCTCAATGGCCTCCACTTTAGCCCTATCCACTGTATACCATTTGGATGACTTGTGTCCCAAAACAATCCCTTCGTCAACTAGAAAATGGCATTTCTCCCGAGTTAAGCTCCAAATTTTTCTCAACACATCATTTGGAGTACCATATCTAGATTCTTTAAGATCTCATCAAAACTGTCGCCATAGACTGAGAAGTCATCCATGAAGAAATCCATGCATTGTTCCAATAGTCCATCAAAAATGGCTAGCATGCACCGTTGAAAAGTCGCGGGTGCATTGCATAGGCCGAATGGCATTCTGCGGAAGGCAAAAAAAGTGCCAGATGGACACGTAAACGTGGTCTTTTCCTGGTCATTAGGATCGATGGCTATCTGGAAGTACCCAGAATATCCATCGAGAAAACAATAATATTTGTGACCACTCAGTCTTTCAATTAGTTGGTCAATGAAGGGTAAGGGGAAATGGTCTTTTGCAGTGACTTCGTTCAATCTGCGATAATCAATGCAAACCCTATAACCAGTCACAAGGCGTAAAGCAATTTCTTCCCCTTTTTCATTTTTTTCTACGGTAATACCCCCCTTCTTTGGCACAACATGAGTAGGGCTGACCCACTCACTGTCGGCGATGGCATAAATAATCCCCATATCAAGCCATTTGATGATCTCCTTTTTAACAACCTCTTGCATGTGCGGGTTTAGCCTCCTTTGAGGTTGTCTAACCTTTTTCGCTCCTTCCTCCGTTCGGATCTTATGCATGCACACGTCTGGACTGATTCCTCTGATATCGCCCACTTGCCATCCGAACGCGAGGATATGCTTTTCAAGCACTTTGATTAATTCCGCCTCTGCTGCTCGGGCTCGAGTTTAGATGAGATGATTAGAGGCAACTTATCGCCGTCTTTAAGAAAGATGTATTTTAGATGCTGCGGAAGTGGCTTCAACTCTAAGTCAGCAGGTGGTTGGTCGATACTTGATTTTAACGGACCACCTCTTTCTTTTTGAGTGAGGACCGGTTGAGTGAAGAACACTTCATCTTCATGGGGTGTTATCCCAGAAAGGTATTGAATAACGTCATCAAAAGGGATCTCCCTGTCAGCTTCCGTTTTTTCTTTGCTATGTTCAATCATCTTCTTAAGCTCTTCTTCTTCAAGTTCATCTGCAAGTTGCTCCCAATCATCCAACTCCCAATGGGTAGTTTCTCTCCAGAAATCAATTTCATCCCAACTTCCCATTAAAACTTCATCTTCTTCAAGGTTAAAGTCTGGCTGATTGAGCTCCTTCAGATCACTACTGCTCATCCCTGGAATGTCCCAGATTTTCTGTTCACTCATAGGCCTAGTGTGCGCAAGTTGTTGAGACAAATCTGCAGTGACTACGGCCCGTGAACAGTTATTTTCTTCTTCGTGATTTGTGGCATCCAGGGTTCCTGTCTCTGTGAGCTCTTCATTAGGGTCAGATTCATCTCCATAGATTGCTTCAATGAATGAGATCTCCTGATTTGAGGACTCTGCAGCACTTTTTCCTTGCTCAAAGGTAATGGAAGTGTTTTCAACTCTCAGAGTGATTTGGCCAGTGTGGAAGTCAATGGTGGCGGCAGAGGTGTCTAAGAAAGGCCGGCCCAGGATCAGGGGCATTTCCTTGTCAGATTGGTAATCCAGTATAACCCAGTCGGTTGGAAACACTAATTGTTTAACATGGATGAGGACATTGTTAACACAACCGGCTGCTAAACGGCTAGATTTGTCCACCAACTGAAGAGAGATGGGGCGCTCCCTTAGCCTTTTGTCCAACCCGAGACTCTTACAGATGTTTAATGGCATCACATTGACAGAGGCCCCTGAGTCGCATAAGACATTGTGGAATGTGCGGCCTTCAATCCTGCAAGAGATTGAAGGTCGTCCGGGGTCACCTCGTTTTGTTGCAATGTTCTGTGAAATTGTCGAGCATTCTTCATTCAGCACCGCATCTGCCATTCCCTTCAGTTTCTTCTTACTTCCACAGGCGTCCTTAAGAAACTTGGAGCATTTGGGCATCTCAGTTAACACTTCAGCAAGAGGCATAGTCACCATGGTTTCTCTAAGCAGCTTCCTCACTCCATCGTAAATTTTATCAGAGTTCAAGGTATTCTCATTTTTCTTTGCTGGATAAGGAAGGGTATTCGGATGATTAATTGGAATTTGATTTTTTATGGCTTCATCCTCCTTATCCTTCCACCTGACAAACTTCTCAGCTTTCTTTTTAGTCAGGGGTTCGGCCACCTGACTTCTCTTTTCAGCATTCTCATCACTCTCCCCCGAAGAATCATTATCATTATGCTCTTGCTCGCTGTCGCTTTCTTCGGTATTTGTCTGCTGCTTATCCCCTCCTGAACTCATGGCATCAGGAGGGGCTACTCGTTTCCCGACAACTTCTCGGGTCCAACTCTCTTTCCGCTTCTAAGTGTAACTGCATTCAACTCCTCCTCTTGTCCATAATTCCCTTTCTTTGTGTGATGGCATTACGAACCGACTTCGCCTTAGGATTTTTATACGTATAACTAGGCGGTCTTCCTTGGGGGCACTCGCTTGCTTGTTGATCGGCCATCGGCCAATCTGTCTCTCTATCACCTTTTGACCGGTGGCTAGTGCTTGCACCATATCTACTAGCTCATCGAATTTCTTTTGAGAGATAGAGGTGGTTTGTGGATTTTGCGTTCGAGCCCGGTTGCCTTGGGGCCTTTGATTGTTGGAGTTGAAGGGTGGTTGGAATTGGATGCGCCGGGTGGCGTATAATAAGCTTGTTTCGCGGATTTCCTGAAAAGTTACGGTTTGGAGTATAGCTTGATTGACCAGAATTTTGATTGAAATTACAAAAAGTTTGTTTCTGGTTGTCCATTACATTTACTTCGTCTCCATTCTCATTGCTCGGTGCGTTCCCAGAAAACTCATATCCACTGATCCTTTCTGCTGTTGCATTTGTAAATTTGCCATTTGTTGGTTTATCATCTCCACTTGAGCAACCAACATCTGTGTCACAGGATCGCTTGCAACAGATTTACTCTTATCATCCTCAACATGGGTCTTCCTAGAGGTTGACCACATGTTGTTCTTGGCAATTGTTTCAGCTACCCTATAGGCAGCATCATCTCCTCCGCCCAGAAAAGATCCATGAGCTGTGGAATCTAGATAGTCTCTATTGGGTTGAGTAACACCCCGATAGAATAATTCTAGAAGCTCATGGCGATCGTATCCATGGTTGGGGCACTTCCTCATCAAGAGATTCAGTCTCTCCCATGCTTTTCCAACACTTTCTCCGTTCAGTTGTTCAAATGTGGCTATCTCCCTTTTCCTATCCATGATTCTGCCATGTGAGACCCACTTCAGAGCGAAGGCTCTTTTCACATCATTCCAGGAACGAAGAGAATGATGGGCTAAAGATTTGAACCATCTGTTTGCTTCACCTTTTAAAGCAAACGGGAAGAGTTTCAGCTTAACAATCTCGGAATCAACACCCGGATAGTGGCCTGCTTCGCAAATTTGAACAAAAGTGGATAAGAAGTCGTGAGGATCTTCTTGAGCAGTGCCATGAAAGGAGCGATTTTGGACCAGTCCAACCACTCCATTTTTCAGATCGAAATGCACTTGGCCCATATCTGGAGGTCGAATAGGTCTATGCCCCTCCAGGAAGTCTTGGTTAAGATAGGGGGCATAGGGATCTTGATTGAGTGGGCTTCTTTGGGCTTGATGGATTTGTTGCAATTGATTCGTAGCCCAACTTGCTGATTCTGTTGTTGTTGTAACAACTGTATTTGTTGAAGGAGCTGATTCAGCTGAGCTTGAGGGTCTGGATTTTGATTTGGGAGGGCTGGATTAGGAGGAACTAGATTCGGATTTTGAACTTGGTCAGCCATGATGTCTGGATCGGGAAAAAGCCTTCTTCTTAGGATGGATCGCTCAGGTTCTGGATCAAAGAGGAGGGGTCCCTACTTGCTTTTGGTTTGCATAAACCCGGGAGGGCAACAGAGAGGTCAACAACGACTAAAAGTCGGGTTGACGAGAAGAGTTAACCTTGGAATACAAGCGAGAGAAGAAAAGAAAAGAACGGGAAAGACGGACGGACGGGCGTTCCGGATCGTGAACGAGCGTACGGTGAGGGAGGGTTCCGGACGGGCGTACGGTTCAATAGACGCTTATCCGGTATACTAAAAGCAGCTCGAGGCGTATTTACTAAACAAACGGGCGTTTGGAGGGCCAGACGCTCGTTTGACCAGTAAACAAATAACGGAAATTTTTCAGAATGGACGAGCGTCTGTATAATTGGACGTTCGTTCAAAAGCTGAAACAAGGATCAGAGCAGAAAAGCAACAGGAAACAGAAGTAAACAAATTAAACTAAAACCTAAAACACAAAGAAAATCACCAACTAGAAAACTATACCTACGAAGAATCCGACAACCGTTACCGACTCCCCGGCAACGGCGCCAAAAACTTTTTCGTTAAAAACGTATTTTAAATTTATATTATCGGAACACCCCAAGTATAAGGTACGTAGTAAAGGATGTTGCCGAGTCGTCCTAAGGGAATCGTAAAGTTATCAGATTAAGATAAAACTCCTAAGTTGGTTATGTCACGAACTATTACTTAAAACTAAGGTTAATTACCTATAAACTGAACCTAAGAAATAAACTAAAAATCTAAGGAAAGAGGATAAAACAGCTACTAAAAACAAACAGCAAACAAGAAATATTCAAGAGTGGACGAACGTCCTCTAAGACGGACGGGCGTCCAGATACGATTTAACTAGAATTATGCAGAAAACAAAACAGCAGAAATTGAGGTTTTAATTAACTAAACTTAAGACTAGCGTTGAAATAAACGATTTTGTTTTCGAATTATAAAAGGGAAACAGTAGAACACCTAGAATCTATCACTCAACGATCAGACAACCAGTTTATGATTCGAATACAGTTTTATTGGTATGATCAATCGCGAAAACCGACTAAATTCCTTTAGATCAATTTCTAGGGTTTGTTTACTTTTCCAAGAAAAACAATTAACATTCATCACAAGATCAACAATTCGTTCCCAAATTGTAATACCCAACTAACGATATATGATTCCTCAAAACATCATCAATTGTATCGATTGAAATAAAAAACTATTGCTGAATTATATTTCCATAAAAATTCAAACAACATAGAGGTTCATTGACATTCCTATCTAATAAAACTCTTAACCAATAAATCGGGATTCAAACGATAAATAAAACATAGTATTCAAAATCATAACTAAAGACAAACTAACGAATCATGGTTGTGATGACGTTGATGTGATAGATTCCGGTTGTTCCACTGCTATGCGTTTAGCCAACAATCATGTTTGTGATCGTTGGGATGGAAGGATTCATCTTTGACTCTCCTCCTTGAATGATGAGGCTGCTAGGGTTTGTTATGAGTGAATAATGCGTATGAGATGTCCCCTAGGGTTTAATACACGCTGCTATTTATAGGATTTTAGGTCGGCTAGGGTTAAGTCGGCACCGGACGCCCGTCCAAGGTCATGGACGCCAGTCCAGATTGCAAAACTTATTTGAGTCGGGCCGAGCTGGGATTGGACGAACGTCTAGCCAGCGTCCACTCCAGCGTCCAAACTTCCTGAATCAAAAATATCATCCTGGACGCTCGTCCACTATCTTCAGACGCCAGTCCAGTTGAACGGCCGTTCAATAATCTGGACGCCAGTTCAGAGACGCGAAAACTTGATTTTCTCATATCTATCTCTTTTCAATCAAATCCAATCACCATTATCTCTTCCTCTTTAATTAAATCCGACTTGATCATCTTTGAATTACCTCTTGAGCTCAAATTTGTGCATCTATAACACATAAAAATATCCCAAAATGTAATAATGTCCAATTAAATATAAATTGATCAATAAAACGCATAAATTGACTAATTTTGTGATTAACTTATTAAAAACACCACATGCTCAATATTTCGTCTAAACACTTATTTCTTTATGCAAATAATACAAATACGGGGGAAATCATTATAAAATATATCAATATAAAACGTGTAAAAACACCCTTAACACTATCACAAACACAGCTTCTTCTCAGATGGTTCTAATTCAGTTGCTTGATTGAAGTGAATTGGATTCACAAAACTTGTTGATCAAACTCAATGCTTGATGTTGGAATTGTAGTTCTCAGTTTTGAGTTGATCACTAGATGATTCGTTTTCAGCACAGATAGAAGACTTTTCACTTTGACAGAGTTTTTGCTCAGATTTTATCATTCTTTTTGTTCATGACTGTCAATGACTTCTATTTAAAGCCTTGATAATCCTTGATTTGAATTTCCGTCCGTTGGCTATATTAATGAGGGGAATAATCCTTGATTTTAATTCTTGATTCCCCCTTAATTACATTCTCCTTGATTTTAGAGATCGGAATTTTCGTCAAACGTTTATCAGAAAATTCGTCCTTGATTGATACTATATTGATTGTGCATTTAATGCTTTATCCTATGTATCTTCTTTATATTTCAAGATCTTATCAAGTAAGGTTTACTTGGCCGTTCTACGAACGAGTTAAGTGGTTGTCGACTTTGCCGTTTAGATCTTCTTTCAACGCTTTGTCTTCACTTTGCCGATAGTCAGTTCATTTTGCCGATTCATTGTTTCCTTCATTCTTTTAGGTTCAGATGAATCTTTGTACTTCACTGATCCTTGATTTGTGTGAGATCAGTGTACACCATATTTAAACATTAAGTTTCATCACTTGAAACATAACTTAGACTTATCCAAAGTCATCACAGACTTCCTTGGTTATAAGTCAGACCATAATGTTTTCATGCTTCTCTGCTGGTACTTGGCTGGCCTCACTTTGCCGAATATCTGTTTCACTTTGCCGTCCTACCAACTACTACAATACTTATCTGACTTAACTTATACAACATGTCAGACTCTAAGTAAAGACTTATACAGAGAATTCTAACTTATTTCAGGCTTGCTATAACAGCTAGTATGGCCATCATCAAAACATAATAAAATGTTCCTAACAATTTCCCCCTTTTTGATGATGCCAAAACCCTCATAAGCCTGAATATAAGTATACCAAAAATTTTCACAATAAACACTGTAATAAAATTCAATAATTTTATTCATCCATTTAAGGGCAGTGAGATAATGCATTATAATTATTCAAAGGCATTTATTTCGGTAAAATGAATCAATATAGAAAGTGCTACTGCTTCTTTTCTTCAAACCTGATGCCTTTGCCTTTGATGCCCTTGCCCTTATCTGCTGGGCTTGCCTTCTTTCCACTGGAGCTCTCAGGCTTTGAGCTTTCTTCCCCCTTTTTGGTAGCACCAAAATGTGCTTCAAGAGTTGCATTTGCTTCTTCAGATTCAGGGAGAGGGCCATACCTTTTCTCCAGATATTTGTTGTTGGCCTCAGTTACATTTATTAAGGTTTCGAGTTCTTTGGCTTTGAATATTCCATGACCTCATCTTGAATCTTGATGTGACCTGATTAGGGCTTCAATTTTGTGATTGAAGGAGGTTGCATTACTCCTTAAAGTAGCTTTCATGTTTTGCCTCTTTGTGATATCGCTTTTCCATGTCCACAATCAAAGGTTGGATATCTAGATTGAAAAGTCTTTACGGGTCAATTTCTTCTCGGAGCCACTTCATCATCCTCATCATCGCATCATCCTCTTTCTCTACATCATCCACATTATCGCTCTGTCTTAAACCTTCATTTCTATTTCTCTTCTCTCTCACATTCTTTTTCTTCCACAAAGCGAGTCTTAGAATCGAGAGAGAGATTGTTGAGAATTGCTTGCATTTTCCTCCCACTGAGATGGCAGATTTTCTTCTCCATGTGCTGGAGACTTGATTTCCTCTTCTGGTTTTCCCCCTTGATCAATAGTGAGAGTTTTGACAAGTTCAGCAGAGTGAGTTTGATCAGCTGTCTCACTCTGTTGTTTGAAAACTTTGCTGAGGCTCCTGAGAAGGACCTCATGAATTGTCAGATCATCATCTGAAGTTTCCATCTTTTCTTGATCATCTTCAAGATGACCTTCTTGCTCTGGTTCTTCTGCTTCTTTGTCTGCCTCACTTTCAGTATCATCTTCTTTATTGTCAATTTCTTCCTCATCGGATGAAGTAAGACGATATTCTTCTTCACATTCCTCCAGATATGTCACTTCTTCTTGTTTTTCTCCCTCAGCCGCTGTATCGCCATTGATAACCACAGGGTTTTCCAAATTTCTGTTACTGACTATAAGAGTGTCCCCTTGTGCCTTTTGGGATCGGTTCGTCTTCCCATCACGATCGATTGCTTTTGGGTGCTTTCTTTTTTCGTCCGGTAGAGGGTTTGGGTTTCAAAGATGCCTTAATGTAGGTAAACATTTCCTTGGACTTGTGTGGAGGCTGTAGATTGATGGGTTTCATTTTCAATGTGTCAAACATGTGTTGAAGAGGGAACCCATATGATTTCCTCTCCCAGAATTCACCTTTCTTCGCAAACCCTGCTTGGTGCCGTGATTGACGAGATCAATTTCCTTTTGAATCGGTCTTTCAACCTATTGAAAACAAATGTAGACTAGTCAAAAGGAATACCTTGATAGATAATTTCCATTAACTTGACCCGTAACTCGGTCAAGTTTTCTATTGATCATTTTCTGCCTTCAATGTTCTTGGTGATAACTGGTGCAAACTCAACAAATGGAAGTTTGAGTACTGATCTGGGTAGATTGTAGGTTTTACTGTTCTTTTTGGGACTTATGGCTATCTCAGCCCATAAGTTGTTGATGTCAATCTGCACAAGCTTCACATTAGCCAGACCAATCATGGGTAGGTGTAAGAATCTGTTGAGGAGACCAAGTGTGATGACCACTTCTTTCCCAAAGATTGAACTTTTTATACAGTCGTGATCACTTTTCTTAGTGCTCGGCACAAACTTTGCATTTTTCCAAAATGAAATCAGGTTCTCATAGCATATTCCAACTATTGGGGGGTTTAGGAAGGTCATTAACCCTAGATTTGTGCAGCAATCAACCAATTGTTGGGCTTGTACATCGTTATCACAGAAAGAAAGATAGTGGTCAGGCCTAAAAAACGATCTAGTGATGATCGATTTTTCAAAGAATCGTTCTGTGGGAGATATTGAAGAGGATGAAGCCATTTGTTAAATATGATGAATATTCAAGAAAAAGCTTCGATTTTTTCATATGGTAGAAAATAGGGTTTATGATTTGCAAAAGACCGTAAAGAATTCTGAAAAATCTCTGAGTGTGGTTTATATAGGATGATTTGTGTCGTGTGAACGTGGTTGAATATAGAAGGATTTTGTGACGTAATGGCGTGACTTTATGTATTTAAATTACGGTATTTGAGTATAGTGGGGGAGTGGATTTAGGTAAGTAATGATAGATCCCGGGAATCGAGGCGTTTGTAATTCAAAAATAATATGGTTACCTCCACGATTGTAAATTGATCTCCACGTGTGTAATCTTTCATAGCATAATCCTGTAGAACTTCTTGATTTTCCACGTGTATAAGGTTGATTTGATTCACACTTTAGTTTGCTAGTGACTCCAATTCATATTTCGGTGGAGTGCCTTGGCGGTTACTTAGCCGGTGTAGTGACTTCTTCACTAAGCTACTGTATATAACTGTTCCTAACAATCAGTGAAGTTAACTTCACTAAGTACCAGTGCCTTACCTGCTACAACTCCTGTAACGGCAAAGGTTGAATCAGCTGGTGAAGTTACTTAGCTGATTACTCTAGTTAGCTGCGTCTTAGTACTTAGTCAATTTCTATCATTCCCTACTCGGTTCTCAACTTGCTAAATCTTTCATGATGATTGGTTTTGTGAAGATGTCAGCCAATTGATCTTCAGTAGGTATGTATCTTAGTATGACATCTCCTTTCTCAACATGATCTCTGATGAAATGATGCCTTACATCAACGTGCTTTGTTCTTGAGTGTAATACTAGAATTTCAGTAATGGATATTGCACTTGTGTTGTCACACATGATTGGAATTGTCTTCTCCTCCATTCCATAATCCCTTAGCTGTTGTCTGATCCAGAGTACTTGTGCACAACAACTACCTGCTGCTATACATTCTGCTTCAGGTGTTGATATGGATATGGATATGGAGTTTTGATTTTTTCTAAACCATGATACTAGTCTGTTGCCTAGCATCTGATATGTTCCAGAGGTGCTTTTTCTATCTATCTTGCATCCAGCATAGTCAGAGTCTGAATATGATATTAATTTGAATCCTCCATCTTTTGGATACCAAATTCCAACATTGATGGTGTTCTTCAGGTATTTGATTATTCTTTTAGCTGCTAGAAGATGTGATTCTTTTGGTTGAGCTTGAAATCTTGCACACACTCCTACTGCAAAAGATATATCAGGTTTGCTTGCATTTAGATAAAGTAGGGATCCAATGATTCCTCTATAAATTTTCTAATCAACATATTTTCCACTTTCATCTTTTCCAAGAATGACTTTTGCACACATTGGTGTATCTGATGTGCCACTTGTGTCCATACCATACTTGTGAATTAGGTTTTTAGTGTATTTGGCTTGATTGATGAAAATTCCATCTTTCATTTGTTTTACTTGTTGCCCAAGAAAGTAATTTAATTCTCCCATCATGCTCATCTAAAATTTGCTCTTCATTAGGTTTGCAAATTTCACACACAACTTTTCATCCCTCGATCCAAAGATAATGTCATCAACATAGATTTGTACTAGCAATGTACTTGTTCCTTCCTCTAATTTGAAAAGAGTCCTATCTATAGTTCTCTTGTTGAATCCATTCTTGATCAGGAATTTTGATAGTGTCTCATACCAAGCTCTAGGTGCCTGTTTTAGCCCATAAAGTGCCTTTTTGAGATTGTACACCTTATCTTCTTTCCCTTTGAGTTGAAAACCAGGAGGTTGTTCCACATATACTTCTTCTTCAAAAATTCCATTCACAAATGCACTCTTGACATCCATTTGGTAAACTTTGAAGTCTTTGTCGGCTGCAAAAGCTAGAAAGAGTCTGATTGCTTCCAATCTTGCTACTGGGGCAAAGGTTTCATCATAATCTATTCCTTCGCTTGAGAATAGCCTTTTGCAACTAGCCTTGCTTTGTTTCTAACAACTGTTCCTTGTTCATCCATCTTGTTTCTAAATACCCATTTTGTTCCAATGATGTTGGCTATGTCTGGTCTATCAACAAGTTCCCAGACCTCGTTTCTTTCAAACTCATTTAGTTCTTCTTGCATAGCTATAATCCAATCAGTATCTTGGATTGCATCATCTATTGTTTTGGGTTCTACTTGAGATAGAAAACATGTTAGCATATGCTCCAGTTGTCTTCTGGTTCTGACTCCTGTGTGAATGTCTCCAATAACTTGATCTTCAGGATGATCTCATAGCTAGTTGAGATCTGGTTGAAGTTGTTCTTCACTTGGTGCTTCCACAACTTCAGCTTGTGTATCATCTTCATGCTCTTGTGTTGGTACCTCTTCTGTTGTATTGAGTGGTGGTTCATCTTGATTTCCAAGATTGTGATTTAGAATGGTAGCTGGTACTGTTGTATTCATGTAGACTTGTCTTGGTCCTGCTTCTTCAAGTTATTGAAGGCTTTCACCATTTGTGTTTGACTCATCAAAGACGACATGAATTGATTCTTCAATCACCAGGGTTCTTTTGTTGAGTACTCTGAATGCTTTGCTAGTGTCTGAGTATCCCATAAAGATTGCTTCATCAGCTTTTTCATCAAAAGTGTGTAACTGATTCATGTTCAACACAAAGCATTTAGATCCAAACATATGCAATATGAGATATTAGGTTTTCTTCCATTCCATATTTCATATGGAGTTTTTCCATGATGTTTGTTGATGATAGATAAGTTTTGAGTATAGCATGTAGTATTTGCTGCTTCAGCCTAGAATCTCTTTGGCAAACATGCTTCGTAATCATTGTTCATTTGCTTCTTTGAGTGTTCGGTGTCTTCTTTTCTGCTACACCATTTTGTTGTGGAGTTCTGCTGTGATAGTTGATGTAGTACTCCATTCTCTTCACGATGTAGGTTACGATAATTTCATTTAGAAACTCGTGCCTCCATCGATCGATCTTGATGATCTTCGGTTCCTTCTCATTTTGAATTCTTCTTAACAAATCGGAAGCTTCTTGAGTGTCTCTCTCTTCTTGTTCATGAATATGGTCCGGTGTATTTGGAGAATTCATCCACTACTACGATTGTATTTCTTTCCACTTATCTTGTTGGTGATTGGTCCAAAAAGATCTATATATAGCGGATGCGAGAATTCTTGTTGTTGATTGATAGGGCTTTGACTTGAAGGAGCTTTTGATTTGTTTTCCTTTCGACATGCATCACAGAGACTTTCCTTCTTGAATGTGATCTCGGCGGGCCTTCAACTAACTTGTTCTTTGATAATGTGTTGATGGTCTTGAATTTTAGGTGATTTAATCTTCTATGCCAAATCCCATTTGGTTGATTGTTTACTTTTGACAAGCAAACATGTTTCTGCTTTAGCATTTGTTCTCCAATCCACCACATTCATGTTGTCTTCTCTTCTTTTCTGCAAGAACCACTTTGTGTTGGTTTGTTTGTGAATCACCTTGCATCCTTCCTTGTTGAAGTGAACATTGTAGCCTTTGTCACAAAGCTGTTTGATACTCGGTAGGTTGAAGCTTAGTCCTTTAACATAAGCCACATTTTGAATCTTCAAATTGTTTTTGAGCATTATGCCTTCCCCCTTAATTTTACCAGGGTTTTCTTTGCCTCCAAAGGTGACTTTGGGTCCATCAAAAGCTTTAAAGTCAGTGAGTCATCGCTTGTTTCATGTCATGTGTCCGGAACATCCACTTGTCTATACACCGGACATCCTACAAAACAATTTAATTATGTTTAGGTACCCAACTTTGTTTGGGTCTATACCTATAGCAGTCATGCCTCCTACTCCAAGTGTATATCCAAATGATCTTATTTTTGGATAATTAAAGTCATCAACATCATATGTATAAGGCATGGCGAGAATAGCTTCTAATATTTCTCGAAGGTATTCGATACTTTTCTCTACTTTTTGGTGCATTTGCATCATTTTTCAATTTCCAATATGCGGTAGGAAACCTATGTTGCTTCATGTGTCTAGGAATGACCCTTGGTTGGTTTTTCTTAAACACATGATGCATGGCATGAATTGGTTTCTTCCTATATTTTGGGGGTGCAACATTCCAATCATCTTCTGAAGGGTAAAGTCTTCCTTTACCTTTTAGAAAGCCTTTTCTTTTGGTTGACTGGATTGATGGTTTGGTCTGTTGTTTCACTACACTGGGTTTTGACTTCACCGGTGCAGGATGAGTGGTTGAAACTATGGTCTGTCCTTTTCTGAACTTTGGTCCATTGTTGGTCCTAGATTCAGAATTGTGTTGTCCATTGTTTCTATTCTCATCCTGACTATTGTAGCCAAGACCAGATCTGGATCCAAACCTTTTTGAGGGTTTGTAAGCTGGTGTATTCAGTGGTGCAGTGTTGATCTTGACTGGTAGGGAAATTTTCTCAGCTGATCTTTCAACATTTGATGAGTGATCATCTAATGCTTTTTGATCAGTTGAGTGAATCTCCTTACTAGTTTCTTCAGCTTTTACTTTGTCCAGTTCTTTCTTTAATCTTTTATTCTCCTTTCTTAGATTCTCACACTCCTGTTCCAGAATTTCATGATTCAACTCAATTTCTTCAAATTTACTCATAAGATTTTGAATTAGGTTTGCAAAATCTAGTGGAAGAATAGAATATTGTGCAGTGTTAGATGTGGATGCACTTGATGATGAGTATGGGCTAGAGGTTACCTCAATTTCATTAGATTCTTTAGCCATAAGGCATATGTAAGCCTTTTTATTTTCTGAGCTGTCAGCTTCATCATCTTCATCAGAATCATTTTCAGATGATTCTTCATTCTTTTCACTTCTAGATTCAGCTTTCAGTGCTTTCTTGTTTTTTTCTCTTTTCAGTTGTCTTGTGCTTCTTCTTGTCCTCATCTTTGTCTTTTTCTTCAGGACAATCAGCCTTGAAATGTCCTTTCTTCTTGCAGTTGAAACATCTGTATTCATCATCCTTTTTCTTCATGTCTTTGATTGTGCTAGACTTCTTGTATGATGATGAACCTCCTTTGAATTTCTTCTTTTTGCTAAACCTGTCAAAACGTTTTACAAGTAGAGCTACATGTTCCTTCAGCTCCTGTGTCTTTTTTCTGTTTGCATCAATTTGTTTGACTTTGCTAGGGTGCAACCGGTGCCGGCCCTATGTGCCTCTATTTGGCGCACCTTTGTCTTCACCGTTCAATTCCAATTCATGAGCCTTTAGTTGAGACATTAGAGCTAAGGTATCGGTGGTTGTAAGATTTGTTGTCCCTCGATTACCGATGTGATGATCTTCCATCTTTCGGTAGGCCTCTCAAGATATTCGAGCACACTTCTTTCGTGGATATGTGTGTCCAAGTTGTTGTAGTTCATCGATGATGCTTGAGAATCGTTGTCCATTTGATCAATGGTTTCACCGGCCTTCATTTTGAAGTTCTCAAATTTCTATTTTGCAACATGGACAATTTGTTTTCCTTATTTCGCTTCGATCCTTCATTGATCGGTGCCAATTTGTCCCACATCTCCTTTGCTGTTTTGTAATCTTTTATCCTCATGAACATGTTTCTGTCCAGAGTCTTTAAAATCATGTCTTTTGCAACAAAATCGAGATTTGCTCTTCTCCTGTCATCCTTGGTCCAATCTTTCTTGAGTTTGTCCATTACTTTTCCGTGATCTGCTCCTGTGGCCACCACAGTTGTAATCTCGATTGGGCCATCATTAATTACATCCAGCATCTCCCCATGAGTTGCTGCAAGATGAAACAACATTCTTATTTGTATTGATCAAAATTATTAACATTGAATACAGTACCTTTGACATAAAATTTGAGGAATCCATAAATACAAATAAGATGTATATATATATTTATAGAAAGCACTGATTTGAAAAACTACTTTGAAAATATGTGATCTCCTTGTTACCAGAAAATAGATCTGAACAGGTTCTAATACTAGGAACACTGCTCTGATACCAATTGTTGGTCCCAGAGAAGGGTAAAACTATAGTCAGAGGGGGGGGGGGGGTGAATGACTATAGTGGAGTTTCAAAAACTTTCCTTGTATTCAAAAGCTTTTGGGCAGCGGATAAGTCCCTTCTTAATATATTAAAGTAGATTATGCAATCACAGATATAAGATATAATATAAGCAACTAAATAAATGCAGTAAGGTAAATTCTTCGAAAGTAAATTGACACAAGGGTTTATAGTGGTTCGGGGTGGTGTAATCCCTTAATCCACTCTTCTCCCGTGATGATTTGAGGAATTCACTATTGTTTTCACAGATACAATAGGCTGATTGTCCTTGACTACACAAGCTTCACAATCTTCAAGACTATCACTCGCTGGCTTCAACAGCTTCAGTGACTCAGTCTCTTTCACTGCACCTAGAGAAAAAATCTTTCAGCAGCTATCACAAACACAGCTCCATCTCAGATGGTTCTAATTCAGTTGCTTGATTGAATTGAATTGGATTCATAAAAATTGTTGATCAAACTCAATGCTTGATGTTGGAATTGTAGTTCTCAGTTTTGAGTTGATCACTAGATGATTCGTTTTCAGCACAGATAGAAGGCTTTTCACTTTGACAGAGTTTTTGCTCAGATTTAAATCATTCTTTTTGTTCCTGACTATCAATACCTTCTATTTATAGCCTTGATAATCCTTGATTTGAATTTCCGTCTGTTGGCTATATTAATGAGGGGAATAATCCTTGATTTTAATTCTTGATTCCCCCTTAATTATATTTTCCTTGATTTTAGTGATCGGATTTTTCTTCAAACGTTTATCAGAAAATCCGTCCTTGATTGATCCTCTATTGATTGTGCATTTAATGCTTGATCCTCTGTATCTTCCTCATATTTCGTTAGATGTAATATCGTCGGATCAATCATAGATTGACCCGATTACGCAGCGGAATGCATCAGATCTAGATCTAAACGAAACAAAGAACATAAATTAAAGATCTAAATCTACAAGGGGGTTTAGGAGCCTACCTTTTTATGGTGCTTAACTCCAAGAACAAAAAGCTCCTTGAACACGAGATTGAGCAGCCACCGTCTTCCAACGTGTGTCTCCCAGCAACACCAAGTGGATGGTGTTTCCCGCCGCCGGACCTCCTTGATATGCTACCGGAAAAATCCCAAAGATTTTTCCAACTCGAACCCTAAGAATAGAGGCCGAAATTTTCAGCCAATTTCTCTTGTGAATAGTGACGTGAATAGTGATTGTCAAAAGGCTTGGGAGAACTCTCTTTATATAGGAGAGTAAAACTTAAGCCCAAGGATTAAATAATTAAGAGATAATTATTACATTAATCCTTTTCCAAATAAAAGATAAATAAAATAATTATCCCAAACAAATTAGGATAAACTATATTATTATCTAATATTCCATGAATTATCATTTAACAAATAAAAGATAAATCACATATTAAATAATTATCCAAGAAAACTAATTTCTTAATAATTAAATAATAAATCACAATATGCATGCGCACCTTTCTCTCAAAATAAGGTCACGCACCTATTTTCTATATTTGACCAAAATTAGGTCAACGCACCAATTCGGGCCGAGTCCACGAAAAATGTCTTTTCCGTGTATTTAATTATTTAGTCTAACTAAACAATTAATCCACATATCAATTAAATAGCCCAATCCACTATTTAATTATAATTGAGGTGCAACGACGAGAAACCTATATGCTATATTAGGAGCCACGTCGGGGACCATGGACCCATATTCGTAGCTACAATAAATTAGATAAAATTATTCGTCAGACAGAATAATTATATCCAACCTATTAATTCCGGGATTACACCACCATAAACCCGAAATTGAACTCTATCGAATATAGATAACTTACACTCAATTTATGAGTCGAAATCGTCCACTGATATAATCATTACATACGGATAAATCCTCCATAGACTGTTCACTTCGATTCGGGATATTTCCGTAAACCCTTCTCGAAACCTATTATCCTTATTTACCATTAACCCCAGGTGATCAATTAGTTCACCACTAATACAGTATGAACTGGGCCCATCGATCAGTTTCTAGGGTCAACAAATAAGGGAACTGTCTGTCTACTTCCCGAGGGAAGGAATGGATTCCATATCTGTGATAGCACAGACTACTCACTTATCCCAGAATAGAGCCAACGAGAAGTGTTGGACCACATACTACGAAGTGATCCTTACTAACACATCAAACCCTACCCTAGTCTAAGCAGTTGTCTGTGATCACCTCAGGATTCAGATTAATCCATATATGATCATCTTGTGATTCGATAAGACTTCTCGATCACGGAATTATATCGAGAACTCAAATCAAATCGGTCCAGCCCTATATGATTATCATCATATATAAATGCCCCACTAGGTACCCTATTACCGACAGTCCGGATAAGACTGCCACACCGTAAAGTGTTCTGGGCGCATTATTAGCAAATTAATCTAGATTCCCGTACTCCGATTAATAAACGCTACGGACTAAGTTAATTTTAAGTATATTTCACAAACTCAATCCTCGTGTGTATAGCCATACACTGAGTTGTGATTACATAATCAATATACTTAGGGTTTTCTGTAGTGTATACATATTGGCAATAAATGCGAATAAATAAGATGAAATAAATTCGTCATTTATTTAAATAAAACAATTACAAATTGTCTTTCGGGCATAAAACCTAACAATCTCCCACTTGCACGAAAGGCAAGTGGATTAATTGTTTTAGAGCACACCCTATATCTATATTACAGCAATACAACTCCCACTTGCTCTAAAGCAAATAAGTCATGTCCCTAATACCAATAGTTTCCAAATGCCGGTTGAAGACTTCTAACGGCAATGTCTTGGTGAAAGGATCAGCAGGGTTGTCAGCAGAGGCGATTTTCTTGACGGAAATGTCACCTCTTTGGACTATCTCTCTGATTAAATGGTACTTTCGCTCGATATGCTTCGACTTGCGGTGACTACGGGGTTCCTTCGAATTTGATACTGCCCCATTGTTGTCACAATAGAGAGTGATCGGATCGTTGTGATTTGGAGAGACCCCTAAACCACTCAGGAACTTTCTGAGCCAAACTGCTTCCTTAGCTGCCTCAGAGGCCGCTATGTATTCAGCTTCCATAGTAGAATCAGCCGTGCTGGATTGCTTGACGCTTCTCCAAATGACTGCACCACCACCAATGGTAAACACTGAGCCTGAGGTAGATTTGAAATCATCTCTATCCGACCGGAAGTCGAGTCGGTGTACTTTCGTACATCCAGAGTTTGCACCCGAATATACCAAAGATATAATTCCTAGTCCTCTTCAAGTACTTTAAGAGGTTCTTTACCGCAATCCAATGCTCATTGCCCGGATTCGACCGATAACGACCGACGAGTCCAACGCCATAACAGATGTCGTGTCTAGTGCACAAAGATAGCGTACATTAGACTACCTACGACCGAAGCATAAGGCACTCTTTGCATAGCTCTCGTTTCCTCGGGAGTCCGAGGACTCGAGTCTTAGAGAGATGGACGCCGTGACGGGTTGGTAGGTAACCCTTCTTTGCGTCCGTCATGCTATATCTAGCCATCACCTTATCAATGTAAGTGGCTTGTGAAAGAGCTAACATCTTGTTCTTACGATCCCGTATTAATTGGATCCCGAGAACATAATTCGCCTCTCCCAAATCTTTCATTTGGAATTGGTCGGCCAACCAAATTTTAACGTCCGACAACATCCCCTTATCGTTTCCAATCGGGAGAATGTCATCTACGTACAACACTAAACGCAACCTTATCCTTAATGACTTTCTTGTATACACAAGGTTCATCGGGATTTTGTTCGAAATCATATGACTTAATGGTGTCATCAAATCTATGATTCCAAGACCGAGATGCTTGTTTCAACCCATAAATGGATCTCAGGAACTTGCACACTTTGTGCTCTTGGCCTTCCTCGATGTATCCTTCTGGTTGCTGCATATAGATTTCCTCGTCGAGAAAGCCGTTAAGAAACGCTGTCTTGACATCCATTTGCCAGATTTCATAATCTAGGCATGCAGCAATAGAAAGGAGGATCCGGATGGATTTAAGCATGGCCACTGGGGAGAAGGTCTCTTCGTAGTCTATACCCTCTCTCTCGTGTGTAGCCCTTAGCTACAAGCCGTGCTTTAAAGGTTTGCACCTTACCATCAACTCCTCGCTTCCTCTTGTAGAGCCACTTGCTCCCTATGGGTTTTACCCCTTCGGGGCAATCTACAAGTTTCCGGACGAGTTAGAGTACATAGACTCTATCTCTTGATTCATCGCGTCAACCCATAGATCCTTGTCACGATCCTCCATGGCCTTGCGAAAGGACACGGATCATCTTCCACACCATCGAGAGACGGCTACGTTCGCCTGCGATTGCCCATACCGATTTGGTGGCCGAACCACTCTCTCGTACGTCCGGGTGGATTAGGATTAGGGGTGACTGTTGCATTCGTAGTGTTGCCTACAGTGACACTAGGTGGCACTTGTGGTCTGACCTCATCAGAAAGTAACTCCTCAAGTACGACTTTACTTCGAGGCTTGAAGTCTGTCATATACCGATCCTCCAAAAACGTGGCGTTAGTGGATACTATTACCTTGTTATCTTCCGGATCGTAAAACGACCTCCACGTGTTCCCTTGGGGTAACCAACAAACGTACATACCTTCGTACGCTTTTGTAGTTTATTAGTCTTGTCTACCACATGACACGTGGACATCCCCAAATGCGGAAGTGATTTAGGCCTTCCGGCCGTCCCCTCCACAATTCATAAGGTGTCTTTGTGACGGACTTTGACGGTACTACATTCGGTATGTATACGCGCGTTTCTAGAGCATATCCCCAAAAGGATATCGGTAGTGAGGCGTAGCTCATCATTGATCCGACCATGTCAATCAATGTTCTATTTCTCCTTTCAAACAACTCCATTTTGCCGAGGTGTCCTAGGCACGTAACGTTGGGAACAGATCCCATGTTCAAGTAGGTAGTCGATGAACTCGTATCTAAGTACTCTCCTCCGCGATCGAGCGAAGGCATTTCAAGGACTTGCCTAATCGCGCCTTTCGGCCTTCGCTTGAAATTCCTTAAACTTACCAAAAGCCTCGGATTTTCGATGCAGCAGATAAACATATCCGAACCTCGAGTAGTCGTCGATGAAAGTAACAAAATACTCGAATCCGCCTCTAGCTTGCACATTCATCGGACCACAAAGGTCTGAATGTACTAACTCTAGAGGTTCTTTGGCCCTATTCCCTTTTGACGAGAAAGGACGCTTAGTCATTTTTCCTTCCAGGCAAGATTCGCAGACGGGCAACGAGTCAACAGATAACTCTTTTAAGGAATCACCCTTAGCCAGTCGTTTGATTCTTTCCAAGGAAATGTGACCTAGCCTAAGGTGCCAAAGATATGTACTATCTTCTTTATGAGAAATTTTCTGCCTTTTAGCAGATTTTTGATGTGCTACTTTAAACATTTCAGTATTTAACAGGGGAGCTTGCGTGGGTTTAATGAAATACAATCCGTTTTCTAACACAGTAGTACACAAAGTAAAACCATTCTTTGAAATAGTAAACTCATTATTCATAAAAGAAACAGAGTACAACTGATCTTTCAAAGCAGAATACGAAATTAAATTTCTACGAAAATTCGGAATGAAATAAACATTGTCTAAATGTAAAACTTTATTCCCAAAATGTAAAACCACAAATCTCCCATCGCTTTTGCCGAAACTAACGCCCCGGTGCCGACTCTCATAACTTGAGTTCCTTCCTCTAGCTCCTCAAACGAACTAAGGATCCGTAAAGAAGAACATACATGGTTAGTAGCTCCAGTATCAAGTATCCAATTTGATACATCTTTAGCTACATTAAAAGATTCCAAGACAAGTAATTCAGATTACCTTTCTTATCTTTCCCATTGCTAGCCTTAACCTTCCCATCCTTTACATCTTTGAGATATACGGGGCAATGACGACGCCAGTGCCCTATCTCATTGCAAAGTAATAACACTTGCCCTTGGGCTTGGATGGTGTATTCGGCTTAGCCTTCTTCTTCATAGGTTTAGGCGCCGGCGCAAGCTTTGTTTCTTATTCTTTTGTTTACCCCGCCGGTTTGACTTAGACGCCTTGGCTACGACCACATTGGCCTCGGCCTTCTTTTCCCGGTCTAGGGTTTTATCTTTCGTAGAAAGACCCTCATAGACTTGAAGTTCGTTGATCAACTCGTCATGGAAAGGTGAGCCTTAGACATGACGTACGTCCGGGTCCTGAACGTCAGGAAATCAGATGTCGAGATTCGAGAATCACTGACACTTGGGTAGCATCGTCTATAATCGCACCATGAGTTGCTGCATCGGTAAAGTAACTAATCATGTTCATCACATGACCAGTAACCGACTGACCCCGCCTCATCTTGGCATTGACAGCCTTCCTCACGGCCTCGTGTCTTGCTTGATCAGACGGTTTGCCAAACATGGTGGTTAAATGCTGCAAGATTTCTCGTGCAGTATTAAAACCCTCAATCTTGCTCCGAATGACATCCGACACTGAGGCTAAGAAGATGCCTCTTGCCTTATTATTCGCCTCTTGCCATTTTTGATGTTGGTCGCAAATGCGTTTAGGCGGATTTTGAGGGGGAAGAACAGGGCAATCCTCGCTCAAAACAAACTCGTGCATTCTCAAATACGAGCACCACGTTTACGTTACTTTTCCACTTAGTAAAATTGTCGCCATTAAGCTTATCATTCAGTAAAGTTTGAATTTGCGAAGACATGTTGCTGTAAATAAAATGACAGAAACTTAATCAAATATACACTACTATATATTGTTTTAGGAATAATAAACTACAAGAAGTCTATCCTACCATTCCAAGGATTTAACCTCGTATAGTACTGTCCGAGAGGGTCGATATCAGTACTATGACGGTTAAACTGAGACAATGTCTCTCAATGATTAAGCTTCGAGAATCGAACATCTCACGGGAATCAGACATCCCGGACATTTAATCATTGATTACCTTCCTTTTTCTAGCCTAGATATTTCGAAAATATCCACAAAGAGTGTGACCTACTATATCAGATCTCGAGTACGCCCCGAGTATGCCTACGAGGGGCGGTGTCGCTGACCCGGCGAGTACCCGATATCCTATCCTTTCGGAGACCAAGCCTTGAATTTTGATAGCGGTGAACACCATCCGAAGGGGGCCGAAATCAAAGCGGCACGAGGTGTCACCATTCTCTCACGTGCTTGCATCTATAGTAGAGGCCGTGGGGTTGGCTGTCGCCTTCCCCGCTCCCACTCAATATTTTGAAAAAGTGGTGGGTTTACTAATTACGGTTTTGGCCTTGACAATAAGAAACAATAAATCAAAGTACTCCGAATAGGGTCGGTTATGTAGGCAAGCCTACGCCGTCTTATTCGTTGGAACATATGTGACAGTTCGTGCCAATCCGGCAGAGAAGCCCCGTTTAGCCCGAAGGCTTATCGGCTATGCTAAGTCCTATCGAACCGCCGTAACGTACATCACACGTGGAGGGAGTCGATTGAGCCGAAGCTCGGTTGAACTCGCCCAACCATGGTTAGACCATTTCCGAACCCATGTACTAAGATTCTCCGATTTCTAAATTGTCACCCAAAGCGTAATCTCATTTTAGTTTAAGGTGGGTTCACTGAGAAGCCATCACCGAAAAAGCTCAACGATTTATCCAAGTGGGATTCACCGAGAATCCATCACTAAAATCGTAAACGATTGACATAAACCCGGGTCCTCGGTTTTTATAATTAGCTACTTATTATTTAACTACCACATATTAAATTAATAAGCATTCATACTAATTATTCGAGTTATACATGCCTAATTTATTCGAAATAAACTAGCTACATGTATGCATTGGAGTGGAATCATGAAGATGCAAGTCATGGCAATTTTCCGGTTTTAAGCACGTAATCTTGATCAAACACAAAATTATACCGAAAAGTAAACACCGAGATGGACCGTTGGTACCCCCGACTAACTATTTTTTAAGGAAAAATAAAACTTAATCTATGTCTTCGAGTCTTGATCTTCAAATCTTGAACTCGAACCGCCGGATCACGAACCACGAACACCCGAGAGGAGAAAGGCCTTTTTTTTTAATTAAATAAAACCAATTTATTATAATTAATCAAAAACTTTTTTTTTTTTTTTTTTTTTTTTGGTGTTATTACATGCGGCTGCCAAAAAAAAAAAAACTCTTTTTTTTTTTTTTCCCCTTTCGGCTGTTACAAAAAAAATACTGTAACAGAAAAATGAATTTTTTTTATTTTTTTTATTTTGCCATACAGCAGCCTTTTATATAAAAAAAATTAGGTTACAAAAATTTTTTGTGACACAGCCGCATGCTTTATACCCTAGCCGCATGCAATCTTATAAACAGGACTTATAGCGACGCTTTTCAAAGCATCGAGAAAGTCCTGTAGCGATTTTTTAAAAAAAATTTAAACCGTTTCTCCTCGTTCATACCTTGGGTTTCGCCTCGATCTTCATCTTTTCAGCAAGATCTTCATCTTTTCGAGCCCGGAATAACAAAATTACAATAAAAGATGCTACTTTTACATTGAATTTCGAAATTGACATAAAAAAAAATACAATTCCTATGCTCAATTGTTACTAAACAAAGGAGCTACAAAATAGATCTACGGGTAAACAATACCAACCCCAATCCATCTCTTCAACCACAACATTCACAAGCATACAACATGAATAAATTTCGAATTTAACCAAAAAAAAAACGAAATAAAACACCTAAAACATGTTTTTCCACTCCTAGATCTAAAACTCATATTCTTTGATCGTTAGATCAAAGGCTCTGCTACCACTTGTTAGATGTAATATCGTCGGATCAATCATAGATTGACCCGATTACGCAGCGGAATGCATCAGATCTAGATCTAAACGAAATAAAGAACATAAATTAAAGATCTAAATCTACAAGGGGTTTAGGAGCCTACCTTTTATGGTGCTTAACTCCAAGAACAAAAAGCTCCTTGAACACGAGATTGAGCGACCACCGTCTTCCAACGTGTGTCTCCAAAGCAACACCAAGTGGATGGTGTTTCCCGCCGCCGGACCTCCTTGATATGCTACCGGAAAAATCCCAAAGATTTTTCCAACTCGAACCCTAAGAATAGAGGCCGAAATTTTCAGCCAATTTCTCTTGTGAATAGTGACATGAATAGTGATTGTCAAAAGGCTTGGGAGAACTCTCTTTATATAGGAGAGTAAAACTTAAGCCCAAGGATTAAATAATTAAGAGATAATTATTACATTAATCCTTTTCCAAATAAAAGATAAATAAAATAATTATCCCAAACAAATTAGGATAAACTATATTATTATCTAATATTCCATGAATTATCATTTAACAAATAAAAGATAAATCACATATTAAATAATTATCCAAGAAAACTAATTTCTTAATAATTAAATAATAAATCACAATATGCATGCGCACCTTTCTCTCAAAATAAGGTCACGCACCTATTTTCTATATTTGACCAAAATTAGGTCAACGCACCAATTCGGGCCGAGTCCACGAAAAATGTCTTTTCCGTGTATTTAATTATTTAGTCTAACTAAACAATTAATCCACATATCAATTAAATAGCCCAATCCACTATTTAATTATAATTGAGGTGCAACGACGAGAAACCTATATGCTATATTAGGAGCCACGTCGGGGACCATGGACCCATATTCAGTAGCTACAATAAATTAGATAAAATTATTCGTCGACGAATAATTATATCCAACCTATTAATTCCGGGATTACACCACCATAAACCCGAAATTGAACTCTATCGAATATAGATAACTTACACTCAATTTATGAGTCGAAATCGTCCAATCGATATAATCATTACATACGGATAAATCCTCCATAGATCGTTCACTTCGATTCGGGATATTTCCGTAAACCCTTCTCGAAACCTATTATCCTTATTTACCATTAACCCCCAGGTGATCAATTAGTTCACCACTAATACGGTATGAACCGGGCCCATCGATCGTTTGTAGGGTCAACAAATAAGGGAAGCTGTCTGTCTACTTCCCGAGGGAAGGAATGGATTCCATATCTGTGATAGCACAGACTACTCACTTATCCCAGAATAGAGCCAACGAGAAGTGTTGGACCACATACTACGAAGTGATCCTTACTAACACATCAAACCCTACCCTAGTCTAAGCGGTTTGTCTGTGATCACCTCAGATTCGATTAATCCATATATGATCATCTTGTGATTCGATAAGACTTCTCGATCACGGAATTATATCGAGAACTCAAATCAAATCGGTCCAGCCCTATATGATTATCATCATATATAAATGCCCACACTAGGTACCCTATTACCGACAGTCCGGATAAGGCGCCACACCGTAAAGTGTTCTGGGCGCATTATTAGCAAATTAATCTAGATTCCCGTACTCCGATTAATAAACGCTACGGACTAAGTTAATTTTAAGTATATTTCACAAACTCAATCCTCGTGTGTATAGCCATACACTGAGTTGTGATTACATAATCAATATACTTAGGGTTTTCTGTAGTGTATACATATTGGCAATAAATGCGAATAAATAAGATGAAATAAATTCTGTCATTTATTTAAATAAAACAATTACAAATTGTCTTTCGGGCATAAAACCTAACAATTTCAAGATCTGATCAAGTAAGGTTTACTTGGCCGTTCTCTGAACAGTTAAGTGACTGTCTGACTTTGCCGTTTAGATCTTCCTTCACTGCTTTGTCTTCACTTAGCCGATAGTCAGTTCACTTTGCCGATTCAGTGTTTCCTTCATTCTTTTAGGTTCAGGAGAATCTTTGTACTTCACTGATCCTTGATTTGTGTGAGATCAGTGTACACCATATTCAAACATTAAGTTTCATCACTTGAAACATAACTTAGACTTATCCAAGGTCATCACAGACTTCCTTGGTTATAAGTCAGACCATAATGTTTTCATGCTTCTCTGCTGGTACTTGGCTGGCCTCACTTTTCCGAATATCTGTTTCACTTTGCCGTCCTACAAACTAGTACAATACTTGTCTGAATTAACTTATACAACATGTCAGACTCTAAGTAAAGACTTATACAAAGAATTCTAACTTATCTCAGGCTTGCTATAACAGCTAGTATGGCCATCATCAAAACATAATAAAACATTCCAAGCATAGATACTATGGGAGATATATGAAAATAAGTGCAACAATATCCGAAGGATACCTAATGGATATATTCCCAAAGTTGTACTAACAACTGACCCCCATGGACCCAAACTGAGTTGGGTACCTAAAAATGTTTAATTTATTTTGCAGGATATATGGTACTTTGACAGTGGATGCTCAAGGCACATGACAAAGAGCAAGGACCATCTTACCAATTTTGTTGCCAAGGATGGACCAAAAGTTAATTTTGGAAGTAAAGATAAACCTAGATACACCAAAGGTTATGGTACTTTGATCAGAAATGGACTCACAATCAAGAACGTATCTTATGTAGAAAGATTGTATTACAACCGCTCAACACCGATCAATTCTATGACATGGGATACGAGAGGCACGTTTGATAAATATTTCTACATTGTCGTCAACGAAACAAAGATTCCAAGTCGTTTTATTTGGATGAAGAAAAGAGAATATGTATGTTGTAGATTGGACTACTAGCTTGCGTTAGAAACTTGTTTACTTGTGCATACCAAATCGAAATCGGTGGTTATGGCACAAGAAACTCGATCAACTTAATTTCGACGACAACAACACCCTTGTCAAGAAACGAGTTAGTCATTGGATTACGTGAGATTACCTACAAAAAGGATAGCTTATGTGATGCTTGTCGAAAAGGAAACAAGTAAAAGCTAGTTTCAAGACAAAATCTTAGCATTCAACAACAAGAGTCTTAGAGCTACTACATGTGGACTTATTTGGGCTGTCACACCAATCAAGTATCGGTGGAAATAAGTATACATTGGTGGTGGTAGATGATTATTCAAGATACACCTGGGTTATTGATGACGGAAAAATTCACAGTTATTTTCATAACTTTTTACCCCGTTTCTGATACCATTTTGAGCATTTTCATATCAATTAAAGTCATTAATTCCTAGATTTCATAAAAATATATAAGTCTTGACTATTTTGTAAAATATTGTGTTTTTATAAGTTTTTACTAGTTTTTGTACCGGTTTAGTAACCGGAATGTCGTGTCGATTTTGCGTTTGGTATTTTGGTGGTTTATTGTAGAATTATAGGTTGACTAAAATCCCGAGTAACGACACGTTTTGAGGCCTAAAAGAGGTGTTTTTAGGGTTATAAGAGAGTGTCACTAAGTCAAGTGGTCAAGTGGCTAATCGATTCGTATTAGTGGAAATCGAGAAATATCTTCGACAAACGAATGGCCCATCAAAAAGACATTTTCTGAAGAAGAGTCCTTCATGAAAGTTGTAGATTATTCAACGAGATTTCCAATGCCTCCTGAATCATGTCATTTTGAGATCCAAAACTCAAGATATGAATTTTTAAAGTTTTATTCCAAAAAATAAATTTTTACCCGTAAATTAGATGATCAAGGGGGGCTGAATGTAATGATTGAACCGGCCTGGTCCGGCCCCTACCCGGCCTGGTCCGGCTCAACAAACTTTGCTTATAAAAAGAGGTTCGGATGCAGAAGCAACGGGGCGCCAATATATATATACGTAGTATATATATATCTATATATATATATATATATATATATATATATATATATATATATATATATATATATATATATATATATATATCTTCTTATTTTCTTTTTAATTTCTAGTTTGTATATAGGCCTTATATCGAAATAATTTAGCAATAATAGTATCGTTGTAATGCTCGGGAAATTATCGGAAGTTCGGTGTTGGTGAAGTCGTTGTAATGTCCGAGAAGAATACAACATCCGCATCGCGATTTTCGTAATCGGGTAATTACATATATATATATATATATATATATATATATATATATATATATATATATATATATCTATGTCCATCATTTACTCTCTTTTCCATCTTCTTTTCATCTCGTTTGGGCCGTATATATATATATATATATATATATATATATATATATATATATATATATATATATATATATATATATATATATATATATATATATATATATATGATTTTTTTTATTTATATAAATTAGTTAAAATACCGTTGTAATGAGATAATTATCAAAGGATTGTTGTTTTCGAGCTTTTATTTACTTTTACGCATTTACTTTTATGCACTTATATATATATATAATATTTACTTTTACGCACTTATATATATATATATATATATATATATATATATATATATATATATATATATATATATATATATATATATATCTAGTACTTATATATATAGATATTAATTACGATAGTATATAGTATATATATATATATATATATATCTAGTACTTATATATATAGATATTAATTACGATAGTATATAGTATATATATATATATATATATATATATGTGTGTGTGTATATATATATATATATGTTTCAATTTCTATTTCAAGTATAATCATGAGTAGCTAAATCTACGTATAGTCGAATTATGTAAAAACGAGTGAAACGCCCTAAGGGGGATTAAACGGGAGTTGTGTAGCTCGTAATTTGATGTTTTAATGAGTAATCCACGTCCTAAAACTTATTTTGAACGTCTTTGAATTAAATTGATCATTTAGTTCACTGTCACACATATCGAACCTATAAATGCATTTTGCGGTGAGATGTGGGAAAAGGGGTTTTGGGATCGTTGCGTAGATTCGGCCTAGTTGTTAGGACCATTTCCAATACAGAGGTTTGTCATCGTTGTTCGAGCGACTCTAAGAGCGTAATCATGTTAGGTTAATCAGTTTTCTAAAGGGAAAATTAATTAACTTCACATAGGGTGTTGAGTGAGAGTTGTTCAGAACTTAACACCAGAATTAGGAGTTGGCACCCGTGGATGTCGTTAAAATTACTGTGGAAAGGTAGGTTGGTTAAAACACGCTCCCTGTTAAGTCTTCCCTTAGGGGTAAAAATAGCTCGTTGGATCATAATTCGGCTATACCTTTTAATAACTAGAACTACAACCGTTAGTTAAATTTTACTTTCGCACTAGTGTAATATCTCTCTACCATAATCTTGACCTAAACTAAGTTCTACATCGACTTTGGTACATAAACGTTGTTCCCTGTGGATTCGACCTTGTTACCATTATACTACAGTTGACCCGATACTCTGTCGGTTAAAGTTAGCAGTTAGTTATTTTGCTATCAAGAATTTTTGGCGCCGTTGCCGGGGAGCTAACGTTTGATATCTTGTAAGTTGACCGAAAGCCTGGGCTTAGGTCGTTTTTATTTTGTTTTCGTGTTATTTCTTGTTTGTCAGTGAATGACTTGAAGCTCTAAAGAACCTCTCATCGAACCCATCCAAGAAATCGAAGCTTACGCACGTCATAGAAACAGTCAGCGCCGAGGAGAAATCCTAGTCGCTAGTCCGAACCCTTTGTTTGAAGAAAAAGAGACATTAGAAAGATCATTTTCTAATTCCTCTACAGAAATGGACGATATCATAACTAGACGAAATGGTAAAGATCCCATTGATGAGCAGACTCTACAGGGGAAAACCTCAACCACTATTGGTGGTAATGCAACAGTACCTTTGCAAACTCCACCGAGGACCCCTCGTCATGAACCATTGAGAGAAGACAACACAGGGCTACGTCAGTTGGGATCTGCACAGTTTAATCAGAGGCCAGGGATTGGACAGTATATAGGAGGACAAGATGCTCAGGATACGCAGAACTTCAGACCCGAATTAGACCAAGAGACGGTAAATCAAGTCTGCGGATGCTGGAGAATCAAGGAAATCAACAGGGGTTCCAAAACTCATATAACCCATATGATCAACCTCCTCAGCAGCCGGTTTATCGGCAACAGATGGCTCAGCAAGCACAGGGACTGAGGGTTTGTCAAGATTACGTCACTACCCCACGGGAAGTTATAGGGCACAACCCAATTAGGGTACCCCCAATTAATGCGAATAACATGGATATTAAGCAAAATATTTTGAACATGTTGGGGGAACATGCCTTGTTCCACGGGAAATCGACCGAGAACCCGAACGGTTTTACGGATCACTTTCTCCGGATACGTGGAACAATGATATATAACGGGGTAAGTGATGAGGCGGTAAAATTAATGGTTTTTCCGTTTTCTTTGAGAGGAGCGACTAAGGATTGGTACGACTCTTTACCAAATGATTCGTTACATACGTGGGCTGATGTAATGAGAGTGTTTCTAAAAAAGTACTTTCCTCCGGTAAAGATTTTAGATCTGAAAGAAGAAATCTCTTCGTTTGATGGTCTCGAGGGAGAGACACTAAAAGAGACTTATGAGAGATTTAGGGGGTTGCTTAAGAGATGCCCTCCACACGGTTTTACTACGGTGGAGCAAGTTATTATATTATTCAGGGCCTTAGAGCCGATGGACCAAAACAAGCTGAATGCTGCAAGCGGCGGAGATATTATGAATCTACCACCAGAACAAGCTATGAGACAGATAGAAAATGCGGCAGATGGAGAAGGATAATGGGGATCGAGCAGAAAAAAGAAGAAAGCCCCAATGGAAAGTGTAAAGTCGCTGAAAGAGGAACTCGATCGAGAATCGCCATGCATGACAAGATGCAAGAAATGGTACTAAAGATGGACCGAATGGAGTCAGAAAGAAAGAAGACACATCAGTGCCAACTCTGTGGAGGTGGACATTCTGCCATAGAATGTGCATCATTGAAAAAATCCATTCCTCCACAACAGTTGACACCTATTCCAGTACAACAACTGTCTGGTAATCAGAATGACCAACAGTGAATGAATGTCTATGCGATGGGACAGGATGGATATGAATCAACAAGAGTTTGGCCAGCAACAGTGGATCAAAACTTTAATAATCAGCAAGGGCCACAAATGGATTATGGTATGAATGATGGTTCACAACAATATGATGTGAATTATGTTGGACAAGGTTGGAATCAGGGGCAGAATCAGAATTGGAATAGAAACAATAATCAGAATCAAGACTTTAGGCAAAACCCAAGCTCATACAACCGACCTTGGAATCAGAATCCCCAGAATCAGAGTTCATACCAGAATCAAAACCGAGGCTACTATCAGAATAGTCAGAAACCGCAGTCTCAGTCACAAGGACAACAGCAAAATCAGAATTCATATTGGAACCAAAATCAAGGCTGGAATCAGAATCAGGGTCAGCAAAACAATCAGAATCAGCAAGTGAGCCAGCCATCTTTGAGAAGTAATAATTCTGGCACCTATCAGCATCCAAACGCTCATCTGCACCAGAACAATCAAAGCAATCAGCAACTAAACAATTCTGGTCTTCAGAAGATGGCCACTAAGATACTCCTGGAGAAATTAGACAGGAATGTTTCTGAGTTAAATAAGAATGCTATAGAGCAAAAAGTGGTCACACATTCTGCCATTCGAAACTTGGAGACCTAAGTAGGTCAAATAACCGACACTCTGAAGACAAATTGATTTGGTGGACTCCCAAGTAACACTGAAAGAAACCCAAAGGATTTGAATGCTTGTGTTCACACGAAGTGGTAAAGAGGTCGAATTTGAGTGACAAAAAGAAAGAATTGTGGGTGAAGAAGCGTAAAGCGAGAAAGCCGAGAAAAGAGAGAGCGGTTATTTGTGAAGGAGCTATGTATGGTGAAGTCGAGATCGAAGATTTAGAGACTGGAAATATCAAGCAGAGAATGGAAGCAATGAGGAAAGAATTGGAAGCCACGAAAAAGGCTTTGGCTGAGGCAAATAGGAAAGCATTGGAAGGGGCAGCACCAAAGAAAGACTATGTGGTCTTGGACAACAAAGAAGAAGAAGCCTCACCGCCTAAAGAAAGAGGTAAGAAAAACAGAATTCCTCCTCCTCCCCCTGATTTTCATGTTAATACTTTACCCTATCCTCCTAAGGGAACCAGAAAGGACATCCTGACCCAAGGTCAGGCAAAATTTCTGAATCTTTTAAGGAAGGTAGAGGTGAATATTCCCCTATTAGAGGCAATTTTGAGCATTCCCCCATACTTTAAGTTTTTGAAAGGAATGTTATCGAGTAAGGAGAAGATGCAACAGATGGTGCATTTGAGTGAGGAATGTTCTACAATCTTTGAGAATAGGATACCCCCTAAGTTGCAGGATAGAGTTAGCTTTACCATCCCAATTACCATTGGCGAAAGCTGTGTTTAAAAATGTGCTATGTGATCTAGGGGCTTCGTGAGCACGATGCCTAGAGGAATTTATGAGAAATTAGGATTGGGAGTGTTAGAGCCAACGGGAATGACCTTACGGATGGCGAGATAGGTACGTTAGGAAACCTCTAGGGGTAGCTGAAGATGTGTTGGTGTAGGTAGATAAGTTTGTTTTCCCCGTTGACTTCGTAGTTTTAGACATGGATATGGATTCTAAAACCCCACTTTTGTTAGGTCGGCCTTTCTTGAACACAGGAGAGACCTTGATAGACGTTAAGAGGGGAGAGATTATACTACGAGTCGGGAAAGAGAGTGTAGCCATAAATGTGTATAAGACAATGAAGCATCCTGATGATGAAAAGAGTGATTGTTTTTCTGTTGATGCTATATATCCTTGTATTTTGGAGCACACTAACCTGCAGGGATACCAAGAACCAATGGAAGAATGCTTGATGAAGTCAAGCACCGCGAGAGGATGATGATCCACAAATGAGAGTTCAGGTATATCATTTGGAGGCAACTCCTTTTGTCGACGTAAGCTGGAATAAGAAGCTAGAGCTCGGTTTGACTGGCAAGCTGCCAAAGCCGTCAATCGACGAACCACCAACTGATCTGGAGCTGAAGCCACTTCCTAAGCATTTAAAGTATGTGTTTTTAGAACCTGATGAATTACTTCCTCTTATTGTTTCATCTGCACTAACCGTTTTGCAGGAAGCTAAGTTGATCCACGTTCCGAAGAAACACAAAAAGGCCTTCGGATGGAAGATGGTTGACATAAAAGGGATCAGTGCCGATATCTGCAAACACAAGATCATCCTGGAAGAAGATGCCAAGCCGGTCAGACAGTTTCAGAGACGACTAAACCCACATATGCAAGAAGTGGTAAGGAAAGACGTGGTAAAGATGCTTGAGTTAGGGATAATCTATGCAATCTCCGACAGTGAATGGGTGAGCCCTACACAAATCGTGCCTAAGAAAGGAGGCATCACAGTTGAGCTTAATGAAAAAGGTGTGCCTATTCCTACTCGTTTAGTTACTGGACACAGAGTTTGTATTGATTTTCGCATGCTGAATGATAAGACTAGAAAAGATCATTTTCCCCTACCCTTTATTGATCAAATGCTAAAGCGTCTAAGTGGTCATGCATTTTACTGCTTTTTGGATGGTTTTAGTGGCTATTATCAAATTCACATCGATATACATGACCAGGATAAAACTACTTTCACATGTCCGTATGGCACCTTTGCATTTAGAAGAATGCCGTTTGGGTTGTGTAATGCACCCGCGACATTCCAGCGATGCATGATGGCCAACTCTGCTGATATGATAGAGCATTTCATGGAAGTTTTTATGGATGACTTTAGCATTTTTGGTGATACTTTTGATGAATGTTTGTCAAACATTGATAAGGTGCTTGCACGTTGTGAAGAGACAAACTTGGTTTTAAATTGGGAAAAGTGTCATTTCATGGTAACTGAGGGAATTGTTTTAGGACATAAGGTATCGGGGAAAGGAATAGAGGTCGAGAGAGCAAAGATAGAGGTAATTTCTAAGCTTCCTATGCCTACGAATCTGAAGACTCTACGTTCGTTCTTGGGACATGCAGGTTTTTATCGTAGATTCATTCCAGGTTTTTCCCACATTGCTAGACCTCTTACTCTTCAATTGATGAAGGGAGCCCCCTGTGTTTTTGATGTGGCATGCCTAGATGCTTTTCGAACTCTAAAGAAACTTCTTACTTCGGCTCCTATCTTAGTAGCACCCGATTGGTCTAAGGGGTTCGAAGTAATGTGTGATGCGAGTGATTATGCCGTAGAGAGCTGTCCTAGGTCGAAGATCGACAATTTGTTTCGCCCTATCTACTATGCGAGTCATACTTTGAACTCGGCTCAACAAAAGTATGCCACAACTGAAAAAGAACTTTTAGCTGTTGTTTTTGCTTTCGACAAGTTCCGGTCATACTTGGTTGGATCGAAAGTCATAGTTCACACCGACCATGCTTTGCGTTGAGATATCTATTTGCTAAGAAGGATGCGAAACCACACTTGTTAAGGTGGATCTTACTCCTTCAAGAGTTCGACGTAGAAATTAAGAATCGAAAGGGGTGTGAGAACGTAGTAGCCGACCACCTCGTAGGATGGAACAGGGAGACAAGAAACACTCTATTAAGGTTGAAATTGATGATCATTTTCGGGATGAGCAGTTGTTCGTAGTAGATACGATGCTCCCGGTTAAGCGAGGAAAATTCCTACAGAGAGGAAAGAATGGGAACCCTTGGTATGCACCTTTTGTTAATTATTACGAGTGTGGATTCGTAGATCCTGAGTTTGATGAAAACCAGAAAAAGAAGTTTTATAGTGAGGTGAACCGATATGTGTGGGAAGATCCCTTAATTTTTAGGCTATGTGCTGATGGAATCCAGAGGAGATGTGTTGATGATATTGAGATAGTGAGTGTTCTCTCGTTCTGCCATGATAAAGAGGCCGGTGGCCACTTCTCGGGCTAGAGAACAGCGTTAAAGGTATTACAAAGTGGGTTCTACTGGCCCACCATTTTCAAGGATGCATATGCTTATGTTAAGATGTGTGATGCCTGTCAACGCTTAGGAAGGATTTCCAGGAGAAATGAGATGCCCCAGAAACCGATATTAGAGTGTGAAGTATTTGATATATAGGGATTAGACTTCATGGGACCATATCCGCCTTCTTTCGGGAATCAGTACATTCTTGTCGCCTGTGATTACGTTTCAGAGTGGGTTGAGGCAATTGCTTCACCTACTAACGACAAACATATAGTCATAAAATTTCTTAAGAAACATATTATATCCCGGTATGGAATACCTCGATAAATAATCAGTGACAATGGAAGTCACTTTGCAAATAGAGATTTCAATAAGCTCTTAATGAAGTATGGGGTCACTCATAAGTTAGGCATTGCCTACCACCCCCAGACTAGTGGCCAAGTAGAAGTGTCCAATCGGGGAATTAAAAGAATTTTGGAGAAGACAGTCAATTCTAACCTTAAGGATTGGTCAAAGAAGTTAGATGATGCGCCTTGGGCACACCGAACCGCGTTCAAGACACCAATAGGTATGTCACCCTACATGCTTGTTTTTGGCAAGGCCTCGCCATCTCCCCGTAGAGTTAGAGCATAAGGCCTATTGGGCGACTAAAAATCTAAATATGGATGGCGCATTAATCGGTGAAAGAAGGATGGCCCAGTTGAACGAGTTAGATGAGTTTCGCCTTCAAGCGTACGTTTGTTCGGCGAAATATAAGGAAAAGACCAAAATGCTTCATGATAAGTTGATCAAACCTCATATTTTCAACGTAGGTGATGAGGTCCTTTTCTATAATACTCGCCTTCATTTATTTCAAGGCAAACTTAAGTCAAGGTGTTCAGGACCATATACGGTATTGCGAGTTTTCGACTCAGAGCCATCGAGGTAACGCATCCAAAGCACGGAACGTTCATCACGAACGGCCTTCGTCTAAAAAAGCATAAGAAGTTACCATTTGATGAAACTCTCGAAATTGTGCATTTGACTGATCCCGAGCCTTGTTAAATCGTTTCTGAATCTTGGTCGAGCAAACGACGTTAAACAAAAGCGCTACCGGGAGGCAGCCCGTGAATAATAATAATAATTTGGATAAGACTAGTTTTAATGAAATGTAGAATCTGTGGAAAGAATGAAAGATGAACACAAATCGTTTTGCAAAGCACAACCAAGTCCCAGGATGACTGTTTGAATTTCATTAACAGGGAACGATTAGGTGGTTATCCGAAAATCCCAATGGAGAAAAAAGATAAAATTCAAATGCATCATTTCTTGGACTTAGGTTATTAAAACCTTGAGGATCTGGGTATAAAAGACTCAATACTCTTTCACCATATTTCATTTTATGATCTTGTCTATTTCAAATTTCTGGTCGTTGTAGTATAGTGGTGAGTATTCCCGTGTTAATAAAACTGTGTGTAATAAAAAATGAATCTAGAAATAGCTGACTATGAATTGATGCTCTCTATGATACGTATATGCTTAGATGTTCCGTGCTTTACCTGTGAAGGTGATTTTTCCATCTAAAGCTTTTATGAGATGTGTTATATATTGCCTATCGAATTTTTCGACGTGATGTGGCCATTTTCTTATTATTCCCATATCCCTATTGCATATTTTGGCACGATGACCATGTCCCGTGTTGGCTTTGTTTTGGTTGTTTTGGTACAGGGATTCGGGACGTGCTTTCTCATGGCTGTTACGGGATTCGATAGCACCAATAAGCTAAGTCTTCCTCTCTATCTCATTCACATGCTTAGAATAACACAAAATCGTAAGTGGGGGGTAGTAGTCCGGTTGGTTTCGCATTGGTATGAAATCCCTTAGTTTTTGATTTTTCGAGCATTAATGAGTTGATTAAAATAAACTATATAAGGTATATATTTCATGGATTAGAAGATGTAATGATCAATTTGGATGTGTATAATCAATTTGAACCGTAAGTGCATTTTAACCCCAAATTTATTTGTGTAACATGAATCCCTTAACGTAAGCCTTTGATATTGAAAAAAAAAAAATTTAAACTGTATCCATTCAATATTCTAGTGGTTTATCCTAGAAATAGCAGTAACTTAGTACCTGACTTCTGAACGTGTACTGTGAATATCTGAAGGTTTGAATGTGATAGGAAGAATACCAAACCAATATGAACTATTTATATGCCGGATGTAGCTGCCAATGATTTGAGTGCAGTAGGGCGTTATCACGAAACGTCCTATATCACTACGAGGCTTACAAGCTCCCGACCGCCCGATGATAGTAGTCCGGCTAGTGGTGTTATCACGAAACATCCTATTGCCGGGAATGAGGGCATAAGCTACACATGTGAAAAAAAAAAGTTAGATATGTATTAATGTATTCGATCTCACCTCATGACGCTTGCAAGATAGTCGATTTTGGCAATGAGTTCGGATATGTTAGTATTCTATGAAAAGAAAAAAAAAAAGAGAACAGAGCATGGTTAAAAACTTAGTTATCTTCTGACTATCCCCAGTATAAACTGAATGATATGCATTAGGGATTATCCTAATAAGTACACGGGAGGACGTTGTGTGGAACTCGGCACGCCTATACCTAGGAAAGTCATTAGATCGTTTGAATGGATACTTGTGCGTATTACTTGATTTATTCAAGAGAGGATAGTGGAAATTGAAAAGGCTTGTCACACACACACTCTGTTATACATTTATGTTGCGGTTAACGTGTGGTTATGATTCGATTGGTTGCATCATCTAGTTGTCTTTTATATCTTATATCTTCATGAACTTTTCCTTATTCATTTTATTTTATCGCTTGTTTTGTTCGAGGACGACCAAAAGCTAAGTGGGGGGTTGTGATGACGGAAAAATTCACGCTATTTTCATAACTTTTTACCCCGTTTCGATACCATTTAGAGCATTTTCATATCAATTAAAGTCATTAATTCCTAGATTTCATAAAAATATATAAGTCGTGACTATTTTGTTAAATATTGTGTTTTTATAAGTTTTTACTAGTTTTTGTACCGGTTTAGTAACCGGAATGTCGTGTCGATTTTGCGTTTGGTATTTTGGTGGTTTATTGCAGAATTATAGGTTGACTAAAATCCCGAGTAACGACACGTTTTGAGGCCTAAAAGAGGTGTTTTTAGGGTTATAAGAGAGTGTCACTAAGTCAAGTGGTCAAGTGGCTAATCGATTCGTATTAGTGGAAATCGAGAAATATCTTCGACAAACGAACGGCCCATCAAAAAGACATTTTCTGAAGAAGAGTCCTGCATGAAAGTTGTAGATTCTTCAACGAGCTTTGCAATGCCTCTTGAATCATGTCATTTGGAGATCCAGAACTCAAGATATGAATTTTTAAAGTTTTATTCCAAAAAAAAAAAATTTACCCGTAAATTAGATGATCAAGGGGGGCTGAATGTAATGATTGAACCGGCCTGGTCCAGCCCCTACCCGGCCTGGTCCGGCTCAACAAACTTTGCTTATAAAAAGAGGTTCAGATGCAGCAGCAACGGGGAGCCAATATATATATACAGAGTATTTATATATATATATATATATCTATCTTCTTATTTTCTTTTTAATTTCTAGTTTGTATATAGGCCTTATGTCAGAAATAATTTAGCAATAATAGTATCGTTGTAATGCTCGGGAAATTATTGGAAGTTTGGTGTTGATGAAGTCGTTGTAATGTCCGGAAGAATACAACATCCGCATCACGTTGTACCGTAATATATATAATATATATATATATATATATATATAGATCTATGTCCATCATTTACTCTCTTTTCCATCTTTTTCCATCTTCTTTTCATCTCGTTTGGGCCGTATATAATATATATATATATATATATATATATATATATATATATATATATATATATATATATATATATATATATATATATATATATATATATATATGTTTTTTTTTATATTTTATATAATTAAATTAGTTAAAATACCGTTGTAATGAGATAATTATCAAAGGATTGTTGTTTTCGAGCTTTTATTTACTTTTACGCATTTACTTTTACGCATTTATTTACGCATTTACTTTTATGCACTTATATATATATTATATTTACTTTTACGCACTTATATATATATATATATATATATATATATATATATATATATATATATATATATATATATATAAATTATCTAGTATTTATATATATAGATATTAATTACGATAGTATATAGTATATATATATATATATATATATATATATATATATATATATATATATATATATATATATATATATATATATATATATATATATATATATATGTGTGTGTGTGTATATGTAAATTATCTAGTATTTATATATATAGATATTAATTACGATAGTATATAGTATATATATATATATATATGTGTGTGTGTGTGTGTATATATATATATATATATATATATATATATATATATTTCAATTTCTATTTCAAGTATAATCATGAGTAGCTAAATCTACGTATAGTCGAATTATGTAAAAATGAGTGAAACGCCCTAAGGGGGATTAAACGGGAGTTGTGTAGCTCGTAATTTGATGTTTTAATGAGTAATCCACGTCATAAAACTTATTTTGAACGTCTTTGAAGTAAATTGATCATTTAGTTCACTGTCACACATATCGAACCTATAAATGCATTTTGCGGTGAGATGTGAGAAAAGGGGTTTTGGGATGGTTGCGTACATTCGGCCTAGTTGTTAGGACCGTTTCCAATACAGAGGTTTGTCATCGTTGTTCGAGCGACTCTAAGAGCGTAATCATGTTAGGTTAATCAGTTTTCTAAAGGGAAAATTAATTAACTTCACATAGGGTGTTGAGTGAGAGTTGTTCAGACATTAACACCAGAATTAGGAGTTGGCACCCGTGGATGTCGTTAAAATTACTGTGGAAAGGTAGGTTGGTTAAAACACGCTCCCTGTTAAGTCTTTCCTTAGGGGTAAAAATAGCTCGTTGGATCATAATTCGGCTATACCTTTTAATAACTAGAACTACAACCGTTAGTTAAATTTTACTTTCGCACTAGTGTAATATCTCTCTACCATAATCTTGACCTAAACTAAGTTCTACGTCGACTTTGGTACTTAAACGTTGTACCCTGTGGATTCGACCTTGTTACCATTATACTACTATTGACCCGATACTCTGTCGGTTAAAGTTAGCAGTTAGTTATTTTGCTATCAGTTATCTTCCTGACAAAGAAAAGTGAAACTAAGGAACGGCTTACAGAACTCTCAAGACTTCAAAATCAGAAAAGTGTATCAGTTGTGAAGATAAGACCAGACAAAGGAACTGAATTCCTCAACAAAGTGATTATTGAATATTGTGAAGAAAATGGTGTTTTACATCAACTTGCAGCAACAACAACACCTCAACAGAATGGGGTAGCTGAAAGGTGTTGGGAAATTGTTGTGCCCACAATAATCCATATGTGGTTTGATTAATTTTACAAATATCTAAATTTATGTGCCATATACCGTGACTAACCCTCGCTAAGAAGTCGTATGACTTACAACGGCATATTTATTTGTTTTGCAGGTACCCTGAAATACACACCATAAATGATTAAAAAAATAATAATAATAATGTGTGTATGATACATTTATTATCATCACCATTTTATATATATGATATGGTGTTGTATAAATAACTTTTGGGCTGAATACAAATTAAATGGTCCAGCTAGAACTATACACTACACAATTACTAAGCCCTTCACCATCGGCCTTTTTTTATTGACCCAACCCTTTTTTTTTTATTTGTTTAGCCCTCAACTTAATATTTTCCCTACCTATATAAACCAAAAACTTCTTCAGACATACATTGTAGCCGCATTTCTTTTCTTTCTTGTATCGAACCTCATTCAGACAATATGCCTCACTTCCTCCGACCAAAATTCTTTTCCAAACTATCCATGAATGCTTCAATCACCCAATCCCTCTCTTAAATCAACTAAGAAAACCTACCCATTTCAGATGAAGGTCAGCAATTCCCTAAGGAACTAAAAAAACTTTCATTTTTCGAAACCTCTATCTAATCCAAACCAAGCTTTCTGGTCGATTATTTGATAAATGAAAAGCAAAGGTTGATAAATTGATGCTCTATTAACGAAAAGATGATATCTTTCACCCTCTTTCTCATTTATTGAATCTTCGAAATAAGAAAAGATGAAATCTTTTTTTGCTCCGGTGAATTTTTGGCCACTATAAGAACTCAGGTAATGACCAGATCAAGCTGCATCTGGTTCAGAAATTATAGCTAAGACAGTGTCTTTCTTTTTCCAAAATTTATAGTCTGCACTTGGTTCAATCTGAGTACTACGGTATATTGTGATAAAATCAAATTATGATATTGATTTGTTTCGATTAAATGAATTAGAAGTCTCTCGCATTACAAGAGAATGTTTTGGTAAAAATGAATTTCGTTTTATGACATATTCGTTGAATTTGACAAAATAAATAATTTTGTGTTAATACTATAGGTCATTAGATTGATGAAATCAAAGTTGTGTGCTATGATTGTAGTTTAGTTTAAATCCTAATTAATGATTCACCATCAGTTGCATCACTTGCATGACCCTATTGGTTTAGAGATTTGATAAAATCCAATGGATTTATGTGTCAATTCTTGAGTATTGATCTTTCTGAAATGATATACTCCAGGTTGATCTGCTATGAATTCTGAGTATGTTCAAATATAGCAGAGATGATACATCTTTCGGGTTGCCTATGCCTTCGGATTTGGTGTGGTATGAACTTACATCTATATTCCTAACACACCTATACTCTCTTCACTACTACACTGAGAATTTTCGCATTTATACTTATTTTACAAACTCATCCTTATAACTTTTAGTATCTGTATATATATATATATATATAGCTGTTATAAACTAGTCTCTCATCTCCATATATATTTATAATGAGTAAAATAAATAGTTTGTTGTTGTATCTCTTAAAACAACATACTGAACATCTTATTCAAGAAAACTGTTGGTCTTTCCAATACACTACATTTATTGTTTGTTTACAGTTTCAATGTTGACTGCTTACATCTGAATTAGTTTTCTCTTAGACCATCTCCAATGGTGCCAAGAGAAAAGGTTTTTAGTTTGACAAAAACCTTTGCAATTGTTGGAAAGGTTTTTTTTGTGTTAAAAGGTTTTTGCTATAGGTTCATAAATATGAACCGGTTCATGTTACATTCTTTTGTTTTTGTTTTTTTTTTGTGTGGTGTAGAAAAAAAGGTTTATGTGTATTGGGTCCATGCTATAAGGTTTTTTAAAAGGTTTATGATTGTAGAAAAAAGGTTTATAAAGAAAAGGTTTATAATGTGATGATGTGGAAGAGATGATAAACCTTTTAAAAGGTTTATGACTGGTGATAGCCTTAATGACTCAACAGTCATACTTTGATACAGCAACTCAACGTATTTTTCAACTCAATGGCAGAGTTTTCAATTAATCACATTCACTGCATCTCATATGTTCAAAATGGACAAGTAAATGCTCTTCTATTTACTTGCCTATAAATTCTCAAAGTTGACAACAAAATGATCAAGCAACAAGCCGATCAAACATTTTTTTTATTTACCAAAAATTCCTTTGTATTTCGAAAATTGTTTACTTTATTTGTATCTCGCTCATCTTCCGAGATTGCAAATCGAATTTCATCTTGGATCCGCTCGTGTGATTCAAGGTTGAAATTGGGGTGTGGTGATACTCTCGGATATCCACCGAGCTTTGGGATTGCACCAAGGCTTGTTTCGGCACCAAAGGTGTTGCTCTATCTCACAACCCGAACCTTAGTGGTTCGTATCGTAAGTTCTCGTATTTGCTTTTTGCTTTCAAGTTGCTAATTTTTCTTGTGTGTCCGAATTTTAGAACTTGGTTAGAAAAAGAAAAATGAAAGGTGTATCGCTTCGTTGTATTAACTTTTCAGAAAGAGAACTGTATTTGAATCACTGTGACTTTGTGTCACTGTTGTGCTTATGATTCAGATATTAAAGTGTGATCTGAAAGTTTAATAAGTCAGAACAAATTCTATTCATCTTGTAATTTATTTTCAGCTCTGAAAATCTGGTGTAATCTCGTAATGTAAAAGGATATAGTGAAATCTCGTGGATGTATGCTTGATATTGACACATAGGACTATATGATAGTTTAAACAACTATTAAAATCAGTGTCTGTGTTTTGGAATCAAATTAGAAACACACTTAAATTGCTGCATGATAAAGTGATAGGTTTTAACTCATTAAAATCCCTAATCAATTTATTCACAAGAACATTAACATATACACGTTGATTTTAGCTAGATCTCCCGCCTAGTTTATTATCAATATTAGGTTAATTAATTTAAACTCCAAAAAGGCTTAATTAAAATTTAAAAAGCCGTAATATCCTATTCACCCCCCTCCCTCTAGGATATATATTGCGCATATACGATCCAACAAAAGGAGGAATAAAACACTCAAAAAAAGAAGGGAAGGACCGTGATACGTGAAGAAAAATTGCCTCGAAAGATATTGGGTATGCGCTTAATACAAACCTTGCTACATACGTAATAGTAGCTCTTATGAATAAAAGGCATGAGAAGACACCTTATGAAATTTGGAATGGGAGGAAACCAAATGTTTCATACTTTCATGCATTTGGAAGCAAGTGTTTCATACACAATAATGGAAAAGATCAACTTCACATTTTCAGCCCAAAGCTGATGAAGGAATATTTCTGGGATATTCAAGTGTCAGCAAAGCATTCAGAGTACTGAACAAGAGGACACTTAAGCATGAAGAATCGATACACGTAGTATTTTATGAACCAAACTTTCCTGGTGAAGAAACCGAAAATAGACGTAATCCGCTTTCTCAAATTTCGCTACCGGCCTTACGAATCAATTTTTGTTGACATTGGAAGATTAAGGATTTCGTAATCATCGATCAAGATCGCCTCGCTTTTCAACCACCGAACAACCCGCAACTCGAACAACATGATTCGACCAGCTTCAAGATGAAGAAAATCCGTAACAAACTCACGAAGAACCAGCTCAATAGAATTTAGATCCCTTGATGCAACCTCCAAGACATCAATGGATGAGAGATCACCGAGGAACATGTGATTGGTGATACTCAAGCTGGTGTTCGAACAAGACATCAACTAGAAGCAATGTTTGCATGTTTCCTATCCTCAATCTAAACATAAAGAGATAGAAGAAGCCTTGAAAGATCCAGATTGGATATCTATGCAAGAAGAACTCGAATGAGTTCGAAAGAAATCAAGTATGGGAACTTGTAGAAAAACCGCATCATGTAAACATCATTGGCACCAAATGGGTTTACGTAAACAAGCTTGATGAAGATGGAAATATCATCAGAAACAAAGCTAGACTTGTAGCTAAAGGATATTCACAAGCTGAAGGCATAGACTTTGATGAAACTTATGCACCAATTGCAAGACTAGAAGCAATCAGACTCTTTCTTGTCTTTGCAGCTCATAAAAAGTTCAAGGTATATCAGATGGATGTCAAAAGTGCATTTTTGAATGGAATACTTGAAGAACAAGTCTACGTTCAACAACCCTCAGGATTTGAAATTAAAGATCAAGTTGATAAAGTCTTTAAACTGAGAAAAGCTCTATATGGACTGAAGCAAGCACCAAGAGCTTGGTACGAAACTCTATCTCGCTTCGGTAGATAATGGATTTATCAAAGGAACCATAGACAAGACTTTATTCGTAATGAAAGTTTAAGAAAATACTCTACTTGTTCGATATATGTTGATGACATTATCTTTGGATCGTAGAATGAATTACTCGTGAGAAATTTGCAAGCTTAATGAAGAGCAAATTTCGATGAGTATGACGGGAGAGTTAAATTACTTTCTTGGTTTACAAGTAAAATAGATGGACAATGAGATTTTCATTCACCAAACTAAGTATACCGTAGAATTGATCAAGAAGTTTGGAATGGAAAAATCACCGGCATTTCCACACCAATTGGAACTAACATCGATTAGATGAAGATAATGAAGGCAAGGATGTGGATCAAACTCTTTATAGAAGAATGATTGGGAGCTTACTCTATCTTACAAAGAAGTAGGCCGATATATCCTTTGTTGTTGGTGTATGTGCCGATTTCAAACAAGACCTAAAGAAAGCCATCTTACCGTTGTCAAAAGAACTCCGGAAATATCCGAAAGATACGTAATGAGAGGAATTTGGTACTCAAGAGAAGGATAATTCAAGCCGATATCATATTCATACTCGACTATGCAGATGCAAAGTGGATAGAAAAAGTACCCCGTACACATGTCGCTTGCTAGAAATCGACTTGTGTCTTGGTTCGCAAGAAACGTAATTCTATTTCCACTTTAACAAACCGAAGCCGAATACATATAGTACCGGAAGTCGTTGTGCTCAAGTTTTATGGATCGACAAAGAATTAAGAGATTATGGGATAGAAGAGGGAATGATTCCCATAATGTGTGATAATACAAGTGCAATTGCAATAACTGACAATCCAGTTTTGCACTCAAGGACAAAACACATTGATGTGAGACATCACTTCATAAGGGATCATGTGGAAGAGAAGGATATTACAGTTCTCTATGTCCCGACTGAAGATTAGTTGGCTGATATTTTTACCAAACCACTGGACAAAGAGAGATTTGCCAAACTGAGAACTGAGTTGGTATAATCAAAGTCATCTAAGTCAGTTTAAGCTATGAGATTCGTCAAGGGGATTGATATTTGTTATGATGGGTGCGCTAACTTAACAGATCAGTCATTGACACCAACAATTTCAAACTAACTAACTGAAACTAAAGATTTGACCGAACTGAATTTATTCAAGAACTGACTCAAGCATCAGTTTACCTAGTCAAAGAGAGTCAAATGGTTGAAAGGATAAAACCGACAGCAGTTATATCGCATTTAATTACCACCGTTTATGTCGAACCCGTTGCTTGTACCCCCCCACTATTGTCAGAACAGTACATGCATCGGTTACACAAACCATCATGGAATTTGAAAGGTTGGTACAAAAAATCGTGTATCAATTTACAAACCGTCAGTACACCCCCTTATATATATCCAATCCTTTGCATATCCCTCCTTACGCACAAAGAAAAATTCAAACTTTGTCTCTCTCAAAAAGCCAAAATTTTATCTTTCTCAAATTTTACTTCAAATTCAAAAAAATTCGAATGGCAGGCTCCAAGAAATCACAAGAAAAAAGGCTCATTACTGAGTTGGATACTCTATCTTTCGAAGAGTATGAAGCGGTCTGCAACAATACTCTTTTAGCAAGTCATATTTGCGAGAATATTAAACGTCAACCAGGATTAAGAGACATTCTAGAAGTAACATTCAAAGTAAATCGTGATGTTGAAGGGATTTTACAGTTCTGGGAAAACATGAGAGTAGTAAGGAAATCCCTGATTACAAAAGTTCGAGGAGAAAGGATTATTGTCAATGAAGAAGTAATGAAGATGCTATTCGAATTCAAGGAACCTCTAGTGAAATCAATAGACGTGAGTTGTTTACCACTCAAAAGAGAAGCTTTTCTCAAACAAATTTCTCTATCAAATGAACCAGCAGCTATTGACTCACATGTTGTCACCCTCAAACCAGAGTTTGGACTCCTCAAAGAAACGGCTCGAAGGCATGTCATTGATCGATATTAAGGAATCGCCAAGTTATCTGAAGATAGCATTTATATGATGAACATCATCTGGGATGAACTTGAGTTCAATTAGACAGGTTATGTGTTTAATCAGATAAGACATCAACACTTAGCTAAATTGGAAAGTGTTCAGAGAGCTAAAGCTGAAGGAAGAGAAACTGTTGGCAGACTTTGACTGAAAAAGACACTTAGTGGAGTCATTCAACATTATTTGGAAAGACTCAAGGAAGGGAATGCAGCCGAACAACCTGCAGCTGCATCTACAACGGAGAAGGAAACCTCCAAGACATCCCAACCTGAAGCCAAGAAGAAAACTGTGTCTCAGCAAATAGCTGAACACAAAGGAGTCAAACAAAAAGTTGACTCGTAGAAAGTTAAGTCGCTTGGAAAATGTTTGTTCCTGTGTACTTCAAGTCGCTTAGCACCAACCGAGGGGGAACAATAACCGATACCGAAGTCGCAAGAACGGACAAAATAGCTTCGAAATTGTTTATCGCATAACAAGCAGATCTCGTAGAAACAAGTTTCCGTTATGCATGATGAAAAGGAGCAACAAGCTTTCAAAGAAGAACCAAAGACAACAATCAGCTTATAATTTTGAAGTTGAAAGAATAATCAGGTAGATGAAGATGAAACTCAAGACTGAAGATTGTCGAGAAGCTACTCTACCTAGTGAAGAAAAGTTGTTATTGGAGAAAATTGAAATCAAGGATTTATATGCTCTATTCCCTATGAATGAGTTTCTCACAAATTGTTTCAGAAGATTCACTGAGATAGCTAAACGAAGGAAATCAGCCACGTCATCAACACTGGATACTCAAAAGAAGAAGGATGATGACAAAGATGATGAATCAAAGAAAGAAGCTGACAAGATTGCAGATTTGCAGACAGATATTCAACCTCAAGCTCAATCTATGCAAACTGTCAATCAGCAAGAAGAATTGCCAGTTGAAAACCAAACAACTGACAATTAGCAAACAGATGGAAAGGTTGATAATCAAGCAGCCTAATGGTCATTAAAGATGTACTCAGCCTAAAATTCAACAAGAATAAGCAATAGATCCATCTGAGTTTATGACCAAAGATGAATTGAGCAAAGTACATGGAAATTTGAAGATTATGCTCAACTAAAAGGAAGAATACAATGGCCTTTTGTCAAATATTCCCGGATACTTGGATTATCGGAAGAAGACGGACGTCTCGTACCACACCAAGTTGGATATCATTCGTAAATCATCTTCTAGCTCACCTCATAAATTCTCGCCTTAAAGAGAAACATGAAGTCACAACCATGGAAGACAGAGAAACGAATTCTCAAGCACAATGGCATTTAAATCGCCGCATCTATGTTTTAGAGACTCAACCGAAAGAAGTGCTCACTTCTCAAAAGAGTATCTCAACCGACCAAAAGGCAACCCATCGCTTGGTAAATCAGCTTGTATGATGCCAAAAATGGGGAATCAAGAAGAAAAGCCGAGACTACTAGATGAAAATCGAAGCTGAAGAGGAACCGAAGAAATGCAAGTCGAGCAAATCCATATATGCGGAATATAAAAGAACTAATCGAAGAGCAAACTCGATTGAAAAATACAAACCAACCCGGTGAAAGAAGAGCTACTCTTACACATGATCCGTGGATGAAGTTTGTCAATGATCATAGCAATGTCAAGCTCAAGTACAAATACAAAACTTATGAAGAATCTCTTGTTTACTTTTATCTGATTAGTATCACAATCAGAGGATGACACACTATAAGAAGTTCAAGAAGATTGAAGAGAAATTGTAGATCAGAGACAAGTCTGAACAAATGAAAGCTGATGTTGCAGAATTTGAAAATTATTTCAAGGATGTATCAGTTTTGCCAAAGCTAGTTTTATGGAGAAAATGGAAGCTTTCCAGTCAAGTAGACTATCACAAAACTTTTCTAAGGAAGACTCAAAGCTAGAAACTCGCTTATCGTCTTCATGATAAAGAGAGGAAATTCATTTTAGTTACACAAAGAGCACGTAAAATAGTTTAGTTCTTATTTCGCTTTATCACTTCTAAGTAACTATTCCAGTTTTTGCAAATTCTTAATGAAATCCACTTTCCAATTACCTTGTTTTGAATTGTATTTATCTTTAAGCTTTTCTTTTGAGGAGGGTTTTGGCATTCATCGTATTTACTTATTTATTATCTTAACCCCATTGATGAAGTGCTGAAGCTAGCTGTTATAGTGAAAGGCTAAAAGATGTCTAGAACTGAATGTATATGTTTTACTGTATTCTGATATTTGTATAGGTTACATCAGACAAGCATTGTAATAATTAGAGAGTCGTAAGACTGAAAACTGGAAATCATCTAAGAAACTGGAAATGATCTTAATAGCTTTAAATCAGTTAGATAACTAACAAGTCATTGAAACTGACAAACTGATACAGTCTACACCAACTCAGAACTGAAGAAGGTAAGTTCGCTGAGGGTACAAACTCAGTTGGCTTATCTAGAAGATAGAAGAACTAAGGGACACAGACTCAATTATTGAAGATTGAAGAACTGAAGGCTCAAACTCAGTTATGAAAGCCGAGACTGTAAAGTTAGAATTTAGGCAAGTTTGTGGTTTTATGGATCATGTATGAAGACCTAAGAGTCATAAGGACAACGAACTCTTATAAGATATATGCTTATGGTGTACTCGGTTAAGTCAATTACAATCGATGAAAAATTAGAGTACTAATATTTAAGAAGAGTAAAATCTCAGTTAATGCTCTAAGTCAGTTAAGAAACTGACAACTGACAAACTCAAAGATAAAACCGATCGAATACTCGTTTTATAGTCAGTCATCCAACAAACTGATAGTACATTCGAACGTTGTAAAGGAAGCAACTCTATTGGATGAAATACTGACAAGTCATAACGGTCACAAAATATAGCCGTTACAAGATAACGTTGATAGGATTCAAATTTAAACAAGATGAACGTTGGACCTCACACTATAAATAGAGGACTTGGCATTAAGGATTAAACACCAAGATTTCATACGATTGCAAGCATTATTGTGCCAAAAGCCTAGTTCATCAGAATCTCTATCATCTGCACTAACAAGATCAATCAAGAATTTCTTCAAGTGTTCAAGCTACACATATTTTATCAAGAATCAGACACTCTGAAGAACCAACCCAACTTTGATTTTTAATCAAAGGTTAAGACTGTGAAGCAATCCGGTGAAGGATTTGCCAAGGATAGTTGTGTCAGCAGTCGGGCAGACTGTGTTTGTGGTGGTTGCTGGTGAAGAGGCATTCGCAACCCTTCAAGGACTAGTGGTTTAAGAATTTGAAGAGTAGCAATTCAACCTGTTCTTTGATTGTTTAGATAGCGAATCTATGATTAGCCAAGGACTATTGTTTAGGACTTTTTGTAACAGCTCACCTCAAGAAGTTCTAATGGAATTTTCCTCCTACACCACAGAGGAAGAGAGGATTGATAGGATTACACCACTTGAAACCTCTATAATTCTTGTTTTATTTACTTTACGTATTATTTACTTTTACATCATTTATTATTGTTCATACAGCATACTGAGAACTGATCGTTACACAAACTCACAACTCGCAAACTGACATTCACCAGAATTCAGTTTAACACACTCAACTTTCATAAAGAATATCAAGATCCAGAAAAAGGCTAAATTTATATCCGCCCCCGGTTGACTCGCTTTTGTTATAAGTCATCTTTGACTTAGACTCAAATTTCACGCCTTAACTCCACACAAGTTTTAACTGAACCTTAATCGCTTAAAATCCAGTTTTTAGTGACAAGTTTATTCACCCCCCCCCCCCCCCCCCCCCCTCTAAACTTGTGTTAGCCTTTCCAAGGGACCAACACGAGGCTTTTCTTAGCAGATTTGGAGATGAACCTCCCTAGAGCGATTATCCTCCCATTTAACCTCTGCACCTCTTTGACTGTAGTTGGTTCACTCATTTTTATTAGAGCTTTGATCTTCTCGGGGTTTGCTTCGATCCCCCTTTGGATCACCATGAAATCAAAAACTTCCCCGCTTGGACACCAAAAGGGCATTTCGCGGGGTTGAGCTTCATCGAGTGCTTCTTTACGTTCATAAAGGTTTCACGAAGGTCTACCAGGTGATCCTGGTGACTTGATTTCACGACCATATCATCGATATAGGCTTCCATGTTTTTGCTAACTTGTGAGTTGAATACCCTGTTCACCATCCTTTGATATGTTGAGCCCGCATTCTTCAGACCAAAGGGCATCATTTCATAGTAGTAGTCCGCCACCGCCTTGAAGGTGGTCAATTCCTTGTCTTCATCAGCCATTTTTACTTGATGGTAGCCCGAATAGGCGTCCGTAAAACTCAAGATCTCGAATCCCACGATCCCGTCTACCATTTTATCAATTTGTGGCAACACATGGGATCTTTTGGGTAGGCTTTGTTTAGATCGGTGAAGTCGACACACATCCGTCACTTTTCGTTATGTTTAATCACCATCACAACGTTCTCTAACCAAGTGGGTTACTGAAGCTCCTTGATTATGCCCACTGCCAAAAGTTTTTCGACTTCGCCCTTTATAGCGAGTTCCTTTTCTCAAGAGAATTGGCACGCTCTTTGTTGGATCGGCCTGAAGTTGGGGTCGACGTTTAGATAGTGTAGCGCGACCTCCGACTCCACACCCCTCATATCGCTTGCCTCCTGTGCGAAGGCGTCCACGTTCTCTTTTAAGAGTTTAATTAGCTCCTCTCTTTCCTTCTCTCGTCGTCCGCGACCCGATCTTTATTTTTTGATCGGGATATTTTTCATTTATGATGCCTCGATCAACACGTCATTGGCTATGAAATCAGGCTGATCCCGGACCTGCAATGTCTCAACCTCCATAACTTTATCTGCTACTTCTCTCATCATGGCGACCATATTGAACCCTTCGACTCTGGTCTTTTGGAATCGACCCTGTTCTTGGTCATATACTCGAGAAAAAATCCCGGTCGACTTATGGCGACCCCAATATCATCTCCCACATGAAATTTGACTCGTTGATGCGGGACATATACCACCATTTGGAACTTTTTCATGGCCGGAATTTCCAAAATCATATTATAGTAAGAGGGAAGGTCAATGGCCGTAAAAGTTATTACATCGGTGCGGCAAGGCTCATAGTCGCCAGAGTGATGTTGAGGTCGATTGTGCCTTTGACCCCGACCGTGTCATTGGGGAAGCCCTCTAGCACTCCGAGGTAGGGTTTTAGCTTGGCCTCCCCAAATCCGATCCGCCGGAGACAAGCCAAAATAAATGACATCGCGACCGCCCCAATGTCGACCATGACTCGTTGACACCATGCCGGTCATTTACTCCGACCTTCGAGGATTATTGGTATCTCCATGGGACCCCCTCACGTAGTGAGTTCACCTTTAGTAAACATGATTCCTTTTTCCGATTCTCCAAACACTATTTGCTTTTCGAAACCACGCATGTTGATTGAGTGTATTTGCGACTTCAGCTGACTGTTGCTGGGGAGATTCCTATGAATGACTTGAACCTCCCTCTGATAAACGTGAGGTTGTCGCCCTTTATTGGCGGCGGTGCCTCCATCACGCTTATACTTAGCCGCGGGTCCCTCTTTGATCAATCTTTCGATTTCCCTTCTCAAAGTAAAGCATTCATCAGTCACATGACCATGATCTTTGTGGAAGTCACAATACGTCGACTTATAGAAGTTGTCAAGGTTGCCTTCATAGGCCTGGGTCTCTCAATGTGCTCATGAATTTTGAAGAGCATCTGGGATGCCTTAGTGTTGAGTGGCACGAAATCACTCTCGATGAATTTGTATGGCTTCTTTGTGTCACGATCATGGTTCGTGTCTCTGCCTCTCTCTTTCTTACGATCGTCCCCGCGATCCTCTTTCGTGAATGTTGTTCGGTTTAGATTTTGATTTTCTAGAAGAGGGTGCCTCGCTCACCCCGATCATCCTAGCCCTTTCCAAAGATCTCTCTTAGACCGATTTGGGTGGCCGGTGATTAAACTCCGTCTTCATCGGACCTTTGGCTATTCCCATAAGAAAGCAAGTTATGATGGCGTCGTCGTGAATGTTCCTCGTTTGGTCGTATACTCGATAAACCGCTCATAGTAATCTTTTCCTGACTCATTTTCCCCCATGCGAACCTCATAAAGGTCCTCAATGGTCCTCTTCGGTCTGCTTGCCGATTCAAATTCTATCACCAACTTTTCAGACAGATCCTCCCAAATTTCAACCGAACCCCTCGAGAGCCCGTGAACCCAAGATGCGGCCCTGTCCTGCATGCTACCGACTAAAGCGATGCACCAGGCGGACCTCTTCTGAGTCGCTATGGTGATGCGACCTTGGAAGGTAGTGAGCCAATCATTTGGGCAAGTGTTCCCGTTGTAATAATTATAACTGGGGTAGCTAACCTTTTCCCTGCTGGTGGGCAATGTCTCGGTGATTCTTCTGGAAAGCACATCGATCCCAGCGATCGGGGCGCCTTTTTCAGCGGGCCTCGACTTTTTTAGCTCAGCGATCTCTTTCCTCATTACCTCCATTTGTTCGGCCATAATGGGATCAAACGTTGATCCGCTGCTTGCTCGGTCCTGTGCTCTGAGCCTGCATGCTTTTGTGACTCCTCTTGACGAGCTCATTTTTCCATTATGATTACACGGGCGTCTTTTTCGTTCCTTCCCTCTTGCCTGGGAGTTACTTCTCTCTCTGGGAGACTCAGACGACTCAAGGCCGGGGCCCTTTCCTTTTCACCCAATCCTTTTAAAGCTGACCCCCTTTCCTTTGTCTTTTCCTTCTGATTATTGCGACTAGGTTGAGCCGAAGTTTGAGCGACCTCCTGACCCTGCCTGCGGCCTTTACGACCCAATGATTGAAAACTTTCCTCAATCTATACTCTTTGAAGCTGGCTTTGGTGGCCCTTACACGCTGCCCCAGGATTGACCTCATTTTTAGGGGGATTAAGAGGTCGGACCGGCAGTGGTGCGCAACCCAAAGCCACCAGCCGAGAGTTGGTCGTGTACATTGTCTCAAAGATTGGATACTCCCTCATTTCGCCGACCTCGGATCCTCTTGGAATCCGGGTATCTTTTCTGGTTCCGCTCCTTGGCTTCGCTGAGGTATAGTCGCCCGATCGTGGACTTTTCTTTGCGATCCCCTTCCAAGGCCACAATAGCTTCTTTGGGTTTAGACTTCTGATTCAAGACATTCCTGGCATCGTCGGCGGCTAGTACCTCTCTCTACGACCCATCCCAATCTGTTGTAGGATTATTAAGTGTTTCTCCTCCACCCTTGACGTGATACTGATTGGATACGCCCCCCCCCCCCCCCTTCGTCGGGGTTTGAGGTATTATGGGTGATCCCTTACTTCCTGCCATCGCTGGGTTAGCGAGCTGATTTGGCCTGGAGATAAGATTCGCTGATTTGATCGCTACTGACTATCTGACAACCTGCTTCTTTCCAACACCCTCAACTACCTCGTACTTTCTTTGACTTTTGGGAAGTTGATCAGAGATCTTTTGGTGGGTCTTTTGAGTGAGCTGGGGGTAGATCTTTTAGATAGTGATAGTTCGGGTGACATGGCGGCCGGAAATACGAATCACAGGGGAAAAGGTGATGATTCAAACGCAATAACCCCAAAATTTGTATGGCCTCTTCTTATCAATGCATGCACTACCTCTGATAACATAAAGAGGGTTTATTTTGACAAAGTGTTTGTTTCAGTATGACTGCCACACAGAGGTGATATGGGGTTTTTTCTGGTAATATGGTGAGGTCGAACCTTTAAGATACCAAGAATGGTGATTTCTCAAACGCAAGCTCGCATATTTCGTGCTTCTTAATTAACACACGAGCACAACGCTCCCTGAAACTATGAATACTTAACTAAAAACACAAACTTGAATGAAGAGCAATACGAGAGAGGTGATTTCTCAAACGCTAACTCGTGAGTTTCATGCAAGCTAAGCTAAAGTTACATTCTTTTCTCTTTCTCGGCGAGATGAACGTTGATATGTACGAGGGAACTCACCGGACTCGTGGATCGCCGAAGGTGATGCTCCTTCACTCCGCCGTATGTAAGTATTTCGGAAGACCTCCATGCCGGAGAGATTGAAAGCTTACTCGTTTACCGGTAACGGAGCCAACTGATAATGCGGTTTATTATCACGGAGGCTCAGTGGTGGTATATTGAGTGGATAACTGGCTTATTTGATGTGTTTGAAGTGTTTAAGGCTGGTGGTGCACGGCGGTGATACGGTGGAGTGTTTGAATGTTGAAGAGAGTAAGTATTTTGACAGAGTTTAGTTCTCTATATCAAATAGAATGTCATTTTCTCAGATACACAAGCCCTCCTTTTATAAAAGCGAGGAAGCTAGTGGCTTAAGTAAGATAGGTAGAATAAAATATCTTAAGAATCAAGTAGACTAACTATCTAAATGACAAGTAGATTAAATATCTTGACGGCGTCTCATGTGGTTGCTTAGATCGCAACTCGCAAGGTCGCCTACTTCTCATCCTGCCTCACCTTTACCTTCTGTTGCTTCCTTTTAAGTCTTGTGCGGTCTTTTATGGACCTATTGTTGAGGTCGCAGGTCGGCCCCCTGAGCTACTAGTGACCTTGTAGGTTTGTAGGCTCTTAGCGGGGACCTGACTGCAGCGACCATGACCTGATCGGAGTCGCGGACGTTATGGCCGCGAACCTTATCCAACCTGGTGGCTAGATAGGCTTTTCCGGGGACTCATAGGTGGCGATGTTATTTAGACATATCGATTCGTTGAAAAAACGGTTTCCATTTACGCGTCGCAAGATAATGACCCATTATCACCCATGGGCCATTTTACAACACGATCCGGTAGTCCTCCTTCTTCGTGAAATGAACAACAAAGAACCCATGCTCTAAGTCGTTGATCTCTATCCTCCGGGTATGTTTCCACAATTTCGAGAGTCTCTTACGTATAGTTATAGGAGATGGATTTGCCATGAGGCCGATAATTAATGCCCTTTTCCATGGCTTCCACAAGTCTAAGCATTCATCCAAGGGGATAATAATTTGATCCTCATCCTTCTCCGGGCCCAGGAAATTATCAATCACTTCCTTATACTCTATTGATTCATCATCGTCTTCCCCCTCTCCTACGTAGATGTACGGGTCCGTAATTCTGCCGGAGACCACTTCTACTCCGCTTTGTGCTTTCCAGGCTGACGGTGGCGTTTGCGATTGGCTCAGCTTCGGTCTCTCCATACTTCTGGAGAGCAGGTCGTCCTCTTGGGAGCTCCGATCAACACTCATTCGCTCCATCGGTGTTTTCTGTGCCATTTTTGTTTATCTTCTTATATATATTTATTTTTCGACTATAGCTTTTTTGGTATACGTAATGGTCAGCTTAATAATAATAATAATAATAAGTCAACGATAATTATATCACCGACAGCTATATTTACTAATAAAAATTTAGAAAAGAAAGACAACTAAATCAGGGTCAACTTTGCCGCACATGTAATTTTAAATACTGTACTCATGACAATAATGTCCACCAATAATATTAGGAGTAAGGATACGGGCACAACGGTTGTGTCACAACGAGTGACACAACAAATGATCTACACCGTTGATTATGTTAGATTTACATCATAATCAATATAGAATCATTATGATCAACGGTATAGATCACCGTTGTGTCACTCGTCGTGACACAACCGTTGTGCCCGTATCATTACTCTAACATTAGATAATGAGTATAACATCACAACCTACGGTCCAATAGAAAAGCATGTATTTAAACATATCGGGCAATTATATTGTATGGTGCATAGAATCTGGCGCAGGCCAACATATATGTTGTTATAGTTTCTTCCTCTTTCATTTGTCACCTTTTCATTTATTGAAAGAAGAAAAAGAGGGATCGATGAGGGTGTTTGGAGGGAAATACTATTGGGGAAGAAAGGAGGAAACAGTGGAAGGAATTGTGGTAATTTTTCCATGGATGGCAAGCAATGAGAAGCATGTCAAGAAATATGTTGACCTCTACTCTTCTCTTGGCTGGAATTCTTTTGTTTGCCATTCTAAATTGCTCAATCTGTAAGCTTCTTCTTTCTTCTTTTTTTCCTTCAGCTTTTCGTTAAATTCCTACGTCCAGATATACATATATAATGCTGGCTGTTTCTAAAATTATCAGATCATTTTGAATCATATTATAGTCATATAAAAACATTGTTAATGCATGGCTGCGCGCAGACTTTTCCCTACCAAGGCAGCATCATTGGCATTTGAAGTTTTAAGCCAACTTTTGAAGGTAATACTAATGGAAACAAGCTTTTTATCTTAGATGGCTCTTGGTTCACCACACACGAACACCGCCGGTGCCTTTTGGCTCTGTTTGAGTTCGAGTTTGGGTTGTTATTTAGTATAACATTACTCTAAAAGCAACTGATTGGATAACCGTTTGCCGTTTGGTTTTGTTTTGTAGGAGCTCAAAATCAAACCACAGCCTATTGTCTTTGTATCTTTTTTCCGGTGGCCCTAAAGCAGTCATGTATAAACTACTTGTGTACGTACTTCCATATATATATATATATATATATATATATATATATATATATATATATATATATATATATATATATATTATCTTTCTTTCTTTCTCAAAAAAAGAAAGAAAAAAGAGTATTTTTCAAGCAATTAAAGGCGAGTTGACCAAATACCTTCTTCTCTTTCTTTTGGCAGATAATTGAAGGTGAATGTCAAGATCAAGGCATCGAGGTGTGCCTTATTCTTTTGTCATTAATCTAACTTGTCATTCCATGCATACTGATAGATAGTGTTGTATATTAATTACCCTTAAATCAGATTTTCTTTTTCCTTATATATATATATATATATATATATATATATATATATATATATATAGTCGACACACATATATATAAAAACTCAAAAATACTTAACTCCAATAAAAGTTAGAATAATAATATTTCGTTTTCGCAAAATGACGCGTCTGCCATTTCCCGAAAATCGGAATATTACAGGAAAGCAGTAGGAGGGCTGGACAGCGGAAAGCAGAAGGCTTGTGAACGAGATATCAGCAAATAGGAGAAGCAGAAAATTTGTGTAGGAAATGATGTACTGTCGGCGGGATGTAGAGTTGGGGAAGAAGAGCGGCACGAAGAAGAGCAGGACGGGAAAGGGCGGGCTGTGCTGAGAACGCAGACTGAGGGATGACGGAATCGACGGAATGAAGAAGCAGGGAAGAAGACTACAGGAAGTGAGAGGGAGCTGGAACGGAAAAAACGGGAGGAAAAAAAGACAGAGGAAAAGGGAGACTACCCTGATACCATAATAGACAATTGTAGGGAAGCATTTTCCATTGATAAAATATATGTAAAGGTACATAGTATACATACAACTTTAGGGAAAGTTTAAGACCTAGGGTTACTGTAATTACAATAAAGAATAAGTACAATAAATATAATAAATATAATATGTATAAATATCCTCACATGCATACATTTAATGCAAAAACTAAATGCAAATTTAGATTTTTTCTGAATGAAATCAAGAGTGAAATGGTTTCTAAGATCTCGGTTCAGCATGCAAATGAAACACTTTTGAAATTGATCAATCGCTGCTAGAATATGGTTAAAGATCACATTTTTTACATTTGTTTTGTTAGCTTACCATCACAATTTTCAAATCGGAATATATTCACATGTCTTTAAAAGTAGGTGATTAATTTAATCACTCTTAAACACCGAAATAGATTATAGGTTACAATCATATTTGAAATATGAGATGTGTTATTGCTCTTTATTACGTTTAAAACTAATACGTGTTATTTAGGAATGACAATGCCATGGACACGGGTAGATACGGATTTAACACTATACATACCTTAACCATCAAAAAAAAATTGGGGGTTTGATTAAATAAGCCAATCTCAAACTTTTTTTTGTCTAAATGAGTTTACTACAACTTTTTTTATCTACATAAGCTTCTCTTTATTTTCTCATATTCTTATGCCTAGAGTGCCCTTCCTTCACATTTTATTTATCCATAAATTTAACCTTATTTTAGCGTTTTGTTTAAAAATAAAAATAAAAATAATAAAATAATAAAAGCAGGCCTACAATATCTCTTTAATCGTCAACAATTCTTTTTTAATAACAAGAGTTACGTTTCTCTACCTTTTTTTTCTTCTTTAATTTCTTAATTTTTTTTTATGTCTACTACTATCAACATAACAAAAACTAAAAATATATTATAATATATTATATATATTTACACTCAAACACATTATATTGTATGCATAGTTATCGGAACCGGACCAGACATTCATCCGAATAAATCATCGGGTCTCCGGTTCAATTGATGGGTGATGATGCTAAATAAAGCACCAAAGTTGATGTGTCAAGGTTGTTTGGAATCTAGGGGTGAAATAGAATGGAGATGCTGTATGAATGAGATGATGCCTTTTATGGAAAGATGGTAGTTTTTGTATTGTACGGCTGGGTTCAAGAATGTATCTTGAATTGCCTACGTATCCTGTCTGGAATCCAGGAATCAAACCCAACGTAGTTCCTGGATGTATGTATTTATAGGCACATGTCCCTCTTCTGCCCTAAATTAAGGGCGGTTTAATCTAATGACAAATATGACCTTGGCTTCCTGTCCAAGTTACTCCTCAGATATCGGCTCGATGGACATCGACATGGTCATGCCAGTGTGGAAGCCTTCAGCATAATTAACTCACCATGTATATGATCTTGATCATGTCGAGATGGCTCACCCGACTCGATATCCTTGTCATACCTGGACTCTTTCCACATTCTAGCTGGACCACTCAGAGAATTCCACGTGGAAGGGTGGCATATCGTATCGTCATAAGCCCCCGCATCCGACGAGGCCTCTTTAAAATGCTAAAGTCGATCCGAAAATTTGAAAAAGTAATTCGATACGAGGCCTTCTTTTGGCCGGATTTGGGCTAATGCCTCGCCCGCCATAGGTCTCCATAGGGTGACGTCATTCTCGCATCGAATTAAATGGGCGCAGAAACGAAGCATTTTCATTGGTTGTAGCCCTTGATATGCGCGATATTTCTCTTATAACTGCCCAAAAACCGTCCTTTCAAATCATTTGGAGATTTATCAAGATAAAAGGAGTTCAAGCCGGTGAAGAGTCATTCCATCCACTTTCCCTGTCCATAACGAAAACCACAAGTAAGCTTTGAACTCCCTCCGTTTCTTTCTTACTTCATTATTTTCTTTGCTTTTTCCATTCCCATGTCTGTGAGTGAGAGTGATTCTCAAAATTTAGAAGAGATTGCCGTGTCTGAAGACGAATCGCAGGAGGTAACAGTGTCCGAGCAACTTGATACATCCGGCCAGAAGTTCACCGGAGAAGAAGGAGAGGAGGAAAGGGGGGAAGAAGAATCGACTTCCCGACGTATCACGAAACGTCAAACCAGAATGAAGGGTCAGGGACCATATGGGTGCATATCTGCCCTAACAAAGGAAAAGGTCAAGGCTTTTTGCCAAAGATTTGATATTCCGTATTCGTCCGATAATATGCTAGTCCCTCGAGGCCAAAACCAATTCGCTTGTGATCCTCCTCCCGGTTTTTGCGCCGTGTATGATGAAGCGCAATTAAAAGAAGGGTTAAGATACCCTTTCGACCCATGTCTTATCGAAGTGCTTCGACACTACCGATATGTGTTGCTCAATTGGCCCCGAATGGTATTAGAAGCCTCATGGGCTTCGTCCCGGCATGTCGTGTGGCCAAAGTCGATTCACGGTGCGCCTGTTCCGACAATATTATTCGATCCAGGGATTGCAAGACGCTGGGTGGTATACCTTTCAGAAACGTCCCTTGGTCCCGGAATTGGTACGGAGGGCCATATCATCTCATGGGGACTGGAAACCTAACTTCTTCTTTATCCGACATGGTCTTGGTGACCTCGACATACACACTTGGCACAAAAGACCTAAAAAGTGGCATGACAAGCTTGACTCCGACCCACCCGCGTCGTGTGGAGTGCTCGAACAAGTGCATCCTGATATTGCAACTCGGAATCTGCACCCTCTATATGCTTATGCCGACCTCGAGACGGCGGGCCCGGGCGCCTATATGGAACTTGATGAAGAAGTTCGGGCTTTGTGTAGGACTTTCGTTAATTTTATCGAATTGTTATACTTCTTTCTGTTTACTTATTTTCCATCTCGATTATATAGTAAAAGTGACCTTTATTCTTGCAGTGGAATATTTCTCGGAGATGGAGTCGTCTACTAAGATGCCTGATCCCAAGAAGGTCGACCCCAAGAAGATACAAGAGCTAGCGGGGATCAAGTCGAAAAAACCTGCTTCGGTTTCGATAGTCTCTGGAGGCAAAAAGACTCCGGCTCGAGCACCCACTCCTGCATCAACGTCGAACATTCTTAGGGACCAACCAGATGATGCACTGGTGGAGAAGCAGCTGGGGGAAGGTGCCGACTCGAGGAAGCGCTTGAAGACCACCGACATGAGGCATGGTATAGGAAAAGAGGCTCGAAACCTCCCTCACCCAAAAACTATCGATTCTATCCCAGAGACCACAACTTCTGAGCTGGAGCTGATGGCCCCTGACGAACTGAACCAATATATTTCCAAGCTTATCCGAGATGTAAGCCTTTATAATCTAGAAATTGTATTCGTCAACGAGTCGATTTAATGTCTCTCTTATTGCAGTTCGTCTTTCCACCGAGGTGGCCACAAATGTAATTGGATCTCCTACCTCTCGCTTTGGCCGAAAAAGAGGAGACTATAAAGAGGCGAAGTCAAAGATCGAGGTCCTTGAGGCCGTGTACGAAAATTGATTAGTGGTGTAGTCATATCGACTTAATTCCCTTGTGATTGATTAGTGGTGTAGTCATATCAACTTAATTCCCTTGTGATTGATTAGTGGTGTAGTCATATCGACTTAATTCCCTTGTGATTGATTAGTGGTGTAGTCATATCGACTTAATTCCCTTGTGACCGATTAGTGGTGTAGTCATATCGACTTAATTCCCTCTCTATTCCCCCCAAGTGAAGCATGAGTTCATGACTCATGGTGCACTTTAGTGTATGAGTCGATCTCGCCTTTATCGCCGTTTCGGCTTAATTATGCATTTGATCGGAGCTCGGCTCAATTATGTTGAATCGATGTTTCGTCTTTGCCGGATTCATGGCGTGGTGCCATCCGATTGCCTTGCATCGTGGCCTTTAGCAAAGTTAGGAGTGATAAGCATTAAAACTTCGACGCAAACATAAAGAGTTTTGATAAATGAAAATTACATAAATTGCAAACATAAAGTTTTGATTGTCGATTCGACGCATTACAATCACCAAAACAGAAATGAAAATTACACATAATACTTTCTAAGATTAGTGGCGTGCCAGGTTCGAGGCACTGTGCTTCCGTCTGATCTTCCAAGTTGATATGCCCCTTTAGGATGGACTTTCAGATCTTGTAAGTGGCCTTCCCAATTCGGCTCGAGCTTGCCTATTGGGTCCTGTCTGCTTGCTTCATTCTTTCTCAATACGAGGTCACCAACTTGGAAATATTTATACTTTACTCGAACGTTATAGTATTGTGAAATCTTTCTCTTGTACTCGCCCACTCGATGCGATGCGACCTCTCTCCTTTCTTCGATATCATCTTTCGCCTGCTGGAGGTTGTCTCCATTTGTTTCGATATTATAAGCCAGAACTCGAGGTGAAGACAATCCGATCTCTGCTGGTATAACCGCTTCACACCCGTAGGCCATTGCGAAAGGAGTTTCTCGAGTAGCTGCGTTAGGTGCAGTTCGATATGACCACAAGATGCTTGGCAACTGTGCTGCCCAATCGCGTCCCTCATCTTCCAATCGCTTCTTCAGACCGAACTTCAACTGTCTGTTGGTCTGCTCGACTTGCCCATTCGACTGAGGTCGAGCTACGGATGTCGTTCTGTGTTCGATCTTAAACTCTTTGAGCCAGCTCTGCACCCTTTCATCCAAGAACTGAGTGCCATTGACCGAGATCAAGTACTTGGGGACTCCAAACCTGCATAAAATATTTTCCCACAAAAATTTCTTGATGGTTGCAGCTCTGATGTCAGCAAGGGCTTTAGCCTCAACCCATTTGGTGAAGTAATCGACCGCGACCACAACAAACTTTAGATTTCCTGGGGCTCGAGGCAAAGGTCCTACTATATCGACACCCCACTCATCGAACGGCCAAACAGATTCGATGACATTCATCTCTTGAGCTTGCTGATGCGTTACCACATCATGAACCTGACACGCTCTACACTTCATAACCAACTCATTTGCGTCTTTCTGCATTGAGGGCCAGAAGTACCCTGCTAGCCTACACTTCCTTGTCAGCATTCGTGCCCCACAATGATTTCCACATACTCCCCGATGTATTTCCTCGAGAAGATATGCTCCCTCGTCTTCCGACGCGCACTGCATCCAGGGCGCTACGAATGATTTCCTGTAAAGAACATAATCAAATAATGCATATCTCGCTGACTGTAATCGCACCTTCCTTGCTTGAGACTTATCCGATGGTAGAATCCCATCTTTTAGATAAGTGGCTATCGGGTCCATCCACGTCGACCCCTGACTGATTGGTTGCACATCGACTTCTTCGTAGCTACGTTCTGACAGCATTTCTACTAGGACCTTCTTTTTTTATTTGAAATTGGATGCCAGGTTAGATAGGGCATCAGCTCGCTTATTTTCACTCCTCGGTACCTGCTCGATGCGTACACTCTTGAATTTTGACATCAGTCCCTGAACCACTTTTAAATAGCTCTTCATGGCTTCCTCTTTAGCTTCATACCCCCTCGAATGTGGTTTACCACGAGCCGTGAGTCACCGTATACCGGAGGTTCTCGACTCCCAACATGATTGCCAACTTCAAACCCGTGATCATGGCTTCATACTCCGCTTCGTTGTTAGTGGCTTTAAATTCAAACCGAAGCGCATAAGGGAATTCCTCTCCTCTTGGGCTAACCAAGAATAATCCAGCCTCCCGCTCCTCTTTGCTAGAAGCACCATCGACATAAACGGTCCACTGTTCTTCGGTGATTGCTTTTCTTGTTCTATCCGAATCGACAACCCTTCGCAATGAAATCGCCGCGTGCTTGGCCTTTGACACCGTCCGAGGCGTGAAATCGATATCGTACCCGCCTAACTCAACCACCCATTTGGCCGCCGACCCGATGTCTCGGGCTTCGCCTAACGCTTCGTTGGCCGGTTTGTAACCACCACAATCGGGTGTGCTTGGAAATAAGGCTTCAGCTTCCTCGACGCGTGGACCAGTCCCAAAGCTAACTTCTCAGCTGGCGAATACCTTAACTCTGCCCCATGTAAGGCTTTGCTAACAAAATAGATTGGTACCTGACCTTGTTCCGCTTCTCGAATTAATACCGCGCTTATAGCCTCTTCACAAACTGCAAGATACACGAGCAGCGTCTCTCCTTCTCGAGGCGATGCCAAGGTGGGCAGGTTTGACAAGTAACTCTTTAAATCTTCAAAAGCTTTCTGGCACTTGTCATCCCACTGGAAAGGATTTGCTTTCTTTAGAATCTTGAAGAATGGCAAGGCCCTCTGTGCCGATATTGATAAAAAGCGGTTGAGAGCTGCCATTCGACCCGTTAATCTTTGTACCTCCTTCACACTTCGAGGCACAGGCATGTTCTGGAGAACCTTGATTTTGTCTGGGTTCGCTTTAATTCCATCCTTAGATATCATGTATCCCAAGAACTTTCCTGATCGGACCCCGAACGTACACTTTTTTGGGTTGAGTTTCATGTTGGCAGAACGAAGAACCTCGAATACCTCTCTCGTGTCGATTATAAACTACTCGAGAGACTTACTCTTAATTAACAAATCGTCTACATAAACTTCCATGTTTCGTCCAATCAATTTTTCGAAAATCTTGTTCACTGCGCGTTGATACGTTGCTCCCGCATTCTTTAAACCAAACGGCATCGTAACGAAACGAAATGTCCCGAAGTCTGTTATAAAAGCTGTTTTTTCTGAATATCTGGGGTCCATAAGGATCTGATAGTAACCTCGATACGCATCCAAAAATCCGAAAACTTCGAACCCTAAGGTCGAATCGACAAGTTGGTCGATCTTGGGGAGTGGGTAAGAGTCTTTTGGGCAAGCTTTGTTTAGATCTGTAAAGTCGATGCACATCCTCCAGCTCCCATCGGGCTTCTTTACTAAAACCGGGTTGGCTAACCAAATCCGGATATAGCACCTCTTTAACGATCCCTGCCTACCAAAGCAACTTGTCGACTTCTTTCTTAACTGCTTCCTTTCTTTCTGGTGCTAGATTTCTCTTCTTTTGTTTCACTGGTTTCTTCGTGGGGTCGACATTGAGCTTGTGTACTGCAATGTCACTGGATAGGCCCGGCATGTCGTCGGCTTTCCACGCAAAGACATCTCGAAACTCAACCAGGAGGTCGACTAAGGTCTGCATATCGGGGTGTGGAATCCACTTCCCGACTTGAACTCCCTGGCCTTCTTCATCTTTCCAAACTTGAACTTCTTCCGTCGGATCGACAGAAACCCAACTTTTGTCCTCTTCTTCCTCAGGGATTAGCTCTTCAACCAACACTTGGCCTACACCCTTTCCTTTAATCGTCACTAAGTTGCAATTCCTGGCCACTGCTACATCTCCCTTTACCTCGTGGGTGCCATGCCACGTGGGGAACTTCATGCTGTTGTGGTAAGTGGAGATTACCACTCTCAAATCATAAAGTGCGGGTCGACCCAATATTACATTATATCCTGAAGGGGCCTTGACCACGACGTACGTCATCTCCATCGTTCGCCCCTTCTCACCATCTCCTACGGTGGTTAACAAGTTGATAGATCCGATAGGATGGATGGCCTGCCCCGTAAAACCGAATAGCGGGGTGGACAATGGTGTTATATCTTCATCTTTTAACTTCATCGCCTTAAACGCTGAATAGTATAGGATGTTCACAAGACTCCCGCTATCGACACGTACTCTCTTTATTAGCCCTCGACTGATAACTGCTTCTATGACTAAGCCTTCACTGCGGCCATGAGTACTTGGGACATCGTCTCGAGGTCCATATCCTACCTCTGTTGTGAATTTCAACTTCTTGGCTTCTCTCGACCCATCCGTAACAGGCTGACTTGATCGGGGTCGGTCTAAATCATGTTCCGCCACAATCGTATTCACGCCATATCCGATTCGGTTATCTCCATAAGGATCTCGATTCTGATCTTCCCTTCTATCGTCTCGACGCTCATCTCTCTGATTGTCCCTTCTCACGGGCTCAGATGACCTGTCTCTACGCCTTTGATTACCTCGATTGGGAGATCGATCTCTTCTTCCGTGATAATTCTTCCTCTTGTACTCACGACGCCCCTTGGGCTCATCTTTCTCCGATCCGTCTACTACCTCGTCGAGTCGTCCTTCTTGAATGCTAGCGTCGATATCTCTCTTTAGATCAAAACATTCTTCTCGTGTCATGTCCCACATCTTGGTGGTAATCACAGTACTTGTGGGTGTTTTTCCTCTTCTCGACGTCCTTTGATATCGGTTTGGGTGTCCGAGAAATGTTCTTTTTTTTTCATGATGGCTAGCACCTCTTTCCGAGACCGATTAAGGGGTATGAAGTCTCTATCTTTCAAATTTCCTTTCTTCCCGAGTCGATCTGTAATTGGTGTTGTCATCCGATCGAAAACACTGGCTTTCCCTTCATCCCCGTGACCCTTAGGCTGACCCTTGGTCTGGCCTCGGGTGTCGTTTCTCGAGTTGAGACCAAGCGAGATGGTGTGCAAGCGCACTGCCTCCTCACCTTGGCAAAATTTATGGACTATATTCACATATTCGTCCATGTTTTCTGGCATCTTTCTAGATAACTTGTCATATAACTTCATGTTCCTGATTCCTGCAACGAAAAAATTGACCTGAAGTGTCTCATTGAGATTGTGGACTTTCGTTGCTTCGAGGTTAAAACGCTTCATATAATCGATAGTTGACTCATTCCTTTCTTGCTTGATGTTAGTCAAATGGGTAGAACTCAGATGAAACTTCTTGTTCCCAATAAACGCGTCGCGAAACTTTTGCCCCAACTGCACGAAGCTAGAAATCGACCCGGGTCTCATTTTGTGGAACCACTCTCGAGCTCGACCCGTTAACAAAGTGTCAAATGCTCGACACTTCATGGCGTCATTCGCATTTCTTAGCCTCATCATCGATATGTATCGGTATAGATGATCCTCAGGATCTGTTGTGCCGTCATACGGATCCATTTTCGGGGGTTTGAAGGACTCGGGCATCGGGTAATGCTCGATCTCAGGAACAAAAGGCGACTCAAGCCAATCGATGTCTCGATCCTTACCAACGATACGATTGAACTCGTCTCGTATACTTTCCTCGACCCTTCTTAAAGGCTTCTCCTGCGCGACCCGCCTCTTGTAGTTGGTGGCACTGACTTCTATCTCATCTTCACATTCTTCTCGAATATCCACCAGCTTCTTCCCCTTCGCTTTTTCTAACTCTTTATGGCCTGGTTGATCTAAAGGTTGCCCGTCCGGAAAATCACGGAACCCCTTTTCCACAAACACGGACGCTACGACACGCTTAAGTGCTTCTTCATCTAACGACGCCAAGTGGTCCGCAACATCCCGCAACCGGGGAGGAAGCCGAGTTTTTTGTGTTTGCACAACCGCAGCCTTAGAACCAAGTGGGCTTTTCGAGGACAGTCTGGTTTTGTTCCCCTGCTGGCTCTTGGTCTATGTGCTCTTCATTCTGTACGTTCTTACTGCCTGCTTTTCTTCTTGTTGACGGCGCCATCGTACTACTCTATCTAAATCACCGATAGATAAAGGGCCCTTCTTCTAGCGCCAATGATGATGCTAAATAAAGCACCAGTGATGTGTCAAGGTTGTTTGGAATCTAGGGGTGAAATAGAATGGAGATGCTGTATGAATGAGATGATGCCTTTTATGGAAAGATGGTAGTTTTTGTATTGTACGGCTGGGTTCAAGAATGTATCTTGAATTGCCTACGTATCCTGTCTGGAATCCAGGAATCAAACCCAACGTAGTTCCTGGATGTATGTATTTATAGGCACATGTCCCTCTTCTGCCCTAAATTAAGGGCGGTTTAATCTAATGACAAATATGACCTTGGCTTCCCGTCCAAGTTACTCCTCGATATCGGCTCGATGGACATCGACATGGTCATGCGGTGTGGAAGCCTTCAAGATAATTAACTCACCATGTATATGATCTTGATCATGTCGAGATGGCTCACCCGACTCGATATCCTTGTCATACCCGGACTCTTTCCACATTCCAGCTGGACCACTCAGAGAATTCCACGTGGAAGGGTGGCATATCGTATCGTCAATGGGTTACCAAATATAATTAAATAATATAATGGCATATTCAATACATCTAAGAAAAAAATAAATATGACATTCATAACTATTTCTAAAATATTTCAACATCCAATTCATGGCAATTTTGCAAAAAACGAATCGTTTTGTTTAAAACTCACCAATTTATTCGAAAACACACCGTTATATAAACACCCGCTCGGGTCACAATTATATGGTCAACCGGTAGATTGATGGTTTGACCCGTGAGTTTGTTGGTTCAAAGCGATTGGCCTCCTTAATCGGTCCAATGCATGAACCGACCCGCTTCTACGTCCCGTTCATCGGTTTGACCGCCGGTCCGGTTTACATTACTATGATATTATGTACTATGTATATATAATATATGCGGTACTTTAATATATCTATATATATATATATATATATATATATATATATATATATATATATATATATATATTGTAAAATATTAATTATAATGTCTCGTTCATGTATAATTATATAAGTGATATAAACGTCGTTGCCACTGTAATAAGTAGTTAAAATGGGGTAAAGAGTTCATTGATATCTTTTACTAATAGCATGATGATACAAATGTGCAATATACTATGTTTATGATGATTATCACTTAAGCTAGTATAAAACCGCAATGAGCGTAAATTAAAGCATACTCGATGTTTATATCATTGAAATTTAGACCCATAAAGTTTAATATTATAAATGTTTGAACACCAATATTTGGCGGTTAATGATTTTAATTGATTGAACATCAATTTAATGTTTATTTAAGTTAATTAAAGTTTTGATGATGATTATAAGTTCATTGATGCTGCCAGAAAATGGGCTTGCCCACGTGGCACCACTTTAGTAACTCAGTAATTGGTGAAACCAGAAACTGTACTTGACTTCCTGGTAACGGGTCTTGGGGGATCGGGTACCCGCTCCATAACCTCTCGTCCCAGGGCTCGTGTCCGACTCTCCGTAGATCGGACATCCTCGCCTTCCCATAAACCGGGAAGGAGCTTTGGACCGAACCTCGAATGATCGGACATTCTAGATAAGCTCCCGGACTTGTATGGGTCCGTGGCAATGGGAGCTCGGCCATTGTCCCCGACCTCTATAGGTCGGTTCCAATGGTCTGGTTTGATTCGGCCAGGACCCGTCCTGAATCTTGTCCTTCACGCGTGTAATAATCAGATAACGGCAAGAGAATCTTGAGTTGTAAAGGCTCCAATCTTTATCCCCTAATACGAATACTTGAATATCATAATTATCTCCTAAAATCAAGGAGATTTACTAAGCATAACTTTTCCTTGGGGAACACGTTGATTAGTGTCCATTATAGGCACGCTACACACTAACTCTAGGGCACAAGCCCCTCTATATAAACTGTCCCTAAGGAACTATGAAGACTTGATTCCAATTTTCCGAGTTGGATACGTAGGCGACTTGAGAAACAACATCTCAAGTGCGGTCTAAAATACCCTAAAATACTTCCCCCGCTTTTACTCTTCGGATCTTGGAGTTTCTCCGACCACCACCAAGAGTGATAGCCCTAAAGAAGAAGGAGACAATTTTTGGATCGTCAATTGATGCTAGAAGGAGGTCCTCTTGCTAGTGGATAACTCGTCTATGGAATCTACCCGACGATGAAGAGCGTGAACACTATCTCCGCCGAAAGTTGCGACCATCCCTCAACAAAGGGTGTTCAATGCTCGTGTACCCCGCACTCGGAAAAAGCGAAGATTTCTCAAGGAGGTGGCTTACAACGTCACTGATCCCATTCCCATGGAAGCCAACAACAGCAGCCTTGTGATCGAAGCCATGGTGGAACGAAATCTGGTAAGGCGTATTTGCGTTGACACCGGAAGTACGGTGAGTATCATGTATCACTCTACTTTACTTTTAATGCGTTTGGATAGCTTTGAATTAACCCCAGCAACTACCCTCTTGTTCAACTTTGCCGAGTCACCTGTATATCCGGAGGGCACCATCGTCCTTTCGACCACCTTCGGTCGGCCTCTCTTAGGCCAAACTCTTCCCGTTGAGTATGTGGTGGTGAAGGCTCTGTGCCCCTATAATATAGTGTTAGGGCGCCTTCCGTTGATCGGCTTACAAGCCGTTGTGTCACTCGCCCACAATAGCCTGAGGTTCTTAGCCAAGGGGAACCCCGTGGATATCATAGGCGACGTGTGTCAGCTAAGGAGCTGCGTTACTTCTGAAACAGGCATAGACATCGGAGCAGCCCCGGTTCCTATCGAAGAACTACTTCCCGAACATGATGAAACCTGGTCCTTAGATGACAAAACAAAAGTAGTTTGTATGTGAGAAGGCCAAGACGATCGAACCATCGAGCTGGGAGTATGGATTCCCGACTTGTACAAGGAACAGTTGGTAGCCCTATTAAAAGAATTCAAGGGTGTGTTCGCCTGGACGACGGAAGAGATGCCCGGATTATCTCCGGATCTGGCCATGCATCAGCTAAACGCCGACCCGGCTCGGAAGCCTGTCCGTCAAAAAAAGAGACACTTCACCCAAGAACGGATAGATGCCGTACAGAAAGAAGTGACTAAGCTACTCCAAGCCAACATCATTCGGGAAGTGAGCTACCCCGAGTGGCTGGCAAACCCTGTCCTAGTAAAGAAACCAGACGGCAGCTAGAGGATGTATGTAGACTTTACCGATCTCAATCAGGCCAGCCCAAAGGATTGTTATCCCTTGCCCCACATAGATCGAATGGTAGACTCAACCATAGACTTTCGGATATTCGGTTTTCTGGATGCTTACAGGGGATACCATCAGATCCTCATGGATCCCCGTGATGCTGAAAAAACCTCATTTATCACAGAGTTTGGCACATATTGTTGCAAGACCATGCCGTTCGGCCTCAAAAACGCTGGAGCAACCTATCAAAGGGCCGTTAATGAAATATTTAAGGACCAGATAGGGAAGTTTATGGAAGTTGTTGGACTTATCTTTACTTAACTTATGTTTTGGTGATGAGTGCCAGACTAGCTGTTATAGTGCAAAGGCAAAAAGATGTCTAGATTATATGTATAGGCTTATTAGAGTTTGATCCTTGTATAGGTTTGATCAAACAAGCAACGTAATAAGGTCGGTGACTTTGTTCGACGGATCGTCTAGGTCGACAAGGTACCGTGTCGGTAGACTTAGTCGTAAACTAGTCGAGTCGCAGACTGTCTAGGTCGTAGACTTTTTAGGCCCCGCCGAGGTATGAAGAATGAAGGCTAAGGGTTCAAACTTAGTTATTGAAGGCTAAGGGATCAAACTTAGTAATTAAAGTTGAGGATATGGACTCAGAATTTAGGGAAGTCTGTGATGACCTAAACTGAGTACATATACCTTATGTACAAGGTCTAAGTTCCACAAGTTGGATGTTGATTGGAACTTAGTTATGATTAAAATGGTGTAATCTAACTTCATAATTAAAAGTTAGATAGAAGACAGTTAGCAAAATAAGGATCAGCTAACTAAAAAGCATGTCAGCAGACTTATTATCAGGAACCTGCTGATACACATGCATTTCGAGTTAATCAAGATTTACATTGGATAACTAGAAGGATAAGGACATCTAACAACCTCTGACTTTCATAAGAAATCAATGGCTAAGATTAAAGGGACGTTGGAAAGATTCAGAGGAATATCCAATGGATAAAGGTCAAAGGGTGGACAGTCCGTAAACTGCCAAAATGTAGTCTGACAGTGTCATTACTATGTACAGTGACAGAATACAGGTCAATATGGGACAAATCAAACGGCTATGTTTTGAATTTCAAAACATAAGTCACAAGGATTCCTGCCTATAAATAGAAGACTTTCAATTCAGTCACATGATGATGAAAAACAAGAGAAAAATCAAGATAATCCTGAGCTTAAATTTCTGATCAAGAAAGTCACCCTGCTGACCCTACTGAGCTTTAACCTACTGATCCAGAAAATATTTTCAAGTGTAATCTGCATTCAAGCTAAATCAAGTTCACACACTTAGAGATATCAAGCTGCTGATCATTCATCCAGATCAAGCTGCTGAAAACTGAATCACTTTCTTGATTCAACCTTATTCTTTAAGGAACTCGCCGAGACAGTGAAGCATCTTAAGGGTGTGAAGAACTCGTTGTTTGTGGTGGAGCCGGTGAAGAGGCAATCCTACCCTTCAAGGACCGGTGGAAGACTCGGGAGCGCAATCCTACTGTTCCCGAGTTTTCGGTTGTGAAGCCATAGTGATTGGTCAAGGACAAACAGCCTAGGGACTTTTGTAAGCGCAACTCAAAGATCTCTAGTGAATTCCTCCAACATCACGGGAGAAGAGTGGACCGACGGGATTACACCACACGGAACCACTATAAAATCTCGCCTACTTAATTTCTTTATTTACTTTATGTATTTAGCATACATACAACATCAACATACCGAATAAGCAAACTGATACATACACACAGATACACTACTGAGTATCTAATACTTAGTATCATATTTGCACAACTTATTTTAAGGCTTAAACTAATATATTTCCGTTGCACAAATTCAGTAAACTCAACAGTCAGCAGACTACTGAGTGTCAGCAGGCTACTGAGGTATCAGGAGACTGCTGAAGTTGCTGAGTTTGTTAACTCCAAAAGTTTTAAGAGTTAAGTTTATTCACCTCCCCTCTATACTTAACTAAAGCCTTTTCAAGGGACCAACAATTGGTATCAGAGGAGACTTCTGTTCTGAAGTAATCCTAGTTGTTGTGCTTGTGAAAACTCTTTGAAAACTTTTTCAAGTTTCTGATTTTCAAGTTTCTGTTTTTCAAGTTACTGACTTTCAAAAGTTTGCATCATGGATAACAATCAATATGCTAGAACTATGTTGATGTGTTCTTTAGATAAGTTTGATGAATATAAACGTCGAATGCGAGCATATCTAGCCGCAACTCATGATGAGATGATAGATGTGCTCACCGATGGACCGTTGGAGATCACCAAAGCCGTAATGAAGGAGCTGAAACTCGATACATTCCTAAACCAAAGAAGGAATGGAATGCGAGAAGATAGAAAGAGAGCCAACTTGAACAACATTGCTATTGATATCATATACAGAACTCTTGATAGCAATATGTACATGAAAGTTAAAGATTGCAAGACTGCAAAAGATCTTTGGGATAAGCTGCAGTTAATATGTGAAGGCACTGATGCTATAAAGAAGAACAAGATCAGTGTAGCAAAGAAGAAGTTCCAAAAGTTTGAAATGCAACCTAATGAAACCATTGAACAAATGGAATCAAGATTCAATGCAATCCTAGATGAACTCACTCTACTGAGCATAAATTACTCAAAAGAAGAGATCAACACAAAAATCCTGGAAGCATTACCAGTAAAAGAAGTTTGGAAGATGAAAGTGACTGCCATGGAAGAATCAAGAAGTCTACATGAAGAGGATACATTCAAATTATTCTCAGATCTTAAAGCTTATAAATTCAAGAAGAAGTTGTCACCTATCTTTGAAAAGGAAGAGCCAAAAACAAGCTTTGCTTTGCTCGCTTCACACAATGAAGAATCATCAAATGCTCAAAATGATTTGTTGGATGAATTGCAAGAGTAGATTGCCTTGCCGAGTAAAAGGATCACAACGATGAAGGGTGGAAAAAGCTCCCAAGGAACTTTCCAAGAAGATCCAATGACAAGAGGAAAGAAGAATCAAAGAAAGATAATGACTATCTATGCTACAACTGCCAAAAACCAAGACATTTCAAGCCTGATTGTCCTGATCTAAAACAGAAGAAAGAACCTGATTATTTGTGCTTCAATTGCAAGAAGCCTGGACACTTCAGACCTGACTGTCCAGACTTACAAAAGAACAAGAATCAGCAAAGAAGATCTGGAAAGAAAGCAATGGTTTGAAGATGAATCTGGCTATGAAGTTGAGTTAGAAAAGGGCAATGAATCAGATGATACAACCCTTTTGCTGATATGGAAGATTATGCATTAATGGCTAATATCGATGAGACGGAAGAGGTATATAATTCTGTATCTGTTAATACACCTGCTGATAGTGATTGTGAATCCACTTGTGGTTCAAATCCAAAAACTTTAAACAATGAAGATTATTTAGATGCCATCCTCAATCAAATGAGGAAAATACAATCTGGTTATGAGATTGTGAAGGCTGAAAAAGAAGCTCTTTAGTCAGAAGTTGAAAGATTGAAAGCTGAATTAAGTTCTATCAAGGGAAAAGAAAAGGAGGTTGGACGAGAATCGCATAAGCCTCGTCGAACCTTCGCAAGACGGTCGAGTCTGGCTTGAACCATCCTGTTCATACACTGCATTCAAATCTGGAAAGCCCTATGGTGATAGGACAGGACTTGGATTTGAAAATCAACACTCTAACAAGGATGGATCCGATGTAAAGTGCGAACCCGGAACCGAGAATTGGTCCCAAGTTTGTACCTGCACAAGATCCAGCTCCTGAAAGGGTTGCTGAAGCAGTAAAGTCCACTGATAAAACTTCTAAAAAGTCAAATCAGAAGTCAAAGAAGCCTACAGCATCTAAAAGAAGAAATAAATCCAAAAAGAAGAATGATGTACCTTCTAGACCTGCTGATAGCAGACATGCTACCAAGTCTGTTGGACCACAGAAAAGAAATGGTCAGAAATATTCCAAGGATAAGCATACTAAATCCAGTAACGTTAATCATTCCATGGATACTTATCTCAGGGGGAAAGGTAGATTGTTCCCTACTGATGATGACTGAAATATTCCTGCCCATACTGCTAGAAACCAGAGATATAACCATACCGCTAGGGTAAAACCTCGGCAATGGACTCGCGAGAGGTATCGGCGAGAGGACTTATACAAGACCTCGGCAGAGACCTCGGTAGACTCCACAAAATAGAGCTGTTCCTAACAGACAGCAAGCCTATGGTTATACCAATGCTTCTAACAACAAAAATCACTCAAAGCAGTATTTTAAACCAAAAAGCAAGAAAACATATGTGAATACTACACAACCAATTGTTAGACCTTATGGATGAGTAGAATACATGTATGAACCAAAGTATGACACTTTTAGAAGAAGACCTTATGGAAGTTTACCAAGGGTCATGCTTGCCACTGACCATCATGGACCCAAACAGTTTTGGGTACCTAAAATACATTAACTTTGTTTTGTAGGGTGTTTGGTACATTGACATTGGATGTTCCAGACATATGACAAAGAACAAGCACTGCCTGAAAGATTTTGTGGCAAAGGATGGTCCTAAAGTTAACTTTGGCAACAAGGACAAACCTGGATATACAAGAGGCTATGGCACACTGATAAGAAATGGATTAACAATCAAAAATGTGGCATATGTGGAAGGACTGGACTACAACCTGCTGAGCACTGGTCAGTTCTGTGACATGGGATACAAAGTGACTGTTGACAAGGATAAATGTACTCTCATTAGTGAAAGAGAGGATCAGATTGTTCTAGCTGGAAGAAGACAACAGAATATGTATGTTGTGGACTGGTCTACAGCAATTCCAGAAACCTGCGATTGTGCACACCAAATCAGAACTCAATTGGCTATGGCATAAGAAGTTAAATCATCTAAATTTTGATGATATCAATCAGTTGGTAAAGAAGAAACTGGTTATTGGTTTACCTGAGATCACATTCAAAAAGGATGCTATATGTGATGCCTGTCAGCAAGGTAAACAAACAAAATCAACCTTCAAATCAAAAACCAAGCAATCAACAAGGATAGTTTTGGAGCTAATGCACATGGACCTTTTTGGACCAGTGACACCAACAAGTGTGACAGGAAAGAAGTGGTGGATGATTATTCAAGATACACCTGGGTGGTATTCATGAATAAGAAAAGTGAGACACTCCAAAAGATGCCTGATCTTTTGAGAAGATTGCAAAATGAGAAAACTCTTACAGTAGTAAAAATCAGATCAGATAAGGGCACTGAATTTCTCAACAAAGTCATAAGGGAATATTGTGAGCAGAATGGTATTCTACATCAACTAGCTGCTGCTGGTACACCTCAGCAAAATGGGGTTGCTAAAAGAAGAAACAGAACCTTAAAGGAAGCTGGAAGAACTATGATTTGTGAGGCATTGCTACCTGAAAGATATTGGGCTGAAGCAGTAAATACAGCATGCTATACACAAAACAGGACCTCAGTGAACAAAAAGGTGCTGAAGACACCTTATGAAATTTGGAATGGAAGGAAACCTAATATATCCTATTTCCATCCATTTGGAAGCAAGTGTTTTATATTGAATCATAAGGAGCAACTGAAGAAATTCCAACCCAAGTCAGATGAAGGAATTTTCTTGGGATATTCTTCAGTCAGCAAGGCATTCAGGGTACTGAACAAGAGGACACTGAAACATGAAGAAACCATACATGTTGTGTTTGATGAACCTAAGTTCACTGGAATGGAAGATGAAACTCCTGAACCTGCTGAGAATCAACAAGTCAGTAATCAAGAATGTATTGAAGTTTTGGACAAGTTAAATGAGTTAAAGATTTCTGACTCTGGCCCTGCTGAAAACCCCGAAGATACTACCGATGCAACAAGCGATGCGGTTCAAGGATCCGACGACCCACTCCGAAGTTACGGTAGACCCTACCGAAGATGGAGTTCCGAGAATCCTACTAACCAAAATCCACAGTGGTTAAAGGATCACCCTACTGAACAAGTTATTGGCAATATACAGCAAGGTGTGAGAACTAGAAGGCAATTAGAAGCAATGTTCACATGCTTTCTATCTCTAGTGGAACCGAATGTTATTGAAGAAGCAATTTCAGATCCAGATTGGATAATTGATATGCAAGAAGAGTTAAATGAGTTTGAAAGGAATCAAGTTTGGACACTAGTAGAAAGGCCTACTCATGCAAATATCATTGGTACAAAGTGGGTTTACAGGAATAAACTGGATGAATCATGTACCATTGTGAGGAACAAGGCAAGACTAGTGGCAAAAGGCTATTCTCAAGCAGAAGGAATAGATTTTGATGAGACTTATGCACATGTTGCAAGATTGGAATCCATAAGATTGTTCTTGGCACATGCTGCATACAAAAACTTCAAAGTATATCAAATGGATGTCAAGAGTGCATTTTTAAATGGCATTCTGGAAGAGGAAGTGTATGTTCAGCAACCTCCTGGATTTGAAGTTAAAGATCAAGAAGATAAAGTGTATAAACTCAACAAAGCACTTTATGGCCTGAAACAAGCACCAAGAGCTTGGTATGAGACTCTATCTCAATTCTTGGTGGACAATGGTTTTACTAAAGGAACCATTGACAAGACTCTGTTCAGAATCATTGATGGAAACAGCACCCTGCTGGTACAGATTTATGTTGATGACATAATCTTTGGTTCTGAGAATGACTTGTTGTGTGAGAAGTTTGCAAATCTGATGAAAAGTAAGGTCCAAATGAGTATGATGGGAGAGATGAACTACTTTTTAGGTCTACAGGTCAAACAGTTGAAAGATGGAATCTTCATCCATCAAACCAAGTATACCAATGAGCTGCTGAAGAAATTTGGTATGGAAAATAGCACCAAGATATCACCTCCTATGAGTACAAACATTAGATTGGATGAAGATAAAGAAGGCAAAGATGTTGATCAGACCTTATACAGAATGATGATAGGCAGTCTGCTGTACCTTACTGCCAGCAGACGATATATCCTTTGTTGTAGGTGTTTGTGCAAGGTTTCAATCAAAACCTAAGAAAAGTCATTTAGGTGCAGTCAAAAGAATTCTCAAGTACCTAAAAGAGACTTTGGGAGTAGGGATATGGTATTCAAAAGATGGATATTTCAAGGTCATATCCTACTCAGATTCTGATTATGCTGGTTGCAAGATTGATAGAAAAAGCACCTCAGGAACCTGTCAGTTGATGGGAAATAGACCGGTTTCCTGGTTCAGCAAGAAACAAAATTCTATATCAACTTCCACCGCCTTGAGGCGAGTACATAGTTCTTTGGAAGTTGTTGTGCACAAGTTTTGTGGTTAAGACAACGATTAAGGGATTATGGAATTGAAGAAAGAGAAATTCCAATCATGTGTGACAACACAAGTACAATTGCAATAACGAGAAAATCTGTTTTGCACTCCAGAACCAAGCACATTGATGTGAGACATCACTTTATAAGAGATCATGTTGAAAAGAAAGATGTGGTGGTTCTATACATCCCTACTGAAGATCAACTTGCTGATATTTTTACAAAACCATTGGATGGTGAAAGATTTGCTAAGTTGAGAACTGAGCTTGGAATTATAAAAGTTGACTAACACTTCATTGATCGGCAAAGTCGGAATTCACCAAGGGGATTAGTCTTTGCTATGTTGGGTGAGCTCACTTAGCAGATTAGTCATTGGTATCAACAATTCCATGTACTCATGTTTGGACAATTGAGCAAATGAAGTTGCCAAGGGGATTGGTCTTTGTCATGTTGGGTGAGCTCACTTGACAGATCAGTCATTGGTATTAAACTTCGTCTTGTATTATCAGTTGGACAAAACAAAGGAAATCAAACATCAGCAGAGTATTCTATCGCCAGATGGCGAGGTACATTTATCGACGGACTGCGAGACAACCCTACTGATGCCAAGTCTGCTGAAGTAAACGTTACAGTCAAACCTTTTCAAAGTCAAAAAGTAATTGGCGGGATATTTGTCTATCCATTTATAACTGCAGTTAACACGATCAAACGGTTACCAATGCGTTATAAAAAGTACTGGACCACGTGGCAAAGCTATATTCACTCAGATTTAATCGTGGTTACCTCAATGTACGTGCTCTGACAGTTATTACTGCATCAGACTCTATATATGCGAGACCTTTACACAAAGGATATGCACAAAATCGTTTGATTCTCTCATCCGTATCTACACGGTGTGAACACGGATCTATTATTCATCTTCATCTTCTTTTTTTCGAAATCAATGGCACCTAAGGATGAAGTTCACATCGGAACATGTCAAAGTGTTAGAGGTTATGTTAAAGATTATGAGTCCACTGAACTTGCAATCAACATTGGAAGACGAATCATGAGGACTCCTGGGTTGGAAGGAGTGTTAAATAGAAGATTGGAAAGAATATCTTATATCAATGTTCTGGAATTCTGGAAGAACATTGAATTGGATGATGATGAAGTGGGCTTCAATACAACAGTAACTGGAAGAACCATACACATAAACTCGGATGTTTTAAGAGAGGTTTTTCATTTTGGACCAGGCAATGGTGCTCCCACAAACCCAGAAGAAATGAATCTGGACAGAATAAAGTTTGTAGATGACATCAAGACCAATAATGCCATTACATCAACACCAGGTATCAATGTGATGCATATTGGTATTGAATACAACCTGCTGAGCAAGATAATTGCAAAGAACATTTTGGGGTTAAGTGGAAGCCTAGATACATTATCAGGCCCCAAAATCGATCTGATGATCATCATCTGCAGAAGCTTGAAGTTTGATTGGGCTGGATTCTTTGTCCAATACCTCATCAAAGTTTTCCTAGAGAAAAGAAAATCCAAACCTCTAGGACTGATGGTTCAAACCCTGCTAAACCAGTTTCAGATATCTGATGTGGCATCAGAAAAGATTAATAAGTCCAGATACAAGCCAGAAGTTACTGATTATATTCCTGGACTGGATGATGTTAAAGCTGGCGATGAAGAGTCTGCGATAGTGATGGTGATGGTGATGGTGATCTTGGTGGTGAACGGGTCAAGAAAGTTGTTAAGCCTGCTGCACCCAAGAAGGTCACTGGGAAAAGAAAGGCTGCTGATACAAGGAAGATAACAGAGATGTTAAAGCCTAAAAAGATAAAGAAACACAAGCAGCACAGACTGCTGAGTCTGCTGAGGGTCCAACTGAAATTGAGGTTACTGACCCTGCTGTTCTCGGTGAAATTTATGGTTTTTATCGCATTATTAGAGAACAATATCTTTCGTATTTTGGTAATTTTTAGAGGAAATTATGTGTTTAAGGCTTGAATTTGAATAATGGGCTTAAAAGTATTAAAAGTGTAATTTGGGCGCTTTTATGTGTTAAATTTATTGAATTATTATTATTTGGGGATGACTACATGTTTTCCATGTTTTATCTATTATGTAGATGCTTAATTTCGAGTGCATAAAAAGGATAAATGAGGCTCAATTCGAATTATAAGAGATAAATATGGAATTGGCTTGAAGAAGAATGGATAACTATGAAGAAATCCGATCCTCGGCATATTGGACGGGCGTCCACGCGATCCGAGACGAGCGTCCGGGGAGTGAAGCGGCGTCCATGAAGCGTCCAGAGTCATATTTTACATACAGAGTCTCCAGACGCAAGTTGAACGAGCGTCTGAATCTCCGTCCAAAAAAGCTGAACGAGCGTCCACCCCTTTGGACGGGCGTCCAGTGCCGACTTAACCCTAGCCGACCTAAAATCCTATAAATAGCAGCGTGTATTAAACCCTAGGGGACATCTCATACGCATTATTCCCTCATAACACACCATACAGCCGCATATTCCACCCTTGGAGGAGCCGCACTAAACCCTAAAGAATTATGAGTTTCTTCCCTTCAATCATATCTTGGATCATCACAAGCATGCAAGGCTAAGCACATCGCGGTAGAGCAACGGGATGAAACCACATCAACGTCATCACAACCATGATTAGTTAGTTTTATTTTTATTTATGATTCGAACATCGTTTTATTTATCGATTGATTTTGGATTGATTGCTAAGCGTTTTATTAGATAGGGATGTCAATGAAACCATATGTTGCTTTGAATTTATATGGAAATATGATTCAATAGTAGAGTTTTTCAATCGATACGATTAACGTTATTTTGAGGAATCATGTGATGTTAATTGGGTGTTTAATTTGGGAACAAATTTATGATCTTGTTATGAATGTTAATTTGTTTTGCTTGGAAAAGGAAACAAGAACCCTAGAATTCGATTTAAAGGAATTTAGTCGAATTGTGATTGATCATACCAATAAATCGTGTTTAGATCATAAGAATGGTTGTGTGATGGTTGTGTGGTGTATCCTTGTTGTTTTACCGTCCTTTTAATTATCTGGTAAGCAAATTAGTTCGTATTGTTTGTTATTGCTACGTTTAGTTACTTCCAGGATTTTAGTGTGTTTTCTGCATATTTTCTGTTTCCAGCACGTACTTGGACGCTCGTCCACCCTTAGCGAACGCTCGTCCAGTTCTAAGTTTTTCTATTTTCTGTGATTTTACCCACTGTTCTTCGTTTTTACATTATAGATAGTATAAACCTTAGTTTTAAGTAATAGTTCGTGACACAACCGACTTAGGAGTTATATCTTAATCTGACAACTGTACGATTCCCTTAGGACGACTCGGCAACACCTTATACTACGATCCTTATACTTGGGGTGTTCCGATAATATAAATTTAAAACACGTTTTTAACGAACAAGTTTTTGGCGCCGTTGCCGGGGAATCGGTAACGGTTGTCAGATTCTTCGTAGGTATAGTTTCTCTAGTTAGTAACTTTCTTAGGTTTTGGATTAGTTTTGTTTTCCTTAGTCTCAGTTTGTTTATCCTCTATTTCCTGTTGTTTTTCTGCTCTGATCCTCGTTTTTTCAGCTTTTGAACGAACGTCCAATCATACAGACGCTCGTCCATTCTGAAAAATTTCCTTTTATCGTTTAGCGGTCAAACGAGCGTCCGGTCATCCAAACGCCCGTTTGTTTAGTAAAAACGCCTCGAGCTCGCTTTTAGTATACCGACGAGCGTCTATTGAACCGACGCCCGTCCGGGAACTTCCCTAGACGGACGCTCGTTCACGATTACGAACGCCCGTCCGTCTATCTTTCTTGTTCTTTTCTTTTCATCTCTTAGCTTGTATTCCAAGGTTAACTCTTGTCAACCCGACTTTTAGTCGGTGTTGACCTCTCAGTTGTCCTCCTGGTTTATGCAAACCGGAAGCAAGAAGGGACCTCTCCTCTTTGATCCAGAACCGGAACGGTCCATCCTAAGAAGAAGGTTTTTTCCCGATCTAGACATCATGGCGACCCAAGTTCAAAATCCGAATCTAGTTCCTCCTAATCCAGCCCTCCCAAATCAAAATCCGGACCCTCAAGCTCGGTGAATCGGCTCCTTCAACAAATACGGTTGTTACAACAACAACGAGAATCGACAATTTGGGCTACAAAACCAATTGCAACAACTCCATCAAGCCCAAAGCAAGCCCGGCTAAATCAAGACCCCTATGCCCCTTATCTTAACCAAGACTTCTGGAGGGGCATAGACCTATTCGACCTCCGGATATGGGGCAAGTACATTTCGATCGAAGAATGGAGTGGTTGGATTTGGTCCAAAATAGCTCTTTTCATGGCCTTGCTCAAGAAGATCCTCATGACTTCTTGTCCACTTTTGTTCAAATTTGCGAAGCCGGCCATTATCCGGGTGTTGATTACGAGATTGTTAAGTGAAACTTTTCCCGTTTGCTTTAAAAGGTGAAGCAAACAGATGGTTCAAATCCTTACCCCATCACTCTCTCCATACCACGGGCCGATGTTAAAAGAGCCTTCGCTCGAAATTCGTTTCACCTGGAACGATAATGGGCCTTAAACGTGATATAGCTAATTTTGAGCAATTAGAAGGAGAAAGCGTAGGAAAGGCCTGGGAAAGGTTGAATTTGTTAATGAGGAAATGCCCTAACCATGGATACACTCGACATGAGCTCCTAGAATTATTCTATCAGGGTGTTACTCAACCCAATAGAGATTATCTAGACTCCACAGCTCATGGATCTTTTACGGGCGGAGGAGATGATGCTTGCCTATAGGGTAGGCGAAACAATTGCCAAGAACAACATGTGGTCAACCTCAGGAAGACCCATGTTGAGGAAGATAAGAGGAAATCATGTTGCAAGCGATCCCGTGACACGAAGTTGGTTGCTCAAGTGGAAATGATAAACCAACGGATGGCTAATTTACAAATGCGCAACGAAGGGATCGGCGGATATGAGTCTTACGGGAACGCGGGCGAGCAATGAGAACGGAGATGAAGTAAATGCGATAGGCAACCGAGAATCAAACTTTTCGTAATTTCAATCAAAATTCGGTCAATCAAGCTATAATCCAAACCGTAACTTTTCCGGAAATCCGCGAAACGGTTATTATACGCCACTGGCGCATCCAATTCCAACCGGTCCTTCAACTCCAACAATCAAAAGCCCCAAGGCAATTGGGCTCAAACGCAAAATCCACGCCCACCTCTATCTCTCAAAAGAAATTCGATGAGCTAGTAGATATGGTGCAAGCACTAGCCACCGGTCAAAAGGCGATAGAGAGAGAGATTGGCCGGATGGCGATCAACAAGCAAGCGAGGCCCCAAGGAAGCGCCGAGTTACACGGATAAAAATCCTAAGGCAGAAGTAAGTGCCTGTAATGCCATCACACCGCAGTGGAATTATGGACAAGAGGAGGAGTTGAATGCAGTTACACTTAGAAGCGGAAAGAAAGTTGGACCCGAGAAGCTGTCGGGAAACGAGTAGCCCCTCCCCGACGCCATGAGTTCGGGGAGGGGATAAGCGACGAGACAAATACCGAAGAAAGCGACAGTGAGCGAGAGCTGAATGATAACGATTCTTCGGGAGGAAGTGATGAGGATGTTGAAAAGAATAGTCAGATGGCCGAACCCCTGACTAAAAAGAAAGCTGAAAAGTTTGTCAGATGGAAGGATAAGGAGGATGAAGCCATTAAAAATCAAATTCCAATCAATCATCCGAAAACCCTTCCTTATCCAGCAAAGAAAAATGAGAATACTTTGAACTCTGATAAAACTTACGATGGAGTGAGGAAGCTGCTTAGAGAAACCATGGTGACTATGCCTCTCGCCGAAGTGTTAACTGAGATGCCTAAATGCTCCAAGTTTCTTAAGGACGCTGTGGAAGTAAGAAGAAGGCTGAAAGGAATGGCAGATGAAGTGCTAAACGAAGAATGCTCGGCAATTTCTCAGAGCATTGCAATAAAACGTGGTGACCCCGGACGACCTTCAATCTCTTGCATGATCGAAGGCCGCACGTTCCACAATGTCTTATGCGACTCTGGTGCCTCTGTTAATGTGATGCCTTTGAACATCTGCAAAAGTCTCGGGTTGGACAAAAGGCTAAGGGAGCGCCCCGTCTCTCTTCAGTTGGTGGACAAATCTAGCCGTTTAGCAGCCGGTTGCGTTAACAATGTCCTTACCCATGTTAAACAATTGGTGTTTCCAACCGGCGGGTTATATTGGACTACCAATCGACAAGGAAATGCCCACGATCCTAGGCCGGCCTTTCTTGGACACCGCCGCTCGCCACCATTGACTTCCACACCGGCCAAATTACCTTGAGAATAGGAGACACTTCCATTTCCATCGAGCAAGGTAAAAGTTCGAAGAATCCCCAATTCGGGGAATTTCATTCATTGAAGCAATTTATGGGGATGAATCGACCACGATGAAGAGCTCGCGAGAGACGAAGCCCTGGATGTCATAAATCACGAAGAAGAAGAAAACAAGCTGTTCAAGATTTGTAGTCAACGTAGAATTTGTCTCAACAACTTGCGCATATGCGAGCCTATAAGTGAACGAGAAAATTTGGGACATTCCGGGAATGAGCGGTAGTGATCTGAAGGAGCTCAATCAGGCAGACTTTAACCTTGCAGAAGAGGAAGTTTTAATGGGAAGTTGGGATGAAATCGAGTTCTGGAGAGAAGCTACCCATTGGGAGTTGGATGATTGGGAGCAACTTGCAGATGAACTTGAAGAAGAAGAGCTTAAGAAAATGATTGCACATCGCAAAGGAAAAACGGAAGCTGACAGGGAGATCCCTTTTGATGACGTTATTCAATACCTTTACGGGATAACACCCCGGGAAGATGAAGTGTTCTTCGGTCAACCGGTCCTCACTCAAAAAGAAAGAGGTGGTCCGTTAAAATCGAGTATCGACCAACCACTGCCGACTTAGAGTTGAAACCACTTCCGCGCAAACATCTAAAATACATCTTTCGAAAGGCGGCGATAAGTTGCCTCTAATCATCTCATCTAAACTCGAGCCGAGCAAGAGGCGGGAATTGATCAAAGTCTTTGGAGAAACATATCCTCGCGTTCGGATGGCGGGTGGGCGATATCGGAGGAATCGGCCCGGATGTATGCATGCATAAAATCCGAACGGAGGAAGGAGCGAAAAAGGTCAGACAACCGCAAAGAAGGCTGAATCCGCATATGCAGGAGGTTGTCAAAAAGGAGATCATCAAATGGCTTGATATGGGGATTATTTATGCCATCGCCGACAGTGAGTGGGTTAGCCCTACTCAAGTTGTGCCAAAGAAGGGGGTATTACCGTAGAAAAAAATGAAAAAGGGGAGGAAATTGCTTTACGCCTTGTGACTGGTTATAGGGTCTGCATTGATTATCGCAGATTGAACGAAGTCACTGCAAAAGATCATTTCCCCTTACCCTTCATTGACCAACTAATTGAAAGGCGAGTGGTCACAAATATTATTGTTTTCTCGATGGATATTACGGGTACTTCCGGATAGCCATCGATCCTAATGACCGGGGAAAAGACCACGTTTACGTGTCCATACGGTACTTTTGCTTTTCGCGAGAATGCCATTCGGCCTATGCAATGCACCCGCGACTTTTCAACGGTGCATGTTAGCCATTTTTGACGGACTTGTAGAGCAATGCATGGAGGTCTTTATGGATGACTTCTCGGTCTATGGCGACGGCTTTGATGAGATCTTAAGGAATCTAGATATGGTACTCCGGCGATGTGTTGAGAAAAATTTGGTGCTTAACTGGGAGAAATGCCATTTTCTAGTTGACGAAGGGATTGTTTTGGGACACAAGTTGTCCAGTGAAGGTATTCAGGTGGATAGGGCTAAAGTAGAGGCCATTGAGAAAATGTCGTATCCAAAGACAGTTAAGGAGGTACGAGGATTCCTGGGACATGTAGGCTTTTATCGGCGATTTATTAAAGATTTTTCGACAATAGCAAAGCCGCTATCCAACCTGCTTAAAGAGGAAGTAGAGTTCGTGTTTGATGATGCGTGTAAGGAAGCTTTCAAATGCTTAAAGGATAAGTTAACCGGTGCCCCCCATTTTGATCGCGCCCGACCGGACTAAACCTTTCGAACTCATGTGCGATGCCTCTAACTACGCTATAGGCGCGGTTCTAGGGCGAAGGATTGATAAGAAGTTCGGACCAATCTACTATGCGAGCCGAACTTTGAACCCGGCTCGGTGTAACTACACTACTACGAGAGAAAGAATTCCTAGCGATCGTTTTCGCTATGGATAAGTTTCGAAGTTACCTTCTTGGGTCTCGAGTCGTGGTTTGGACGGATCATGCGGCATTACGCTACCTCATGGAAAAAACGGATGCTAAACCAAGGTTGCGAGATGGATCCCGATTCTCCGGGAATTTGACCTTGAAATTAAGGATAAGAAAGGTAGCGAAAATGTTGTAGCGATCACTTATCTCGCTTAGTGAACGAGGGTGACGAAAATCCTAAGGAAATAGGCATTGACTTTCCGGCGAGCAATTAATGAGACTAGAGAATGTGAGGCCGTGGTATGCGATTACGTCAATTACTTAGCGACCGGGCATTTAGAAGAGATGACGTATCGGAAAAGAAGAAGTTTTTCGGTGACTTGAAGTATCTCGTATGGGAGGATCCACATTTGTTTAAAGTACGCAAAGACGGGTTGCTTAGAAGGTGTGTTCCGGAGCATGAACAACTGGATATCTTAGAGCAATGTCATAGTGGTCCTATTTGGTGGACACTACGGAGCACCAAAGGCTGTTGCGAAAATCCTTCAAGCTGGATTTTACTGGCCGACTCTATTCAAAGACGCTGAAACCTTTTGCAAAGGCTGTGACAGATGTCAAAGAGTAGGGAGGCTCAGTAATAGGATGGAGATGCCTTTGAGGCCTATCTTGGAATGTGAAGTCTTCGACGTGTGGGGCATCGATTTCATGGGACCTTTCCCATCATCGTGCGGTAATAAATATATCCTAGTACGCGTTGACTATGTTTCCAAGTGGGTAGAGGCTATAGCCACCCAAACCAATGATCACAAAGTTGTAAAGAAATTCTTGCAAAAGAATATCTTTACTAGATTTGGTCGTCTAGAGCCCTTATCGGTGATGAAGGATCGCATTTTTGTAATGCACCGCTGGATAAAATTCTTGAAAGATATGGTGTCAAGCATAAGATTGGTACACCATACCACCCCCAAACCAGTGGCCAAGTCGAGGTAAGCAACAGAAGTCTAAAGCGGATTTTGGAGAAAACGGTGAATTCGAATAGATCCAACTGGAGTCTGAAGTTGGACGACGCACTCTGGGCTTATCGCACTGCGTTCAAGACCCCTATGGGTACGTCGCCTTTTCAAATGGTTTATGGCAAGGCATGCCATCTACCCGTCGAGTGGAGCACAAAGCTTGCGGGCTATTAAATACTTGAACTTCGATAGCCGGCTCGTGGCGAGAAAAGATTACCGCAATCGCATGAGCTCGATGAATTCGGACTCGGGGCCTACGAGAATGCCAACCGAGCAAGGAAAGAACGAAAGCGCTCCATGATGCTAAAATAAAGGACGAGAGATTTCAAAGTAGGAGAGATGGCTTTACTTTACAACACCAGATTACATCTGTTTGCTGGCAAGCTTAAGTCCAGATGGTCCGGACCCTTTGAAATTGTCGAAGTTCATCCGGGAGGAGCGATTTCCTTGAAAGGGTACAGCGGTCAACCTTTTAAAGTGAACGGTCATAGATTGAAAAAGTATTTTGGCCAACCTTATGAAGTACCGAGGTCATATACTTTCAAAAGTTGGTTGACGTGCACGATGTGCTTTGAATTGTGATGAGATTCCATCCGAATTCTTTGCTTCGAATGATGACATTCTTACCCTTAAAGAAGCTTCTACCACGATTCCCGCACCTATCATTCCGCCGGTGCCACATGTAGGAAAAGTTGAGACGAAGACGAAAGTCGATCTTTGTCTGGAAAGCCAAGTTAAAGAACTTGGTAGGGCATTTCACTTGTGGCGGTTGTGGTCAAACCTCGGTCCTTCCTCCGATCCCGCGATGAGGTGGCCGCGTTTAAACCAAAGTGGCCCGACCCGGGTTGACTTTGAAGAGTATGTCAAGCTAATGACATAAAAAGAGCGCTCTAGGAGGCAACCTAGCTTTGTTTCTTTTCTCTTTAAGTAAGCTATTTCTGTTTCGGTTGTAGGAGTAGTACCTTGGTTGTTTGAGTAAAGATGTTGTGTTCCTACGAGTTGGTGAATGTTTCGTTTATGTTTATTCATATACCCCTTGTACCCCGAGATTATATGGTATGTCGAGTGTTGCGGATATTTTTGAGCGAGTTCGCAAGCTTTTATGTCCGGTGTTGTCCATTCAAGTTGTAGCGGTCCATTCATGCTCCGGCCGACGACCTCCGCCAACTTTCATCCGACAACCACCGTTGAAACCAAACTAAGTTTTTTTTTTATTATTTTTATTTGCACATTCGAGGACATACCGTGATTTAAGTGTGGGGGGTAACATGGGTATGTTTTCATGCTATATCTCGGTAATATGAGTTAATTTCGAGCAAATTTAAATAATTTAAATTTTTGTGAATCTCGAGCATGTGATTGAAACTAAATGCTTGCTAGTTGTAGTTTTCTAACGATGATAGTATGTGACTTAGTGAGATAATTATAGCATGTCTTTACTTTTATGGAGATAGTATTCCTTTTTCACTCACGAAAGCCTTTGATATTGAAGCAAGATGTTCGACCTATATCCTTTTCATTATTTTGATGAGTTATCTTAGGAAGGTCAGTATAGTGACACCTTAGTTAGACCATGTGCTGTGAATATCATAAAGTTTGAATGTGATAAGTGAGATGTAACTTATGTCTGGAAAAAATGAATAAGTAGTGAATTATTAATAAATACGTTTGTCGAAAGTGGTTAATGATTTGAGTGAGGTAGGGTATACCACGTATGTCCTATACCACTATGATGACCAGAAGCTCACGACAGTCAGTTTATAGCTACCTTATGATTTGAGTAGGTAGGGGATTATCGCGAAATGTCCTACTCTACTATGACGGGTAAGAGCTTATTCTGATATGCATTGAATTTGAAAATTTTGAAAAATGATGAATAAGAATAAAAATAGAGTGAAGTCTTTGTTATCATGGATCTTATACCCAGTAGAACCGCATGATATGCTGTAGGGATTATCCTACTGAGTGCGTGGGAAGGCTTAGTGTGTGAATTCTATTACCGTCCGTACCTAGGATAGTCATTGAAGTTTTTGAGAGGATATTCTTTGAAAGGCTTGTTAAATTTGAGAATGGCTTGTCACACATACACCGAATCTATCTCTCGTGATGGTATTGTAGGCTATAATTGTTGTATCTTTTGTTACGTGAGTTAGAGATCTATGTGGGATGCATGAAAGTTGAGCTATAGTTTTGATTGTTTTGTCCGGGACGAACAAAGGTTTAAGTGTGGGGGAGTTGTTCTCGGTGAAATTTATGGTTTTTATCGCATTATTAGAGAACAATATCTTTCGTATTTTGGTAATTTTTAGAGGAAATTATGTGTTTAAGGCTTGAATTTGAATAATGGGTTTAAAAGTATTAAAAGTGTAATTTGGGCGCTTTTATGTGTTAAATTTATTGAATTATTATTATTTGGGGATGACTACATGTTTTCCATGTTTTATCTATTATGTAGATGCTTAATTTCGAGTGCATAAAGAGGATAAATGAGGCTCAATTCGAATTATAAGAGATAAATATGGAATTGGCTTGAAGAAGAATGGATAACTATGAAGAAATCCGATCCTCAAAGCATATTGGACGGGCGTCCACCGATCCGGACGAGCGTCCGGGGAGTGAAGCGGCGTCCATGAAGCGTCCGAGTCATATTTTACATACGAGTCTCCGGACGCAAGTTGAACGAGCGTCCGAATCTCCGTCCAAATAAATGAACGAGCGTCCATGACCTTTGGACGGGCGTCCGGTGCCGACTTAACCCTAGCCGACCTAAAATCCTATAAATAGCGGCGTGTATTAAACCCTAGGGGACATCTCATACGCATTATTCCCTCATAACACACCATACGGCCGCATATTCCACCCTTGGAGGAGCCGCACTAAACCCTAAAGAATTATGAGTTTCTTCCCTTCAATCATATCTTGGATCATCACAAGCATGCAAGGCTAAGCACATCGCGGTAGAGCAACGGGATGAAACCACATCAACGTCATCACAACCATGATTAGTTAGTTTTATTTTTATTTATGATTCGAACATCGTTTTATTTATCGATTGATTTTGGATTGATTGCTAAGCGTTTTATTAGATAGGGATGTCAATGAAACCATATGTTGCTTTGAATTTATATGGAAATATGATTCAATAGTAGAGTTTTTCAATCGATACGATTAACGTTATTTTGAGGAATCATGTGATGTTAATTGGGTGTTTAATTTGGGAACAAATTTATGATCTTGTTATGAATGTTAATTTGTTTTGCTTGGAAAAGGAAACAAGAACCCTAGAATTCGATTTAAAGGAATTTAGTCGAATTGTGATTGATCATACCAATAAATCGTGTTTAGATCATAAGAATGGTTGTGTGATGGTTGTGTGGTGTATCCTTGTTGTTTTACCGTCCTTTTAATTATCTGGTAAGCAAATTAGTTCGTATTGTTTGTTATTGCTACGTTTAGTTACTTCCGGGATTTTAGTGTGTTTTTCGCATATTTTCGTTTCCAAAGCACGTACTTGGACGCTCGTCCACCCTTAGCGAACGCTCGTCCGGTTCTAAGTTTTTCTATTTTACGTGATTTTACCCACTTGTTCTTCGTTTTTACATTATAGATAGTATAAACCTTAGTTTTAAGTAATAGTTCGTGACACAACCGACTTAGGAGTTATATCTTAATCGACAACCGTACGATTCCCTTAGGACGACTCGGCAACACCTTATACTACGATCCTTATACTTGGGGTGTTCCGATAATATAAATTTAAAACACGTTTTTAACGAAGTGGATGAGGCTATTGAAGCCGAGCCATTAACCACTATCAAGCCTACCGAGGTAATAGAGATTGTTGTTGAGCAATCTGCGAAGAATCTGTTGAAACCTCACATGCAAAGGCTGCGAGCCTATCGTATCTACACAAGTTGTTGTTGAGCAACTTCAAGAAGAACCACGCGAGACTGCGAGTCCGCCTGTGTGGAAGTGGAGAAATTGGTATAAGACCCTGCAATCCTTGCAAGAACTCAGGGGGAAGAGCAGTCTGCTGCTGACCCTGCTGATGAGCACATAAGTCAGGGGGAACCAAGTATTGAGCAGATGGAGGTAGTAGGCACCAATGTACAACCTGAAGAGTCTACTGCCCTACAAGAATCTGATCTAGATTCAATGATAATGCTTGTGGATGCACTTGCACAACAATTTGGAGACAAGCAATCTCAGGAACCTGCTCCTAAGAAGTTTTTCTTGCCCTTTGAAAGAAAGGAGAAGAAAAAGAAAGAAAAGGTAGATCCAGATGTGAAGAAGATACAAGATTATTTCCAATGGAAATTTGGACTCTACCAAAAGCAAAAGCCTGCTGCTGAGCCTATGACAGATTTTGAAAGCTGGGTTTTTGATCAACTAGGTGTGGAAAATCTGGTGGACTTAATTGATACTGATGTGCTACAAACCAGATTGATGGATCTTCTGATGGAGAAAAGAAGAAATGCAAAAGTAACAATCAAAGATCCACAACACCACCCTGACAGTGATGACTCTTCATCATCAGATTCTGATGATGACCATCCCAGTTTTCCGGGGAATCCAGTGGTGTTATAAAAGATAGATCCGATGCACCCACGGAGAGTCTCGTCGAACCTACCACGAGAACCTACTAATGAAGGTCAACGACAAGACACTTGTCATTGAAGAAGATCTTCCTATCACCGAGGATCAATCAGACCTAGATGATGAGAGGGCTACTGACCACAGTGAGCCAAGTGATAGTTCAGAGGGATCCACTCTATACCAAGATGCATTTGACACTGAGGATACTCTGACCAAAGCTGGAAATCTGCTAAGGAGGATTGGTGATATGGGGGAATCTCAACAAGAAAACATGAACATATTCCCTGATCAAACTGTTGTGGCTTACATAGCACCAAATCCTACTATAGAAGTGGAGGTACGAGTGGCGAGGTTCAAACAGCACCTGGACAAAGGTTGGAATAGGAGGTACAGGTTGCTGAGTTGCAAACAACACCTGGACAAAGGTTGGAACCTGATTTGGGTTTGGAGGAAACCCCTGTTGCTGTAGTTGAAGAGGCTGCTGTAGTGGAGCCTACTGAAGCCAAGACCACTGAAGGGAAGTATAGTCAGCAGACTGCTGTTAATGATGAAGAACAGCTGCTGGACTATGACTTCAGTGATGAAGAATTTCAAGTGCCTGAGGAAGAACCTTTTGATGAAGCACCTCAACCGGCATTTGTTCCTATTCTTGAGGTCACAGACGAGGATGTTCATATCTATGTTGGAAGAGATTTGAGTAGAGCTATGGTTGTCAGCAGATTCAGAGCACAATACAATGTGGAGGAGCCTACTGATGAATCTACTGGACACATGGCTGGAGGAATGGCTGGTGGAGTCCCAGCACTGGTTTTGGAAGAGTTGAGAGCTGTCAGAAGTGACATGACAAAGTTAAGAACTCAACTTGACAGACAAGAACAAAGATTTGAAGAACTAATGAGGCAAGTGGATAACAACAGAAAGTCCACTAAGACAGTTACTTCAAACATCAACTCCAATCAGCATGTCATTGATGAGCTTCAAAAAGATGTGAGGCTGATTAAGCTAGGAAACACACAGAGGGAAAGGCTTCTGACTGATCAATTTACATCCATTCATCAGAAGCTTGACAAAATTGCTGAATCCCCTAAGCCTGCTGAGCCTACAACACCATCTCACCCTGCTGCTTTAGATCCTAAGATGACTGAGAGGATCACTCTGCTGGAAAAGACACTAGAAGGTAGAATCACAATTTGTGGATACCAGAACTGAAATCATGGAAGGCCGGCTTGCCAACGGTAATCACACGAGAGTCTGTTCATGCTCTTCTCTCTCGTTTTGTTGATGAAGTCAATAAGGGGGAAGAAGGAAAAACGAGAGAAGCAAAAGAAGGCTGCTAGGCTTGTTTGCTCGAAAAGATTTGAAGAAGATCTCGGTGTTTTCAAAAACCCGCACTGCGAGTTGTACTTAACGATGTTCTTTTCAAGCAAGTACAACGGCCTATACAATACAAAGAAGAAGCCTTATAACGAATGGGATTCATTGAAGGCTTAGAATACTTTACGGGTATGAAACTGCGGGAATCTAGGATAAATGCAATGAGAGCTTCAACCGAGAGAAGGAAGAGGTGGAAGAGGAAGAACTCATAGGGTTGGATCAATAGAAGTTTTCGCTTGAGAGAATCTTTAAATGAATTCAAGCTTTTCCACATGAGGCAAGGGTTCGGTATACATACAATAAAGACCGACCCTACACTGAAGCCTGGAAGTGGTGGAAGGAGTTGAATTTCTGGGTTGACTTCAATCCTATTGAAAATCAATGGATGCTGGAAGTGGTAAGAGAAATTAGAGAATATCAAGAGCAACAAGAGAAGGAGAGACAAGACAAAGATAGACACTAACTCTCTGTTACTCTTTGATAGTTTGTAATAATTTTTGAACAAATGCTTATAATGATACATCTAAATTTTTGTTCTGTTTTGTTTTTATTCTTTTTGCTTTCTTTGTTAGGTGAGGGTATTGGCATCATCACCAAAAAGGGGAAATTGTTGGACTTATCTTTACTTAACTTATGTTTTGGTGATGAGTGCCGGACTATTTGTTATAGTGCAAAGGCAAAAAGATGTCTAGATTATATGTATAGGCTTATTAGAGTTTGATCCTTTTATAGGTTTGATCAAACAAGCAACGTAATAAGGTCGGTGACTTTGTTCGGCGGTATTTGTCTAGGTCGACAAGGTACTGTGTCGGTAGACTTAGTCGGTAGACTAGTTGAGTCGATGGGCTTGTCTAGGTCGATAGACTTTTTAGGGCCCTATTTGAGGTATGAAGAATGAAGGCTACGGGTTCAAACTTAGTTATTGAAGGCTAAGGGATCAAACTTAGTAATTAAAGTTGAGGATATGGACTCGAATTTAGGGAAGTACGTGATGACCTAAGCGAGTACATATACCATATGTACAAGGTCTAAGTTCCACAAGTTGGATGTTGATTGGAACTTAGTTATGATTAAAATGGTGTAATCTAACTTCATAATTAAAAGTTAGATAGAAGACAGTTAGCAAAATATGGATCAGCTAACTAAAAAGCATGTCAGCAGACTTATTATCAAGAACCTGCTGATACACATGCATTTCGAGTTAATCAAGATTTACATTGGATAACTAGAAGGATAAGGACATCTAACAACCTCTGACTTTGATAAGAAATCAATGGCTAAGATTAAAGGGACGTTGGAAAGATTCAGAGGAATATCCAATGGATAAAGGTCAAAGGGTGGACAGTCTGTAAACTGCCAAAAAGTAGTCTGACAATGTCAGTACTATGTACAGTGACAGAATACAGGTCAATAAGGGACAAATCAAACGGCTATGTTTTGAATTTCAAAACATAAGTCACAAGGATTCCTGCCTATAAATAGAAGACTTTCAATTCAGTCACATGATGATGAAAAACAAGAGAAAAATCAAGATAATCCTGAGCTTAAATTTCGATCAAGAAAGTCACCCCGCCGACCCTGCGAGCTTTAACCTGCGATCCGGAAAATATTTTCAAGTGTAATCGCATTCAAGCTAAATCAAGTTCACACACTTAGAGATATCAAGTGCGCGATCATTCATCCGGATCAAGCTGCTTTGAAATTTGAATCACTTTCTTGATTCAACCTTATTCTTTAAGGAACCTCTTTGAGACAGTGAAGCATCTTAAGGGTGTGAAGAAGCTGTTGTTTGTGGTGGAGTGGTAAAGAGGCAATCCTACCCTTCAAGGACCGGTGGAAGACTCGGGAGCAAAGCAATCCTACTGTTCCCGAGTTTTCGGTTTGTGAAGCCATAGTGATTGGTCAAGGACAAACAGCCTAGGGACTTTTGTAAGCGCAACTCAAAGATCTCTAGTGAATTCCTCCAACATCATAGGAGAAGAGTGGACGACAGATTACACCACACGGAACCACTATAAAATCGCCTACTTACTTTCTGCATTTACTTTATGTATTTAGCATACATACAACATCAACATACTTGAATAAGCCAAGCGATACATACACACACATACACTGCGAGTATCTAATACTTAGTATCATATTTGCACAACTTATTTTAAGGCTTAAACTAATATATTTCCACTTTGCACAAATTCGGTAAACTCAACGGTCGGTAGACTGCGAGTGTCGAGCGAGCTGCGAGGTATCGACAGACTGCTTTGAAGTTCTTTGAGTTTGTTAACTCCAAAAGTTTTAAGAGTTAAGTTTATTCACCCCCCCCCCCTCTAAACTTAACTAAAGCCTTTTCAAGGGACCAATAAAAGTGTACGTGGATGACCTGTTGATCAAGAGCAAGTCCCTGGAGCAATACTTGGCAGACGTGAGAGAGGTTTTTGAGGTACTCCAAGCCTCACAAATGAAGCTTAATCCCAAAAAATGTACTTTCGGGGTTCGGACCGGAAAGTTCTTAGGTTATATGATATCACAAAAAAGTATCAGAGCCAACCCAGACAAAGTAGATGCATTGAGGACTATGCCAACACTATGAAGCTTCAAAGAAGTGCAGAGGTTAATAGGACGGATGGCAGCACTTGGACGTTTTCTATCGAAATCGGCTCAGTGAGCTCTGCCTTTTTTCAAGATTCTAAAGCAAGCTAACCCGTTCAAGTGGGATGAAAATTGCCAGCAAGCCTTCGAAGACCTAGAAGCGTATTTGGCCGAACTACCCACGATGATATCACCACAATCGGGACATACCCTATTAATATACCTGGCGGCATGCGGCGAAGCCATCAGTGCAGTCCTCGTCAAGGAGCAGGATAACACCCAAAAACCAATCTTTTATGTTAGCAAAGCTCTTCGTGGCCCAGAGATCAGATATTCCGATGCCGAAAAGCTAGCACTATCCCTGGTACACGCCTCCCGAAAGCTAAGACCTTACTTTCAGGCACACCCAATAATTGTGATTACCGACCAGCCTCTTCGACAGATCTTATCCCGACCAGAAACGTCAGGACGTTTAGAAAAATGGGTAGTGGAACTAGCCTAGTATGACCATGATTTTCGCCCCCGAACAGCAGTCAAGGTGCAAGTGTTGGCAGACTTTCTTGTCGAGGAAACGGCCATCATTATAGAACAAAATCAATCAAGAATCGAGACCGAGTTTTGGACTTTGTACGTTGATGGGGCCTCTAACAAGGATGGAGCAGGTTCGGGCCTCCTGCTCATCAGTCCAAAGGGTGAAGAATTTCCCTATGCACTTCGGTTTGGATTCCCGGCCACCAACAATGAAGCCGAGTATGAAGCTCTGATCACCGGACTCAATCTAGCAGCCAAATTGGGGGCAAGGAATTTACAAGTATATAGCGACTCCCAGTTAATCGTCAATCATGTGAAAGGAGAATACGAGGCTAAGGAAGAGCCTGTGAAGAAATACCAGGCTATAGCCAACGATCGATTTAAAGCATTCCGCACCGCTCCTATTGAACAAGTTCCCCGATCCCAGAATCGACGTGCCGACGCCTTTCAAAGTTAGCATCCAACTTCACACACAGTAAGAAGGTACTGGTAGAACTACTGCAGGAAAGAAGCTACGACGCTTTGGGAGTCCAGCCCATTACTCAGAAGGATACCTGGATGGAACTCATAGTATCCTACCTCCGCAATAGAACACTACCGGAGGACAAAACTTTAGCGAGAAGGATGAATTTCCGAGCCACAAGGTACTCGCTCTTCGACAATGTACTTTACAGGAAATCCTTCATCACGCCTTGGCTCAGATGCGTGACCGAAGAAGAAAGAAACTATCTACTCCACGAAATTCATTTAGGAATCTGTGGAAATCATTCAGGAGCACGGACGTTAGCACGCAAATGCAGACTATTCGGCTACTTTTGGCCAACCATGCAGCAAGACGCCGAAGACCTTATCCGCGAATGTAGATCATGCCAAGTACATAGCAATGTATCTCATCTAGCCTCACAACAGATGACACCCACTTGTCGCGGCCTGGCCATTCGACCAGTGGGGCGTCGATCTGGTTGGACCACTACCCCGGGCCCCGGGTAATTTCCGATTCCTCGTAGTAGCGAGTGGACTACTTCACGAAGTGGGTGGAAGGCGAGCCCCTCAACACAATCACCGCAAAAGTTATTCGAAATTCATACGGAAGAATATTGTCTGTAGATATAGAATTCCAAAGGCTTTGATATCACATAATGGAACCCAGTTCGAAGATAAAGGTGTCTGATCCTAGTGCGTAGAGTTAGGAATTTCTCAGCATTTTACCTCAGTAGGCTATCCACAAGCTAACGGACAAGTCGAACAAACAAATAGACAGATCAAAGTCGGCCTAAGGAAAAGGCTCGAAGAGGAAGGAGAGAGTTGGGTGGAGCATCTACCGAACATTCTGTGGGCATACCGAACAACCTCAAACTCAGCCACAGGAGAAACACCTTTCTCCCTGGTTTATGGAAGTAAGTCAGTCATACCAGCCGAGATCGGACTGCCTTCACCAAGGCTTGAGCTTCATGAAAAAACGAGATATGGAAGCGAGATCTCAAACATGCCAAGGACGACTGAGGAAAATAGGGACATAGAATTCATCCGAATGGCGAGGTTCAAGCGAGAGAATCTCTCAATACTATGACAACAAAGTGAAGCACTCATACTTCGGGGAGGGAGATGCGGTCCTCCGGAAACAAAAAGTCAGTAAACAAGGCCCTGAAGGCAAGCTATACCCGAACTGGGAGGGACCATACAAAGTGGTAAAAGTGCATGGAAGGGTGCCTACCAGTTAGCAGATTCTCGGGGGAAAACCGTCCCCAGAAGCTGGCACGCCAACAACCTAAGAAGGTTCTATCCATGAAGATCCCTGCGCTCGGATTCTATCTAGTTGTTATTTATGTACTGTCACTCTTCCATAAAATTGCTATCCTTTATTTATAAAATATATTGTTACGATTTTATGGTTTTTCTTTTTAGGCAAGTCGCCAGTCCGACCTAGCCTTGCCCGTCCAAAAGTCAGCGCCGGCTGACACGACACGTTACGCATTTTAGGCAAGTCGTCGGTCCAATGCGGCCTTGCTCCGCCGAGAAGTCGGCACTAGCGGCCCTGCTCGCCCGCTTATGTAGGCAAGTCGTCGGTCCGAACTGGCCTTGCCCTCACTATTTCAATACAACCCGATTGCGCAATCAATTTTTCAAACCACGCTAGTACGCCATCCCAAAATAATCATGGACATGTCATACTAGGGGGCTACCATATTACCAAATAAATAAAAGAACAAACAAAAACAAAACAACTAAACAATCAAACCAAAAATTTTCATTAATAACTTGACGATTATAAAGTGCAAAATCTATGATCGATAATTAGGGGTTATTCTCTTAGAGGGTACTTCGCTTCAAGATCCACCCCCGCTTGAAACTCTTTCACCCGAACGGAATAGTCTGATTCGGCGTCAGGAGCATACAGGATGGGGTGAGCCAAACTATCGATGGTAAGGTCTGGGTGATGGGCCTGACAATCGTCCACTCCGACGTATAACTAGCCTCACGGCGGGACTCAGCAACCGCTTCAAAGATTCGACCAGGCGAGGAGAATATTTGTAATCACTGACAGCTTGGTCGGAAGCCTCTTGAAGACTAGCAGGGAAAGCTCGAACAGCTACTTCGGCGGACGAAAGCTCTCCCCGAAGTCTTGAGACATGATCCCTTAGCTCGGCTTCTCTCTCCAGATGTTCATTCATAAACTCTTGAAGGCGAACTTCGTATTCGGACCTTAAATACTTAGCACATTACGCTTGTATACGCAAGCGCTCTTCGAGTTCTTGTATTCGGTCGTCTTTTAACTTCAGTTCGAGAGCCCTCTTCTGCTGCTCGGCAGCCGAGCGCGCCAAACGATAGAAGATCTCTTCACCTACGATTGTCCCCTAAAAAATTACAACGTGACTCAGCCAAAGCAAGGTGGATGCTAGGTGTGCGACAAAATAGAATTACCCGTCTCATAGCCGCAAAGCCCGCTTCAGTCAATTCCAGAAGGGGCATCTGAGAAAAATCTTGTGCTTCGTCTGCCGTATGGTGAGATGTGGGGGGATCGGCCCTAACCCTTTCGTTCCGAACCCCAGATCCAGCATCACCGCAATCTTCCGAGCCTAACCCCATGGCAGTTCGGCATTTCTTTTCCCTTCTCTCCCCTGAGCACACATCTTCCGACCTAGAGCAAGAGGATCGGCATACTAGAGGAGTCTCAGGCTCCTCTTCCTCATCTTCATCCTCCTCCCTTTCGTTCACCATTATGGTCGGAGCGCCCACATCTCTTAGAGACTGATGAGGGTCTTTCAGCACGTCATCCTCGAGCTCAGCCAATAGGTTAGCCGTGTGGGGCCCAACGAGCGACCCCACTACCTATACAGTCGAGTGGCGACCTCCGGAAACGACAGCTTCGATCATCTCGGTAGGTCCTAACCCTACTCCAGGATCGGAGGCTAGGAGACCGGCCAAGGACCATACTGCCAGGAAGAAAACACGATTACACACCATCATCGGGCAGCGTACGAAATAAAAACAAACCTTACCTAATTCACGACAGACATCATCCAGAGGATGGTAAGGATCAGGCCCTACGTCGTCCATCCGTGCCGCGGCGATCAGCTCATACGTCAGCTCGCGTAATCTTAGAACAACTCCGGCATTCCGAATGGCATCTACCTTGGTGGAGTCCGGAAGTCGTGGGCACTCGTCCTTTTGTAAGGTGCTTGTGTTCCAACGCCCCAGCTTAGAATCCTCACGATCACGAACAAAGAAGAAGCGCCCTCGCCACGTGCCGTACTTAGGGCCCTCGAGCATCATTTCCGGAACTCTTGATCGGCGAGAGAAGTGGTACCATCCTCTCGGTCCAGGACTCTGGGATAGGCGATAGAAAGATCAGAAAAGGCCCACGGAGAACTGCACCTCGGCTACGCGGCAAAGTACAATGAAACCTATTACGGTCCTAACTCCCGAGGAAGCTAGATGCCGCAGTACATCCACCAGCGCAGGGCATAACGGCAACCTCAAACCCGCTTTTTAAATGGGCCTCATAAACAGCAAAGTACCACTCCAGAGGATGTGAGGCAAAGGGACGAGGCTCCGCGGGAAGCAAGCGAGCGAATTCTTCACGGTTTATCCCGTACTCCCGGCAGATATACTCCACACCGCTTTGCATCAAAGCTGAAGACAACACATGGCTCCCCATGATATCTTGAGTGGCCTTCTGAATTTTATGCCTGAAGGAAGGGTCAAAAGTACATGAGGGTGGCAGCGACGAATGAGTGGTGGATAATGGTTGGGGTGGAACCCAAGGAATCTCTTCAAGGGTCACGGGCACTGGTCCGGGACTCCACGATTATTGCTTCGAACTATGAGTAATTGGCTCCCCCTCGGATAAATTAGACATGTAGGAACGGGCGTGGAAGGAGCGGATAGGGGCGTAATAAGGATGGTTACCCAATGATATCAAGGAAACGTAACCGCAAGCAAAATGACGTATAATAGAACCGAAGGTAACCCCCCACTAACCTCGAAAAACGGTCTCAAGTAGGCAATGACGCCTCGTTTCTGGAAATAGCTATTATGCGTCATAACTAGCCTTGACACCGGGCAATATCCAATTTAATTTCACAAACTTACACTCACAGAGCATCCGTGCCGAGCCACCACGGTAGATCCGAACCGACCAACCCGAGAATCGGCTGGATCAGGGGGCTTATGATCTTTGCCCGGAAAATGGGCTTGCCCACGTGGCACCACTTTAGTAACTCGGCACTTGGTGAAACCGAAGCGTACTTGACTTCTTGGTAACGGGCCACGGGGGCTCGGGTACCCGCTCCGTAACCTCTCGTCCCGGGGCTCGTGTCCGATTCTCGATAGATCGGACATTCTCGGCTCCTATAAATGCGGGAAGGAGCTTTGGACCGAACCTCGGATGATCGGACATTACGGATAAGCTCCCGGACTTGTATGGGTCCATGGCAATAGGAGCTCGGCCATTGCCCCCGACCTCATAGGTCGGTTCCAATGGTACGGTTTGATTCGGCCGGGACCCGTCCTTAATCTTGTCCTTCACGCGTGTAATAATCAGATAACGGCAAGAGAATCTTGAGCTGTAAAGGCTCCAATCTTTATCCCCTAATACGAATACTTGAATATCATAATTATCTCCTAAAATCAAGGAGATTTACTAAACATAATCTTTTCCTTGGGGAACACGTTGATTAGTGTCCATCATGGGCACGCTACACACTAACTACAGGGCACAAGCCCTACATATAAACTATCCCTAAGGAACTACGAAGACTTGATTCCAATTTTCCGAGTTGGATACGTAGGCGGCTTGAGAAACAACATCTCAAGTGCGTCTAAAATACCTAAAATACTTCCCCCGGTTTTTACTCTTCGGATCTTGGAGTTTCTCCAGGACCACTACCAAGAGTGATAGCCACTAAGGAAGAAGGAGACGAGTTTTGGATCGTCATTCATGAACATCAATTTGATGTATAAACATTAATATATATTTGACTTAATCTTGGTGTTTGATTTATAAGTGCTTGAACTTGTTATTATGCTTAATGATGATTGTAAGTGTATGGACATCATATTTGATGTCTAAAAATCAATATCATGCTTATATTGATTGTGTTTGATGATCTTTATAAGTGAACATACATTAATTATATTTTAACGTAAGTTTATTATATTGTTTAATGATGAATATGAATAATTGACCATCAATTTTGTTGTAGTGTAGTGTTTGACGATGATTATAATCAATAAAGACTAATATGTGGTTTTTTTACGAAGAAAGAAACGACCAATATGTGGTTTATTTAATTAATTATAGTGTTTCATGATTATAAATTGTTGAACATCAATGTGATGTTCGTTTAAGTGCAATATAGATTTTTAAAATGTTGATTATAAGTGATTGAATATCAGTTTGATGTCTCATTATGTTCATTATATACTTTAGTGCCGCTTTTAAGCGATTGAATATGAATATGATGTATATTTAAGCTAATTATAGTGGTTGATTATGTTTATTAACTACTGAAGATAAATTTGATGTTCGTTGAAGCTTATTACAACACTTAATGACGAGTGATAGTGTATGAAGATCAATTTGAAATAATATGGTCTTTATTTGAAATCAATCAAGTGTTTAATGATAATTACAAGTGGTTGAATAATAAATTAATGTTCATTTAAATTTAATATAGCGTTTGATGATGATTATAACTATTTTAATATCAATATGAAATTTATTAGAGTTAATTATGACTTTTGGAGATGATTATAAGAGATATATGTGTGTGTATATATATACATATATGATGCTTATTTTACTTTATTACGGTGTTTAATATTGATTATAAGTTGAATATCAAATTTGGTGGATATGATGTTTACTTGGTTTTATTTATGAGGTTTGATGATTATCATAAGTGATTGACTATTAATATAAATTAATATAGTTTATAATTAAGCAAAAAAATATAATCTATAATTAAGTCTGTTATATCGTTTAATGATGATGACATACGATTGCATGCGACTGAAGTTGTTCAAGTGGGAAAGAGGATCAAAATAAGCGGCCTTGTTTTTATAATATATATAATAGACGAGGCAACATTTATAACAAATATATTTGTTAGCCTGGTGGTGAGTTGGTTGATTGTAGAGATTTCGGTCATGGGTTCGAATCTATTTCATTATATTTTATTTTGTAATGTTTTTGCTTGTGTGCAATATAAACAACAATAATAATAATAAAAAGTAGAGTTTAAAAAAATAAAAATAAAAAAGAGAAGAAGCAGGCAACCAGAGGAGAATGGTAAAGAAGAAACAAAAGTAAGGGCATATTTGACTTTTGAAAATAGCTTATCTAGATCATTATCCCAAAAAAAATTCTACTCACACCCTATCCATTACTCACGCAGGTTGAAAATTCGAAACTCAAACACCCTCCCCCCACGCAGATTTCCACGCGTGCATGGATATCCATGGATACATGATCTCACTCAAAACTAAGCATCTTAAATAGTCACATATTTTGAAGAATCAAGTCTTATTGGCATCTCAAAAAATACATAGGATACATTTTCATAAAAAAAAATTGTACTAAAAGGTACAACAAAAATTATTTTTAACACTTCATTTTAAAATTTTGTTTAGCAAAAACGTCAACCGATTGATGTTGTTATACAAATTAACGTCATTGATGTTAACGTTACTTTTGAATTAACATCTCAACCAAAAACTTAAGCTAATGGTGAAGTAGATTATTAACATCTTATACACTTTAATACGCTCTCTCAAGTATGGGTCATCTCTCACAACGCTTACACAATCTTAAATACTTTAGCACGCCCCTACTTCAACTTTGCCCTCAAATGTGGGCCAACCCCTCTTGCACGGGCCATCTCTCCCAACACTTCCACGGGCCATCTCTCCCGACACTTGAACGGGTTATCTCTCTCGATATGTATTTGCACAATAAAAATGGGGAAAATAATGTTGACGGCATGGCTTGATCCCGGGCCATCTCTCCCGACACACGCCCCTACTTCAACACATACCCTCGCCCCTCAAGTGTGGGTCGGCCCCCTCAAGTGTGGGTCATCTCTCCCAACAATTTCTTGGCACGGGTCATCTCTCCCAACACTTGCACAATATAAATGGGGAATACTTGCCTTTGGCATCTCTCTCAACACATGCACGGGCTATCTCTCCCAAAACTTGTGCACTATAAATGGGAAATATAATGTTGACAACAAGGTTTGATCCCAGGTCATCTCTCCCAACACTTGCACAATATAAATGAGTTATATAAATGGGTTGCACAATATAAATGGGAAAAATAATGTTGACAATAAGGTTTGATCTCGGTCATCTTTCCCAATACTTGCACAATATAAATGAGTAATATTTGCACGGGTCATCTCTCCCAACACTTGCACACTATAAATAAGAAAAATAATGTTGACAAAAAGGTTTGATCTTGGGTCATCTCTCCGAACACTTACACAATATAAATGAGTTATATAAATGGGTTGCACAATATAAATGAGGAATATAATGTTGACATCAAGGTTTGGTCCCGGGTCATTTCTCCCAACACTTGCACAATATATCTGGGGAAAATAATATTGACAGCAAGATTTGATCCCATTACATACGGCTCTCATACCATGTTGGATTACCATATCTTCCGAAAGCTTAAGGTTTGGTGGGAGATAGATAATTAACATCTTATACAATTTAACAATTACCTATCATTGTCACTTTGTGTGGCGTGCATTTAATTCACAAAACGTCTATACAATGAAACTTGTTTCTCTTGAAAAAATAATACAAAATTGTGGTGTCGTGTAGTATTTTATATGGTGCTATTAAAATGTATGTTCATATTCTCAAATGTCGAAGTAATAATTGCTTATTTATGTCTATGATGATTTTGAGACATAATAAAGTACTACCTACGTTTCTAAAATATAAGTCATTTTACACTTTTTAATTTATCTCATAATATAAGTCATTCTACATTACCAATGCAACACTTATTTCTCCTTTTTCTATCTTACTCCTAATTTATTATGAATCCAACAATTTTTCATTACTCAACAACTATTGCATTAATGATAGTCAATGGGTATTTAAGACATTAAACTTCAAATTAATGACATTCAACCACTATTTTATTCTGTGTGAAAATTCCTAGGATGACTTATATTTTGGACGGAGGTTGTAGGTGTACACGGTTCGGTTCAGATCGGTTAGTGGCCGTAACCAAATTTTCGGTTAATTGAAAATCCGAACCGTTTGTAAAAGAAAACCGAACCGAACCGAACCGAACTAACCGGTTCGGTTCGGTCGGTTAACCGAAAAACCGAAATGAAATCAAAAGTAAATAATCAGAGATAACCGAACCGAACCGAACTGAAATAACCGGATGATTAACCGAAATAACCAAATTTCATCCAAATTATAAAATTACAACAGTTTGATTCACTATATGATTATAAACGGTTTGGTTTTTTCGATTGGTTTCGGTTCGGTTTCGGTTTGGTTTTCGGTTCAGTTTCGGTTCAGTTTTCGGTTAGGTTCGGTTTTCGGTTCGGTTCGGATAATTTACAGCACTAACCGTAACCGAACCGAAAATTTTTGTTTTTCCATTTTTGAAAACCGAAAACCGAACCATAGCACTTATTAACCGAACCGAACCGAACTACCCTGGTTCGGTTCGGTTTTCGGATTATCCGTGTACACCACTAGGAGGTAGTACATATTACATATATACATTCGAATGTAATTTATTATAAGGTTTATTGTCAAAAAAGACAATTTGAACATAGAAATATGTGAAGAGGATATTGGAATATTTTTATGGGTAAAAAGACATATCCACTGCAGCAAACAGTGGATTTCAGGTCAGTTTCACTACAACAAATAGTGGATTTGGAGTTATAAATAGGAGATTTGTCCTTATCACCCAATTTACATTTCCATTTAAAACATTACGATTCCTATTTTTCCTCTCTTTTTTGTCATTTTAAACCACTCTCCCTTTATTATATAGCGGGTTGGGTGGGTATTACCGTATTATGATGGGTATAAAATAGACATTCATACCTTACCCTACCCACGGTGGGTTTTGAAATATCAAATTCATACCTACCCTACCCTTAAACATACTAACGGGTAGGGTAGAGTGGATATCCATTGGGTTGGAACAAAATTCTTATCCCTATTATTGGTTTCTATTACTGTTAGAAACTAAGATGTGTAAAGAAACAAAATTGCATTGTTGATTTTTATTACACTTGACAACAACAACAAATAAAAAAATTAAGAACAAGAAGAAGAAAACAAAATATGTACAATAAGTTCCAAAGGAAAAGAAAAGGCCAAACCCCTCCTACGCCCACCCGCAGAAAATTAAACCATTTTTCCCATTTCCAAGAAATATCATTCATCATGCTCACTATGAAGAAATAATGATATGGAAAATATTATATCCACAACAAAAAAAAATTACATTTTAAACTATTGATTATTATTAAACCATAATCTATCAGTGAGTAATGCATCATAATACAGTTAAACCTCGATAAAATAAATATCTTCGGGATCAGAGAAAAATATATGTTTAGTGAGGTTATTTATTTATCGAACATTATTTTAAACCCTTTACCTAAGTCGGGATCGGAGAAAATTATTCATTTAACGAGGTTGTTCATTTATCGAATATTTATTTATCGAGGTTTAGCTTGTATATGACATAAGATGCGTTGTGTCTTACTTTGGTGTATATTTCATCGTCAACATATTATTACCCGAAAGAAATCTTTACAATACAATAACATACCCAATAGTTTTATTTTCTATTCAAAATAACATATACAACAATTTTAAAGTTTGGAACAATACTGTTAAGTTGGGATCATGGATAAAAGCAACAAAAGTATCATCTCCTACGACCAACCACGTTAAGTCAAGACTACGGATCTTTTGTGACAATTAAATGCACAAAACGGCAACGTTTTGGTTCTTTTTTTAAACATTGGATCTAATAAAATGTCGTTTTAATTCAGCCCTCCCTCACAGCAGGTGCTATGATACCCTTACTCAGCGGCAGATCTTCTCTCATTTAGTCAAGGGTTGTATCTCGTTGATTACACTTTTTTTTTTTGGTTAAGTGTAAAAAATGTATTAAACCAAGGTACGCAAGAGTACAAGACACTTACATCCTAAACAGAGAAAACTGGGGTCATATGAGAAACCTCACAGAGCTTATCACAGGACAATGACACAACATTGGCTGAGTAAATAATTTATCTTCAAAAGAGTGTTCAAAGAAACAACTCTAAGAAACCAAAATTATAAACTCAACCAACTTGAGCCTCAGGTGCATACACCACAAAAATCCACAATCAAGAGGAACATTGTTGATAAAGAGAGGTATATGCACCTGGAAAACATCCTTACGTGTACAAAATCCACCAGAATTGTCTATGCCAGTCCCAGGGCACATGAAGCCAAAAGATGACCTCAAAAACCCACCAACAAGCACAACCACAAAATCATTGCCCAAACATCATGGGGCCAAAAAACCAAAAACCATAATACAAAGATACAATCATCATCATAATTAATTGTTCTTTCCCTTCTCAAACACTTTGTTCTGCAAGTGAGAACCCTCATTCAAACCTAGTAGTACCAGAAGGAGTTGAAGCAGCCAAACCATCAGCAGCAGAGTTTGAAGATCTCAAAGAGACAGCATTATTTAATCCAGTAGAGCCAGAAAAGGGAGCAGATTTAGTGCTCTTTCCGGCGCAACGAGATTTTTGTGACCTCGAAAGAGACAACACCAGATTTTTCGTTGATTACATTTAGTAATATGCAAGGAGTGTGGAGGGAAAGAAAAATAAACTAAAATTAAACATAAATTTTTATGTTGTTATTTAAGTTGTGTGTTGGACCTCCGCATTCTCTTAAAACATGTTGTATAAGAACTAGGACAATGATACATTAATAGGATGTTTGTTACCAAGAAATGGAATAGAATGGAATAAAATCATAGAAATGGAATGGAATAAATTCACTACATTCTTGTGTTTGGAATATAAAAGAACAAAATAAAACAAATTATAGTACGGCGAGGTAATGGATTACGGTTGGGTGGGACGGGGTAGGGTATGGTGCATAAGGAAGAATAGGGTGGGGTAGCCCTACCCCCACCACTTTACCCACCACACCACTCTACCCTACTATACCCACCTTTTCCTTACCTAACACTCACCTTACCAATCACCTCGGTGCACCTTACCTCATTACCGACCCTACCCCAACCTACTCTACCACCCACCTACCTAACCTACTTCACATTAACCTACCCCATCTTACCTTACTACAATACCTTAGCTTTCATACTTTACTCTACCTAACCAAATGATCCGCGTTCAATGCACAACTACTAGCAATAGGACTAGGTCTATCGTAGCGAGTACTAGCAAATCAAGGTCGAATCCCACGAGAGATTCGTAAAAGCACAAATTAATCAAGATTGAATGTCACGAATACGGTGCATGACCAATGAACGGTGTAAGAATAATAGCAATGGTAACGATGAACACACAAGATCATGCGAGTTTAGCACGAGATCACAAGAGTTTATAAAGCATTAGTTTAATTATGAGTGATTAGTTATTTCCCCCAATTTATGAATTGATCTACCCCGTGGTGAATTTTAGATCTTTAACGACTATTATTACGTTACTTCCATGGGACGGACGGTAGGTGCCTATTTGCAATTAACCTCTTTCGTTGGTTGTATTAATTCACACGCAATAAGACCTAGGGATAGCTTGACGGCTCAAAACCTAAAACCTCCTAAGCGACCATCGTGGCTTGACTAGCACGTTCCTAAGGATCAATCTCGACTATGTCCTAACTAGCACTTCACCTTGCAACTCCTTCATGCTAATTTACGATAATATGCAAATAGTTGATCAGGCTAAAAACACGTAAATTAAATTTATAGATCAGACGTAGCTGGCGCCGATTATCATGAACTAGGATTTACTAGGTATTCAGATCTAGCGATAAACACCGTCACAGATATTAAGAATGCAACCACTATTTCATGATTTCTTCACCAACGAATCAGATTTAAACATAGATGGGTAAATAAACTAACAACTACATAACAAAACTAAATTAAACAATCAATCCATACTAATCACACAAGAACAACGACTGATATACATCTAGGAAAAGACAGAAAATCATACCCCCGAAGATGAGCGCGATTTTTACGCGAGATCTCTCCACTAAGAGGCGAATCCGTCAAATCCGTGACTAGAACTCATAAAGAAAATAAATAAAGAACTAAAGAACTTTTTATTGCATAGAACTTGTAATATTCAACGTACAATGATAATGAGCCGGATGCCTCTTTATTTATTGCTAAATCAACCGACTTAGAAACACTAGAACTACCCGTCATCCAAGAAAACGCATTGGCTTACGGAAATCTCAAGGCTGCGGTGCACCTCCCGCATCTACGGGGGCATTTTCGTCTTTTCCGTTCTACCGACTTAAGCGAATGTCTGGAATACCCTAGGCTGCATTCGACCTATCCGGTCCAACATCCATCTTCAACACTTGGCCCAAATCTCGTTACCTGAAAATAGTCCAATCAAGCACAAAATAATACCGAATCGGGGAATATAAACATGAAATGCAAATTACTCGACTATTGAACCCAACACATACCATTCTACTCAATTGGTTCATATAAACGGCCTAAAACTACTACTTTTAGCTTAGAATGGGTGAAATGTTGATGCCGTAAGGTGTATCATTTTGAGCGTCATCACAAAATCCTACCTTTACTACCTACCTTACCTACCTTACGCTATCTCACCCCCCCTATCCTACTCATCACCTCGTCTTACTATATCCTACCCACCACCCATCTACCTCACCCCACCCACCCTACCTTACCCCACCCTATCCTACCCCATCGGCTTCACCTCACCCAACCTCACATTATTCTTACCCACCACCAAAGCGATTTTTCGACTTTCATTTGATTTCATCTCATTCCGTCCAATTTCATAGGGAATGACAATTGTCGTTTTTCAATCCATTGGAATAAAATTTCATTCTATTCTATTACCTTATAAACATACACAAACATTGGAATGAAATAAAAAATGATTTGTCAAAATGTGACTTGATCCTACATACGGTGGAACTAGTGCGGGATCGGCTAAGAATGATGGTCTCACGATCATGAGTATTCAAGCCTGGGATGTCGGTGGGTGAAGTGCGGTGAGTTTCATCTGTCGGCGAGTAGTACGCGAGTCTTGTTGAATCTTGCTTTGAGTTACGCATACGGTATACTTGGTTACACAGTTGGTGGAGTCAGTAGTGATGGGACCCACATATGGGGCATTTATGGGAATTCCGATAGTAACATAATGGAGGTTAAGGTTAAAATTCCTAGGCTATAAATACCCAATTGTAATCAATGTAAAGTGTGTGAGTCCTCTAGAATTTCCGTGCATGATAAAATATCTCCGTTTTGTCTATGGAGTAGTCGGCACAAAGCCGGAAACCACGTTAAATCTCTGTGTTCTTCTTGTTTCTGTGTTTTGTAAGTTGCCAGTAATCCTTTGCGTATGAATTGTTATCTGTTTGTTCTTTCTTGGTTGAGTAGATTTCGCTATCCTGTCATAACAAACTAGTATTAGAACCGGTTGCAGGGAATGCGGGTTGAACGAGTTGATCTCACCATGACCGTGACCGGTGCTAGGAATTTGCGATCAAGGGTATGTTCTTTAGAAAGAAGGATGTCGGCGAGATAACATAAATATTGACAAATTTACGGGAAGAAACGAGTTTCGGTCTGTGGAAGATCAATATACGGGCCTTGTTGAAACAACAAGGGTTGTGGACTCTATCCGGTAAAGGGATGCAAGTTCCGATAAGATGGCTAGTACGGAGGAGAAAGCACATTCATGTTGTGCTTGTCGATGATGTTATCATAGAGGTTCTTTGAGGAAGACACCGCAACCAAGTTATAGTCGAGCTAGAAAGCATGTATATGACTAAGTCATTGACCAACAAGTTGTTATTGAAGCGAGAGGTACATTTGCTTTGAGGATGCATGAGAGGACTCGGTGAGAGATCATCTTGATCAAGCGAACACAATATTGTTGGATTTAAGGAATATTATTGTCAAGATTGAGGATAAAGGTGCAACTCTAATCTTGTTGGTATCATTACGGCACCATATGAGAAGTTTGTGTAGTCCTTCATAGTTAGGAATGATACAGTGGCTTTGGAGGATGTAAGGTCATCTTTACATGCCGGGGAGATGAGACATAAGGAAGCGGGGGGCGGTATGCGGCGATACGGTAGTAGTCGGCGGCAGTAGTGAGAAATGGCATGAGCAGTCTGGAAAGAAAAAGTCCAAAAATATGGGGTCTAAAGGTCCTAAGTCCACATATTTCTACAATTACTGTAAGGAGCGGGGACGTTGGAAGTCCAATTGTCCAAAGAAAAATAAGCGACGGGGAGAGCGGTTCTATAATAGGCTGCTATGGCGGTGAGCATGACTCGGATAAGGACGTGGTCTAGTGGCGGGGAATCATTACATTATAATGATGTGTGTATTGTGGACTTTGGGTCAACATATAATATTTTCCCACACGAAGAGTGGTTTTTTACTTATGAGCGTCTTATTTCTATGGCAAATAGCAAGGTCTACAAGATAGTGGGGATTGGCTCGGTACAAGTGAGGACGAGAGGATGGTAGATTATGAACAACGAAATATGTGAGACATGTTCCATGGATGACCAAGAATTTGGTATTTCTTAGTCTACTTAGACGACAAGGGGTTCAATTTCTAGAGTGAAGGTGGAGTCTTTGAATGTCTACAAAAATTCGGTTGTGGTTCTCGGGGGAGTCAAAAGAGGAACCTTGTACATTACGGGAAGGCTCTGCGTATGCAGGTCTGCGATGTGGCATCTGCGAGGTTCGATCACTGGTGACCAAGCTATGGCATATGAGGCGGGTCATATAGGTGAAAGGGGAGCGGGTTCTTTCTCGGGGTGATCTTCTTGGGAGATACAAGGTCAAGCATATGGACTTTTGTGAGCATTTTGTGCTTGGGAAGCTTCATAGGGAAAGTTCTCAAAAGGGGTACACAACACAAAATCATCACTTGATTATATCTATTCGATTGTTTGGGGCCATCAAAGGTGGAAACATTGGGCGGTCACAGATATTTTTTGTCATTCATAAATGAAAATTCAAGAAATGACTTGGGTGGTGATGATGAAGCACAAGAGTGAGGCATGAAATTGTTTCAAGTAGTGGAAGGCTCTAGTGGAGAATCGGACGGGGAAGAAGATCAATATGCTTCGTACGGATATTAGTCCGGAATTCTATTTGAGTGCGAGTTTGGTACATTCGTAAAGATGAGGGTATTTAGACATCACACGGTCGGGAATACACCTCGGCGAGAATGGTGGTTGAGAGAATGAATCAAACTCTTGGATAGAGCAAGATGCATACATTCTAATCTTTGGTTTGTCCGGGAGATTTTGGGTAGAGGCTGTCAGCACATCCTGCTTCTTAATCAACATAGAGCCTCATAGAGGGATCAATCTCAGTACACCGTTTGAGATGTGGTCAGGAAAGCCTCCTGACTATTCAATTCTAAGCATTTTTTGGAGCACGGTATACTTGTTAGTAATACCATCCGCAGCGGAAACGATTTAGGGATCTAGATCTATAAATTACACGTAATTAAATAACTAGATCATCTACAAGGGAGTTGTAGAACATACCTCTTGGATCTCTAAATCCAAGTAGAAGAGCCGCAATAGAAATAACAAACGAAGATGTGAAGAGCACCACGATCTTCCGTACGTGTGATTCAAGCAACTCCCGATGGAAGGAAATCCTCGTCTCCAATCCTTCCGATATGCTACCCGGAAAAATCTCCAAGATTTTCCCTCTTATTCCCCTTGGCCGAAATTTTTCCTTCTCCTCTCTAAGAGGTGAAGTCGAAAATTTGTGTGTGTGTTTAGACTTGGGAGAACTCTCTTTATATAGCAGAATAATCATTGTCCTCCAAGGATTTTATTATTCCAAATAAATAAATTCAATAAATAAAGATAATTCCATAATATTCTAGAACAAATCTAGAATAATATTTATCTTTATTTCTTACCATAAATATTTATCCAATAAATATTTTATGCACATGTTTCTTGTTCAAAAAATAAGCCTAGGTCGAAATTTACTTCCTTGTGACCTAGTCACAATTAATTTTCGACTAACACACTAATTTGGGCCAAGATTATGAAAAATGCCTTTTTCACATATTTAATTATTTAGCCTAACTAATTTAATAGTCTTCTAAACAATTAATTCACATATCGTTTTAATTAAAGTCCAACAAGAACTAAATTAATATTATTAGGATTCGACATCCGAGAATAGCTATGCTATATAGGAGGCACGTCAGGGACCATGGACTAATAATCAGCGGCTCCGATAAATCAAATAAATAATTATCTTACGAACAGAATAATTATATTCGATAAATCAATCACAGTAATATGCCACCATAATCCCGTGACTGCACTCCTCCGATTATAAGATTATATTTATCTCCTCACGAAAATGATAATAAGCGTCCATTGATATAATCATTACATATGGATTAATCCTCCGTATGTTGTTCATTCTAAATCGGGAAGTTACCGTTGACCCTTTTTAGAACCTCTTATCCTTATTTACCATTAACCCCTAGTGATCAACTAATTCATATAACTCTTTGGTAGCTAATCGGTGTAATATGAACACCATGGATCGATCGGTTTCTAGGATTAACAAATAAGGGAAGCTGTCTATCTACTTCCATAAATGGAAGGAATGGATTCCGTATACGTGATAACACGGACTACTCACTCAATCCGGTACAATGCCAAGATGGGGTAATTCGGATCACGGACTCGGTGTAATCCTTAACCGTCAAGTCAAACCTCATGCTTGATTCAAGTAGTTGTTGTGATCACCTCGGGATTAAGATATATCCATAAATATGATCATCCATTGATTCGATAAGACTTCTCGATCACGGAATTATATCGTGAACTCTAATCAAATCGGTCCGGCCCTATATGATATATCTATCATATATAAATGCCCCACTAGGTTCTCTTAACCGAAAGTCCGGATAAGACAATCACACCTATTGTGTTCTAGGCGCATTAATAGCACGTTAAAGGAGAGACCCGATACTCTCGATTAACTTCACTACGGGCTAATTGTATTTTAAGTACATCTTCACTAACTCAATCCTCCCGTGTATATCCCGTACAACGAGTTAAGTGATTACATAAACATTATACTTACGGTTTTCTATAGTGTAAATACTATTGTCACATCGGTGAATATGAGAATAATAAATATGAATAATAATGTCAATTCATTTATTAAATAAAACAATTACAAAATTGTCTTTCGGGCATTACACCTAACGATCTCCCACTTGCACGAAAGCATGTGATTAATTGTTTTAGAGCACACCTTATTATTTAAAATTACAGCAAACTACATCTCCCACTTGCTCTAAAGCAATGGAGACCCATCCCGTATTTTAGTACCCACAAAACATATCATAACCATTTCAGATTCCAAAGTACACTCCGAGTATGCCGTCGTAGGATAGGTCAGTGACTCGGGGAGCACCTATATCTGAATGTCATGGGTCTTAATGATCAGTCAGGTTGTCGGCTTGAGACGATCCGTAGAATCGAAACGTCGCCGGTCCATCTAATCATGTGGTACTTTCCCAATATGCTCTTGAACTCAAGTGATTTCGGAAATCCTTATAAGCTACCCCTTCATCGTTTGCACAATGATGTGGTATCGGCTTTCCAAATCTAGAATCATTTCCAGATATGAAAGGAAATCCTTAAGCTATATCGCCTCTCTCGCTACTACAAAAGCCGCTAATCACCCAACTAGTTAAAGTCGAGTTGGCGTTGCTGGATTCCTCCAGGCAATAGCTTTAACACAAGAGTAAACACTGAGCCCGAGATCGACTTAACTATCATCCTCAATCTTACTTAAAGTCAAAATCAGTGTGTCACACATATCCAAGTTCACACATGAATATGCTCGCATATTATTCCTCGTTCTCTCAAGATACTAAAGGACATGCTAAACTTGCTTTGTTAACCGCCGAATCTAAGATTCGATCAAAATTGACGTTCAATAACCTGACCATCTCTTGCTAGAAAGAGAATCTATCCTATTTCTCTTTATCCGAAGATTTAGAGAGTCATTCCTGAGGCATAGGGTAGAACTTCCTCGTTGAATGTTGCATACACAGATGCATCATCTTAACCAATAAGATGGATGGGAAACTAATGACTGATTCTAGTGAATTCGACCGAATCAAACTCTTTAGAATGTTGTCCAAATCTCTGTTGCAGAGAATTGTGGCATTGTCAGATTCTGACTTCAGATAACACACCCATGTTGATTCCAACTGGTGCAGTGTTATCCTTCACAAACACTAATATATGTATATATTCACTACTGTACTAAAATTGATATCCAGTCAACAAAAGACCTATCAATATTCTGGTCAATGCCACATATTTTAGAAACATGTGACTTATAATGACCAAGAGGTTTCTTGTTATCCACAAAGGACATAAGCCTTGACAGTCGTCCTGTCATAGGTTCTTAAGCGAAGACCCTTCTGTTCCGAATGAATCTAGATTCCGTTTGTTTGGCAAGAAAAGTCTCAGGGAATCACCCTATTTTACGCTTTTGAACGAAATCAAGAATTACTAAGTGGTAAGAGAGTCCAAGGTCTGATTGACTCTCTACTTCTTAGGGAATTACCCCAAGACCACTCAAGCTTTGCTCTGAAAGATAAACTTTGCTATTCATTCTACTCTTTTCCGTGTAGATCCAATTACTCCCCCTTTGGGCACGAGACGCTCGGGTGGTTCTACAAGAGTATGAACGAGAACATGGAGTACCAAACTCCATTCACGGGGTTATGGCTATGAAACCAACCTCTATTATCGAGAATCTATACGGCTCACAAAGAGCCATAGGTCATCGATCAAGCACTTTGTAGACCATAAAGTCCGCGAGAACCCATAATGGGTAATGGATAAACCATACTCCCACTATCTTCTTGGTGGATCGAAATTCGATTTAGTTCGGTAGTATTTAGTGTCATCACCAACAACCAATCTTGGATGTGGTTTGATCTAATCGGTAAGTAACTACCAGAGTATCCGTACTCCAAGAATCAAGGTTTGTTGTTCATAGACTCTATCGAAAGGATGCAACGGCATAAGCTGTCCCTTACGATGTCAAGAATCGATAACGAACCTTTCTCTCAATTCTTCAAGATATATCACGATTTGGTCACGACCGAACGTGTACGCAAAATTCCTAGTCCTACCATCAAGCATCATGTGCTAAATGCTTATATTGACGGAATTTGGGTGAACCGAATCCACTCATTATCCGTTAATTCCAAAGCACATTCTAGGTAGACTTCTCGGTTCTACGTTTCAATGTAAACCGTTATTTCACTTCCAATATCTTTATTGAGTTAAGCAGTGTATTGTAGCACATCTACAACTATGTAAAGTAATTCAACGGTTTCTCCCTTAGTGAAAGCATTTCACTATGAGGCAGGTCGAGCATCAGTCCCTAGGACTATGAATGGCCTATTCCAAGTATAGAATACTCTATCTCTGTTGAAAACGAGAGAAACCTCAAAATATTTTGGATAAACTTACCGGAGTGTTTGAATAGTTATCGGACAAGAAGTCACTTTACTCGGAAGCTCCATCTAGCTTGTATCTTTCATCGGACCCCGAAGGTCGTCATGAACAAGCTATGTTACTTCTTTATAACCATTATCCTTTCCCGATTGAAAGGAAACTTAGTCATTGAACCTTTGAGACAATATAACAAGACTGGGAGAAAGGAATCATCCAGTGCCAGTCTTCACGTCTTGTCTTTTAGGGACTATGCACTAACTATGGAATATGAAGAAGCGTTTATCTAAATATAGAAACTAATTTCTTTTAATAGTTCTTAAGATGTGTTATGTATACATATTTCAGTAGTTCTTAGTGGTTTTTGACTTTATCAAACAAAAGTCCGAGTCTTGGATTCGTACTACAAATGGTATATTCACTTTACATAAGACAAACAAATTATCGAATAGAAGGTAAATCCATTCGTTCCAACGAATCTTAAACCGAAAATAAATTTTCCGCGATATCCAAGGATTGAATCCGAGATTCATTTCCTTATATCACTCTCACTATTCTAGCTAAAATTAAGCGCCGTTGTTTACTCTTTTAATCGTTAAATGCATTGCTACCTTGTTCTTCCAAAGAACTTAGCTTGAGAAAATCGCCAAGGATTTATAGGTTGGTGATCCAAAATCACTGTCCTTATCCTATGATTTTCATTTAATTAATTTTCGGTTCATCCTTAAAGTTTTATCAGTTTAGATGACTAACACTTTTAGACATATTCTCCCATTCTTGACTTTCCGTGAATGGAAACAGTCTTGAACCAGCGGTTCGTTTGAGTAGACACTACTCTTGAACCGTGGGATGTCTATTTCGAGTGTTACTCGTCGGGACTTCTCGGATTTTTTAATATACCAGAAAAAACAACAAATCATAACATTAAAGCTCCCACTAGTTTATCGGTTCCAAATACCGTCTAACGAGCAATGTTTTATTTTTATGATTTTCCGATTTTTTCGATTAGAAAATCTTTCGTACATAGTTCGAATGTTTCCAGAAAAACAACAAATCATAGAACTCCCACTAGTTCATCGATTCCAAATATCGTCCAACTAGTGACATTTCATGACTTTCCGGTTTTTCAATTAGAACGGCTACGTGTGTAGTCAGTTATACTTTTCTAATGTTCTAGAAAAACAACAGATCATAAAGCTCCCACTAGTTCATCGATTCCAAATATCGTTCAACTAGGAACACTTCATGTTTTTCCGATTATTCAATTAGAAAATTACTTGTGTAATCACTACACACTCAAAATTCACTAGAAGAATTTCAAAGTCCGAAATCACCTTTGATCAATCTAAGTTTGTCTCCCGTTTGACACGAATGACCTTTAGTGACATACCTTTATGTCACTTTGGTTTTAAAAGGCTTAAGAGAAAATATCTCTTTCGAAAAATAATTGCATTATCAATTAACTAGTTCAACGTCCTAGTTACTTTCCACTTTTTAACGAAGTCAATACTAGTCAATTATTAATTTTTAAGCAATTTAGTAAGGGATAATACTGTAAATAAAATGACATATATTAATTCAAGTTTAACACTACTATATTAGTTTATTTTAGGAATTGTAAACTAAAATTAATTCTACTCTACCATTCCAAGGTTTTAACCTCGCATCTCAGTGCCGCCTTAGGGTAGGTCAAAGAGATGACGGTTAAATCGAGACAATCTCATCAATGAATAACTTGTGAGAATCGAACATCCCACGAGAATCGAACATCCCTTAATTCATTGACTACCTTCCTTTTTTAGCCTAGATATTATCAAGAATATCCTTTATGAGTGTGGCCTACTATATCGGATCTCTTAGGTACGCCCCGAGTGTGCCGTCTTAGGATAGGTCAGTGACCCGACGAGTACCCGGAAATCCTATCCTTTCGGAGACCAAGCCATGAATGTTGATAGGGGTGAACACCATCCTTAGGGGGACAAAATCAAAGCGCCGCGAGGCGTCACCCTTCTCTCACTTACTTGTATCTATAGTAGAGGCTGTGGGGTTGTTGTGTCGCCTCCCCCGCTCCCACTCAATATTTTGGAAGTGGTGGTGGGTTAACTAACCACGTCTTTTTGATGTTAACATAAAAGCACATCAAATCAAGGATTCCGAATGGTGTCGGTAACGTAGGCAAGCCTACCCGTCCTATTCGTTGGAACATATGTGACAGTCGGACGAAATCGGGTCAAGAGAGCCACATTGAGATAAGAAGGAATCACCCCTCCGCTCGCCGGTGTAGCTTAGTCTTGCCCGACCCCCGTGCATACATCACACTAGGAGGGTTATGTCGGTCGAGCCAAGCTCAGTTGACCACCCAACCTATAGGCGAACCATTTTTATCCAAGATTTATTGTTCTTTTACCATCATTCAATCTCGTAGACACTACGAATCGAAAATGTGATCTCGTTTAGGCTTTTAAGGCGGTTCACCGAGAACACAAACCGAAAGAGCTAACGATTTCATAACCCGTCCTCGGATCTTTAATTAGTTACTAAATTAATTAATTACCACGTATTAATTAAATTTCAACTAATTACGTGATTTTGTATACATGCCTATTTTAATTACCAAAATTAAAATTCTACATGTATGCATGGAGTGGATTTATGATATGATGCATGTCATGGCAATTCCGATTTTATATCTATTTTATGATCAAACACATAAAAAATAAATTGCGGAAAATTTAAACACCGAGATGGATCGTTGGTACCCCCGTATCTAATCTATCAGAAAAAATTAAACAAAACCCTAACTAGGGTTTACTACTTTCTAACAAAATCTGCAGCTGTCCAAATTCTTCGATGATCGGGAAACTAAACGAACTTGGATCGTGACGAAACTTTCCAGATCTGTTCTTCACTCCTAGGGCTTCAATATGGACGGTTGGATCGGAGCTTTGACTTGTCAATTTTCTCCAGTGAGCCGCTCAACTTGCTGCTGGATCTGACTTTTACAGCAGTGCCTCAAAGACTTCCCGAGGCCGATCGGGAATCGAGATGAATCCCGATCGACCTAAAATTTTTATGCCACGTCCAAAACTCCATATTTATCGATCTGACTGGTTGGATTTTCGTTTTAACGGTTCAAACTTTCCCAGAAATTCGAGGAAGTCACAGGTAGGGTTTCTGTGAATCCTGCGTTTTTCTGTTACAACAGCTTCTTTGCAGCAATGAACGGATATCAAAACGAACTCCGATCGTCGCGAAATTTTGTGGAATTGTTCATCATCTTCCAATATTGATTCTGACCGGAGGGATCGTCGTTTCAACGGCTCGATCAACGGGAAAAAGGAAATAACTTAACAGCTACTAAACGGATCTATTTTCGGAAATTAAAATTGCAATAAAAAATAAATTACATAATTTCTTATACTCATATGAACGAATTTTCATCGTTTATATGAGTTTACAATAGATCTAACGGGTAAACGCAGTACCAACCCCAATCCATCTCTTCAAACCACAACAATCGCAACATAAAAAAAATAAATATGCATCGGCCCCTATAAAAAATTGGGACACAAAAACTACATGTTTTCCACTCTAGATCTAATATTTTATACGTATAAATATAGATTACCATGGCGTGATACCCTTTGTTAGTAATACCATCCACGAGCGGAAACGATTTAGGGATCTAGATCTATAAATTACACGTAATAAAATAACTAGATCTACATCTACAAGGGGGTTGTAGAACATACCTCTTGGATCTCTAAATCCAAGTAGAAGAGCCGCAATAGAAATAACAAACGAAGATGTGAAGAGCACCACGATCTTCCGTACGTGTGATCCAAGCAACTCCCGGTGGAAGAAATCCTCGTCTCGAATCCTTCCGATATGCTACCCGGAAAAATCTCCAAGATTTTCCCTCTTATTCCCCTTGGCCGAAATTTTTCCTTCTCCTCTCTAAGAGGTGAAGTCGAAAATTTGTGTGTGTGTTTAAACTTGGGAGAACTCTCTTTATATAGGAGAGTAATCCTTGTCCTCAAGGATTTTATTATTCCAAATAAATAAATCCAATAAATAAATATAATTCCATAATATTAGAAGCAAATCTAGAATAATATTTATCTTTATTTCTTACCATAAATATTTATCCAATAAATATTTTATGCACATGTCTTATTAATACACAAGAAAACTAATTTCTTGTTCCAAAAATAAGCCTAGGTCGAAATTTACTTCCTTGTGACCTAGTCACAAATAATTTTCGACTAACACACTAATTTGGGACAAGATTATGAAAAATGTCTTTTTCACATATTTAATTATTTAGCCCAACTAATTTAATAGTCTTAAACAATTAATTCACATATCGTTTTAATTAAAGTCCAACAAGAACTAAATTAATATTATTAGGATTTGACGTCCGAGAATAGCTATACTATATAGGAGGCACGTCGGGGACCATGGACTAATAATCAGCGGCTCCGATAAATCAATCACAGGAATATGCCACCATAATCCCGTATTTGCACTCCTCCGATTATAAGATTATATTTATCTCCTCACGAAAATGATAATAAGCGTCCATTGATATAATCATTACATATGGATTAATCCTCCATAGACTGTTCATTCTAAATCGGGAAGTTACCGTTGACCCTTTTTAGAAACTCTTATCCTTATTTACCATTAACCCCCTAGTGATCAATTAATTCATATAACTCACTGGTAGCTAATCAGTGTAATATGAACTCCATGGATCGATCAGTTTCTAGGATTAACAAATAAGGGAATTGTCTATCTACTTTCATAAATGGAAGGAATGGATTCCGTATCTGTGATAACATAGACTACTCACTCAATCCAGTACAATGCCAAGATGGGGTAATTCAGATCACAGACTCAGTGTAATCCTTAACCGTCAAGTCAAACCTCATGCGATTCAAGCGGTTATTTGTGATCACCTCGGGATTAAGATATATCCATAAATATGATCATCCATTGATTCGATAAGACTTCTCGATCACGGAATTATATCGTGAACTCTAATCAAATCGGTCCAGCCATATATGATATATCTATCATATATAAATGCCCCACTAGGTTCTCTTAACCGAAAGTCCGGATAAGACAATCACACCTATTGTGTTACGGGGCGCATTAATAGCACGTTAAAGGAGAGACCCGATACTCTCGATTAACTTCACTACGGGCTAATTGTATTTTAAGTACATCTTCACTAACTCAATCCTCCCGTGTATATCCCGTACCTTTGAGTTAAGTGATTACATAAACGATATACTTAGGGTTTTACGTAGTGTAAATACTATTGTCACATCGGTGAATATGAGAATAATAAATATGAATAATAATGTCAATTCATTTATTAAATAAAACAATTACAAAATTGTCTTTCGGGCATTACACTAACAATACTATCATGTTAGTGAAGGTAATCTGGAGCCAAGAGCCAAGAAGGGAGTGTTTGAAGGGTATGGAGAAGGGGTGATGGGTTATAGAATCTGGTCATCAGCAACAGATTTATTCGTAGCAGATATGTTGTTTTCGATGAGAGTTCTATGCTAAGCTCATCAGTTGGAGGGTTTGCTGAATCTGAAACCAGTGTTGAATTTGAGAGAGCTGACAAAGATATGGAGCTTAATGTGGAGTCAATTGAGATGCAACACTCAACTGAGCACAAGCGGCACTCATCGCAGTGCGGTAAGGCATCTTCCAAAGTACGGGTCCAAGCCGATCGGTTGAACGCGGGTCAAGCTTGTTATTCCAACGAGGGGACATTGGTCAACGAGTATAGCTATCTATAGAACTAGAAGTACTAATGTCGGGACCTCCCAAGAGGTATGTTTTGATGATATGGTTGGATATGCACTTCAAGTTGCGGAAGAAGTGGATGGATCTGAACCATCTACTTATAGGGAAGCAGTGACATGTTCTGAGTCATCTCAATGCTTGCTGCCATGGGTGATAAAATGGAGTCATTACTAAAAAATCAGACTTTGGATCTGGTCAAACAGCCACAGTAGAGGAGGGGTATTAATTACTTGCAAATGGGTCTTCAAAAAGAAAGATGGAATGATGTATGCAGAAGGAGTTAAGTATAAGGCACGTTTGGTTGTAAGAGGATTATGTCGGGGAAAAAAAGGGTGGCCTTTGATGAGATATTTGTTGAAATAGTGTCTAAACCCAATCGGGTTGGACCGGATCCGACCGGGTCGGATCATTTCTACTATTTCTTTATATTTATACATACATATATTAAATGGCTTTTACGTTGTCATATATTTGTTCTTTTAAAGAACCAATTTTGAATTGTTATATGATAACGTCCTTAGTATTAAGCTTGTGATAGAGAAACCATGATGTGCGATTATGGTTGATGAGATCTCTAATCACTTTAATAAGTTTGATACTTAAATGTCTACAGGCTTATGTACTATTAAACGGGACATTGATAGTACAAACGGGCTAGCACGTATTAGATGTCTTATGTCTTGAAGGGCGGGGATAGATCTCGTCTATCAAAGTGTAGAGACACTTGGGGTTGTACGTGGACGTGTATTAGAGAATGCGTACGTTAGGCGGCCCACTTACACTATTAAGTGTCACACTATGTGACGGTTGTGTAATTATCCTTAGGACCGGAGTCTACATGGCATCACGATGTGTATTTTCATGCTTTGACACTATTGAGGTTTCCCCAACCATGGGGCGATCATGCGGTAGTGATTGGGTGTGATGCGAAGCTTGCGGAGTATACATGTTTGGTCGTCCGGAAATCGCATACCACTATCGGTAGGGGTGAATATCCGGAAGGGCCTTCTTATAAAGAATGCCTTACTCTCATTAATCTTTGCAAAGTGGAAGTAAATGGGTTACTTCGAGAGAGCATGATATCAGATTATAAGATACGGTCGTTGATGCTTGACACTCGACGTACGACCGTATGGATATTATTACAACGATAGGATTTAGTTACACGGTAACCGTTTCACATGAAAGGTAGCAGTCATTGCATTTGACTCTTCCGATGAATGAGGGTCACGGTGTGTTTCTAGACGCTATCCCGTGATCGTTAGGTGTGAAGGGAATTTTAGTAATTTGCACTTTGTGTCTACGGCCAACATATACGGAAGCCTATCGGGTCACACACATAAGAACATCTAGCCGAATTAAAATGCGGTTATAGTGATAACCAACTAAGGAAAGTTATCTCGACTATAAAGTGTTATAGTGATAAAATAATATGGTGGTATTTATTTATTATGAATAAATATAATACAAGATATTAATTATGTTGATTAATTAAATATACACATAATGTATGTGTATGTCGAAATTATTATGTGTATATGAAGTACATGTATTTTGTAAATTAGTTAATCATAGTATTATATTAATTAAAGAATATTCCGGATGCCAAATCTTTGGCTAAAGGTGGCGCCAATTATAGGTGTATAAGATACACTTGGATTGTACAATTTAATTAATATGATTATCATAATATTAATATTTGATATTAATTGATTTATGAAAAAATAGATACTCTCGTATCGATCGAATGAATCATCCTTTCTACGGAGGTAAATCTTTGGTAATAAGATAAAGATATATTCAATATAAGATATTGTCAATATATATCTTAGGAAAAATATTTAATATAAGATATTGAATATTAATGAAATAAATCGGTCAAAAGGATTTTCCTTAATTTATTAGGAAAAAATTTTCTTTCTCCTCAATCTCTTATGAAGCTAATCCCAATCGGATTGGGACACAATGATAGAGCGCGGTATCTCTATAAAAGGGAGGCTTGGCTAGCTCGTTTGTGCATCACAATACCAAAAACTAATAGTTCTTGTGAAAATAGAGAGCTTCTTAGAGAGAGATTTGAAATAGAGAAAAGGTCATTCTAGAAACCGAGTTTTTCTAGTAGAAATCCAATGGTGGATTCGGGCGGGTTGTTCGTGTAGACTACCGGTAGAATTTGAACACTTGGGCGGCTCCGTGCATCACTACTCTCTTAGACGGTCAAAGCGTCGATCTTTTAGATCAAGCAAGGTAACCACCGTCTACTAGCTTATCTGTTTATTGCTTAAACGAAGTCGATCTGGTCAAATGAAATAAATTTTTGAATTCCGTTGCGTTCCTGCGTAGTTTTCCTAATAGTGGTATCAGAGAGAGCTTCGAGCTTAAGCAATAAGCATGTTAAAACGCGTAGTTAATTTTATCGCTTAAACCACGTAATTAAAAGATGAAAGATTTTAGATTCGCAAAACGATTCACGAAATGAAAAAAAAAAGGAGAACGGCTATTGGGGTGCTCCGCCGATCGGCGGCGGCACCCCCACCGGAAATTGCGGCGGCGGCTTCACTCTGGGGCAGTCAGCGTCGGCTGGTGCTTCTTTTTGGTGGATCTCCAAAATTTTGTTGTGTGTATTTTGTGATTCAATATGGTTCATAGTTGTGATTAATACCTCATTGTTTAATTGATGTCATTGGCTAACTAATTGTTCAAAAAGTTTGGACCACTGGAATGCCACATAGCATTATTTGGTAAATATGATTTGCCTTTAAATAATCTAGGTCATTCCAAATTTTGTTTGGAATAGGCCTGGGCCCTTTTCAAAATATTTGATTTTGGAAAAAACCTAGGCCTACGCCATTTTCAAAATTTTGATTTTCGAAAGGGCCAAGGTTGGTGCTTTTGGTTTAGGAAACCATAGGCATCCCTTTTGATAAGGAATCAAAAGGAAAGAAACAAAAGAGACTTAATTTAATTTTGATTTATTTTTGGAATAGTTGTAATTGATTAAAATTAAAATTGAAATCGTTTAAAATTAACTGTTAATTTTATTTTGATTAAAATCATTAATTAATTAAATATTAATTAGTTAATTGATTGGATAAAATTATTCTATAGATTAAACGTTAATCGATTAATTAAGACGCAAGTTGATAAATTTGGATTTTATCTTTTTCATAAGATTTTATTGTATGAATTACATATTGTGTAGATATAATATGATTATATGGACCCCGATTGATCATGGACTCGACCAATAAGATATATGTGAATGATTTATTTTTCGTTGGTTTAAATTTTGTCCTAGGCCGTTATGAAGAACGTGGCCTAGTTTATTTTCTACATTATCTCATTCTCGTTAGCTCCCCCCGTGTGCGGCGGGTATATTTATTTTATTAGATAAAATTCATGTAACAAGAATGGAGCGGAAAATAGAGACCAAAGCAAGACGAAATAAAGATCCCATTGGAGAATTGCGTATTAAAGATCCGATTGGCGGTTGCAGCTACCTTTAGATTGTGACCCGCGGTTTCGTCAGTTTGTATTCGAAACCACACCTAGGAAAAGTCCATGATCATACCGGGTACTTTACGCATTTATTTATTTTGTGCTTATATTTATTTTATATGATACAATAGATGTATAACTAGGCACGATCTAGATGAATGTGTAGGATTTGTATCTATAGAGATAGATATACTTGATGAGACCTTTTTTAAAATTAATTAAGTGAATTAATTTACATAAATACTTCCACCTCAAAAGAATCAATTCGAAATCGCCTCCCCGTATTACGATGACGGTGGAGAGCCCTTGTTTGGATCCAACTCATCAGCCAAAGCAGGGGGTTGACCTACCTTGGGTACATCGCCATTTTCGAGATATGATCGTAAGAGATCTCATGAATATTGAGGTTATGACTTGACTAAGAATTCTCTCGGCCACCAGCCAAAACGGGGTCGTTTGGATTTTAGAGGCAAGGGTTTGACTATTTCATAAAGATGAATTGTCAAAGAGTTGACTAGCCAAACAAAAAGAGTCGTATAAGATACGATTGACAAAGAGTTGTCTACTATTAGAATATTTTCGGCCCATCGGCCAAAGCGGGGGATCGCGGTAGTTTAATGGGATCTTGTCCACTTTAAAGAATTTTGGAAATTTTTTGAAAGTCAATTGGGAGTAGTTGACTACGGGAGCAAAATCATAAACCAAAAGACCATTTTGATTTTGCATGTAGTACGACATATGCAACTTTGTGGAATATCTTAGCTAGCATCTTGGGTATTATTTACTTGTCCGCGAACACTACAAGAAAAGCGGGTTTTACCACGCGCAATGCACGTTGTAAAAGTGTTTTACAACGTTCGCATGCACGTTGTAAGCGAAGCGTTGTAAAACCGAATTTTGTTTACCACGTTTCGAAAAGCGCGTTGTAAATAAATTTTACAACGTTCTAAGACGCGTTGTAAATAGCTTTCCCGCCTAATTCCGCCAAATGGAAAATACCCGCCAAAAACTTTACAACGTGCAGAAACACGTTGTAAAATGAAAATACCCGCCAAGAAATTTTACAACGTGCAAAATAACGTTGTAAATAAATTTCCCGCTTTATACCGCCAAATGGAAAAAGCTGAAACAGGAGAAGCTTCTTTTTTTCTCTTCAAAGGTGGTACATTAGCATCCATTGGTGGAATTGGCACATTGCTGTTTTCTGTTTATCAGAACAATATAAAAATGAATAAACTACATGTTGTGAATAAACAAGATAAGAGTAAGATAAGTAAAAATACTCACACTACTACTATCTACTCTGTTAAATCGAGAGTACAGATCATTCAATTTCATCTCCAATCCTTGATATTTCTTTTCCAACATCATAAAAGCTTGACGACCTACATAACCTCTTCCACAAATCTGTGAAGGTGTTGCCCCAAAGCCATAGCCCCGCACCCGTCCCCGTCGTTCGGGGCCTAAAACTTGAGAAACCGGATCATCATTAATAGTCCATTGCGATGAATCCGGTTGTTCAGCCATTTTCTCCTTAACTTGTCTCTATAAAAAAGAACACAATAGAAGTAAATAATCTAGAATTGCCAATTCAAGTGCAAGAGCGAGTTCTAGCATGCAAATATCTCACCACAATTTACGGATCTTCAACGTCTTCTTCACCATCTTTTTCTTTCTCGTGTAGCCTTCAACCCACACAACGAGGCCTTGTTATTGCCTCAGGATTATCACTTTTTTTTTCTACGAAACAAAAATAGAGTCGATGAAATTGTAAATCAACCGTAAGTAGAAGATGTTTGGACAATTGGAGCCATTTATTGCAATACACATACAACTTACTAATCAACTTACAACTTACACTTTCATCCTTATCTTGAGCAGTTCAACCTTATCTAGTGATTATTTTATTACTATAGGAAGGCAATGCAATCATTAATTTTAGAATGTCTTACCATTTCATACATAAGGCGTGCGAATCCTTTCTTAGTTTTGCGGTACTTTAACACCTTCAACTTCCTAATGCCTTTGTAATATCCACGCCTCTTCTGCACAATTCAATTCATTGTAAAAAAGTATTAGGAAAAGTGACATGAACCCTACCAAAAAAGTTGATTACACATGACAAAAGTTACTACCTTATCTGATGGAGATAGTACATGCTTGACAAACTTTATCCAATCGTCCAAAGAATGAACGTATTTCGGTTGAGTATCCCTTGCAACAGCTTCCACACTTGCACTTTGAACTTTTTTCTCGATATCCTTTATCTTCAAAGATTTTTGTTGACGCCAAAGCTCAGCCATTTTTTGAAAACATCGTTTTCTATGGCAATCTTCAACAATGTAATGTTTCTACAAAAGAACATAATGAAATTTGTAAGATAAAACAACTACGAAATTTTTAGCACATAATGTTATCATGAAATATTACACAATGACTTAGACTTGCCTTGACATGATTCCATATCACATCTTTGAACTCATTAGTGAGTCTCCTCCAAGTCGGAACTGTCAATGGCACAAAGCCTTCGGTTTGCATCCGAAGAAAAGCGGCAAACGGAGGTTTGCCTTTTTACCAACAGATTGACCGAATTCATTGAATTTGACCTTCTTTGGGCCGTTGGCCTTGACCTTTCTTGTGACTTTGCTTTTCGGTTTTGAATTTTGACTATTTGGCATTTCACTCATATCACATGCTTCTTACGTGGCTTTACCTTTGCCTTTTGTACGTGAATTTACATCATTCGTTGTCTCGATTGTACGTGGTGCACCTTGAGATCCCATTGGTGGTTCGAAATCTGGCTTGTCATGTTGTTTTGCAAACTTAAAGCTATAGCAATAGCTTCGGCGGCCATCTCTTGCTTTTTATTCCGCTTTGCTCCTTGCTTAGAACTGCGATTAATCATGAAAAACTAAAAAAAATCAATGAAATGTTTGTAACAAATAACGGAAAAGTACGGACAAAATTAATGCATATTTCCTTACCTCAACCGTCATGGTTTACCGATTTGTAAAAAAACCAAAAATGTTAACTTACCTCCCGATATGGCAAATCATAGAATATTGATCGCTTCTTCCATCGTTTGGTAAGTTTGAAGGGATTGTCACCATCGTCATCGGATTCATTATTCATGTCTCTTGAAGTCTCGGCTCTCTTTCTTTTGACGGATACCCTCCCTTTCTTCACCTTCTTTCCCCAATCATTCTTTATATTCTTGACAACTTCAAAAATTTGAGAACCGGTTAAATATATGGGCTTGGTTCTACGCTGCGGTTCCATCAAACCAACTTTGCTTTGAAACGGTAAGGATGATCCTCGGGAAGCCACTGCGATGGCCCGTATATGCATGTTTTTTCCCGTTTTCCAACCACTTAGAACAAGTTTGAACACCACATACGGGGCAAGCTTTTTTCCTTAGTCGAGTAACCCGACAAATTCCCGTACGCGGGAAAATCGTTGATGGTCCACATCAAAATTGCCTTGATTAAATGTCGATTCACTACGAGAATCATACACTCTCACCCCTTTGTCCCATAGCTCATTTAAATCATCAATAAGCGGTTGTAGGTATACATCGATATCATTCCCGAGAGTTGCTTGGGACCCGGGATCAATAACGTCAACATGAGATTCTCCTTGGACATGCACAATGAAGGGGAAAGATTGTATATCACTAAAATCACGAGGCCAACAACTATACCGAGAGCTTAAATCACCAAATGGATTGAATCCATCGGCGGCGAGACCAAGTCTCACATTACGCGGCTCAGCTGCAAACTCAGGCCAGCTACTATCAATGTGTTTCCATGCAGGAGAATCAACCGGATGACGCATTTTTCCATCTTGGCTTTTATGCTTATCATGCCACGTCAGTTGTTCAGACTTTTCCACAGACTTAAACATCCTCCTTAGTCTAGGTATGATCGGAAAATACCTAAGCACCTTTGCCGGTATTCTTTTCATAACCTTTTTAGACTTTTTGTCAACCTTCCACCTTGATGTACCACATTTCGGACATGCCTGTGCTTCTTGTAGCTCCTTCCTAAACAAGCAACAGTCATTTACACAAGCATGTATCTTTTGGTAACCAAGATCGAACGCTTTCAATACTTTTCTATTTTGCATATAAAGAATGCGGAAGAGTATTTCCCTCCGGTAGAATTGTTTTAATGAGTGGAAAAAGTTCATCTATAGCCTTATCAGGTAAATTAAAACGAGCCTTGTATTTGAAAATGGAGACAATTGAAGCAATCGTGGTAGTTGGACACCAGAAAAAACCGGCAATTACGCCTCCTCTTATTATTTTTATTATCTCGTTGTCGTTCATTTCATCCATTGCTTCAATAACAACTTCATCATCACATAATGCATCCCTCAACATGTAGTAAGTTTACGGAACATCTGGATGTTGTGTACTCGTTGACCCCTGCGGGTGTAGAAGTTGTTTAACCTCGGTGGATGCATTGCATTCATGCATATGTGACAAAAAACCATCTTAGGTTCATGCCATTTCATATTTGCACACGTGCAACATGGGCATCTTATCGTAGGTGGATTTCTAAATTAGAGCAAAGATTATCAACATATCGGCGAGCTCCGTCTCGATATGTTTTGGTGTCCCTATATCATTGGCCGGAGTTGTTAGCATCATGATAATGATGAAACTACACTATAACTAAATGGTAAAGGGTGGTGCATATAACCTGGGGTAGTAGATCCACTCTACATCCATCTTCACGTGGTATATGCCTTAACAAATGACGTCTTCCATTTACTTCACAAATACAGGTTGGTTGTAGATTCACTTGAGAAAATGTAAAGAGTGTGCAAGATACATCAAGGTCAAAACAGTGAATTTTCTAAAAGAACGAAAACCGCAATTTCCGGTTCTAGTAACAACGGATCCAAAAGAAAAGTAGGCGACGGTACCCGGCGGAAAAACACGGGGCTCTTAGTTCTAATGCATGCATTTGCAGAACACTGACCGTTAACGACACAAAAAAGATAGCAAAACACATCTGCGTACAGCAACACCAATTACAGCAAAACAAGTCATGAATAGAGGTGCCTTTTCTAGGCGATTTCACCCTTGTGTTCTTATCACACCACTCACTTCACCAACTTTGTTAAATATGGACAGGAGACATATGAAAGAACATTAATAGTATATATTTTGACACCAAGGAATACTTTATTGATTGATGAGAACTGTTAAAAGTATCAATCAATAAACGAACAATTGACTGCTATCACTCTAATTCCAAATCATGACTTCCCCCTCAACTTACAGACTCAAAAAAAAAAAATTCGAATCATTCCTGCAGAAAAACAACAATTAAGTAGAGCTCCAAAACACCTATGAAGGCTAAAGATAAATTAACAGTTATAAAACACATAAAAGCAAAAGAAAAAAAGGCCAAACTTGAATTCCTCACTACAAAGAAATTGTACTACATTCAAAACTGGAAGATATATAATATGCCACAGCACAAGTGAAACCGTAAGGGAAAAGAAAAAAAGAAAAAAAAAAAATATCCACTTTAAAACTCAAACAGCAAAACAAAAAGACCCATCCTTTCGGTAAAAATTACCACAAAAGCTGCATCATATACTTAGCCACAACATTTCTCACAAATAAAACAAACACCTTTCTCAAAAAACAGTACAAATCACTCAGCAAATGGATCCATTAATTAGGCTTTAAAAAAAATTCTTTATGCTTGTCTTTTCCCCTGTAATATACAAGGAATGGGGGGCTGTTGCGGTTTTGAATTCTTTGCAATGATGTACAACTTATACACATACATATATATACACACAGTAAATGAAAGGAAAGTATTTTGAGTTTCTTTTTGCAGTTTATACACCAGCATGATTTACTTTGTACATGGTATGACCAATGTATAAACTTGTATCAACTAGATATATATTATATCCGTGCACTTATGATTGATTACACACGCCATATTATGCGAAAGAGAGTAGAAATTTGATATAAAAATGATGCAACCACTCGTTACAAATTTAATGATTAAAATTATAAGTCAATAAACAAATAATTGTAGCACACGATACGAGAAAACTGTTAGTCGATACTTGATAGTAGTACAACACAAACGGTTAACACGTACTAACTAATACGAAAAGCGAGACATAACGAGTCACTTTGCAGACAACATGAGAGCTTCAGACACATTGCTAACGAAGAAGAAGATGATGATGATGATGTGATCATCATTGATACAAATTGAAGGAAAGAACAGATCTGCTTTCAGTTTAAGAAGGGTTATTAATAAATGTCCAAGATTGCTCATTTCAAGTGTAAAAGACCAACTTCAACCTGCTCTGTTTTATCACTTTTAGCTCTACACAACAAAAAAATTAATATAAAACAAACCTTGAGTTGCAATAACAGAAAGAAAGAAAGAAAAATGTATAAAAGAAAGGTGAAAGGCTGCTCAAAAGAAAGGTGAGGCACTCACCTCCTAATGATCCCTCTAATTATAGCAATAGGAAAAAATAAAAAATAAAAACAAAAATCAGAGAGATCTAGAGAGATTGTTTATTCACTTATCTTTCTGATAATCAATTTTCCCACAGAGACTTTGACTAATGTGGCAAAGACTTTGAATTTTGGCTATTCGGTGACGGAAACTTGTGCAGCATCCAAATTAATGTGTTCATATTACCATTTGTCAAGTGTTGTCGGTTAAAATCGGAAACTGTTAAAGATGATATTTGCAGATTAATTAGTGTGCAACTACTTACAAATCAAACTAGACCCCCCCCACCCCCACCCCCACCTCCACCTCACCATCATAGGTAAAAATCTAAACTTGGAAAGTTAAGTGATAAAACAGAGCAGGTTGAAGTTGGTCTTTTACACTTGAAATGAGCAATCTTGGACATTTATTAATAACCCTTCTTAAATTGTTTTCTGGGACTTTTAGATCATAAGAAATTAAATTAAAATCTGGGTTCAAATCATCAATGAGACCACTGTTTCTTTTTCATGTACTTCTCATACAAAAGCTATTGGTCACACTTATTATTCATTTCCTTGGATTGCACAGTCAAAGTCAGAGGCTGATCAACATAAACAGAACAAATTTACCCACATAAAGCTTTGACAAACTAGATAAACAGAACAAATTTACCCACATAAACAGAACAAATTTACCCACATAACCCACATAATATGTTTTCTTCCGGGTGGGCTTAGCCCCCTCACTATTAGCTATACCTCTATATTCATCGGTATATAGAAAATGAATATTGGAAACAAACACAGATCAAGTGATGTGCATAATCTTTCACCCAATCAATACCCAATAAATAGGTATGATATTTTACTACAATTTAGTCTAGTTTACAGGTTAGGGATTCACCAAACCTATTTAAGAATATACATTAACAAATCTACGAACAAATTTACATCATCGATCAGCAATGCGAGATAGAAGATGACGAAACAAAATCAAACAATAAACATCACCAATATAGATTTGGACTTTACCGGCCTGTTTCGGAGGAGTCTTTGTCGGAAACTCAGCAAGACCCCCTTTGCCGGCGGGCGTAGATAGAGATGCACCTTTCTTAGCGTCGCCGCCGGAGCTACAACTTTCGAGCGAGCGGCAAGCAGCGGCGGGGTCATCGGAATGATCGATTCATTGTCACCGAGAAGATCAAACGGATTCAATATCGCCATTCCTCATCCTCCTCCAATCAATACAACCGGTTCTATGTAACCTAAACACCGATTTTCAGAATATTTCTACAAAATTGAACAATTCGAATCCATGAATAAGCAGTTAGATTGAAATTACAGAGGGAAGAAGAGAGATAAATGGGATTTATGCCGGAAAGAAAATGCTTAAAAACCTTGGCGAAAGTGGCTAAGCGGTAGAGTACGAAGACGGGAGTGACCTTAAAAACCCTACTCGAAAGAATGAGAACTCTCGATGATTTGTGAGCAAAAAGCTGTTGTTGATTGTGAAGGCTGATTTTCTAGTAGCGGTGGGAGGGAGGAGAGTGTTGGAGGGTTTTAGGGAAATAATTTATGAGTGAAATGATTTTGCCGAGAAAGATATACGATTCCCGCTTAACGAGTTTACGAGCGTGTATCCAAATTCACGTGGTAAATTACCTTTGTTTACAGAAAATAACAACGAACTTTTGATTATACGCCATAAAATTACAAATTACAACGTGCACTCATTGATCGTTGTAAAATTAGAGTTTTCTTGTAGTGGAAGTAAAAGGTGTTTGTCTCCAAACATGTTGTCTTCCAAAAGAAAAAGTGGGAGTAATTTGAAATCTCAAAAGAGTTTGAGAACCACAAGGAGATATTCAACCATAGGAACGTGAGCAGACGCCACACAGTGATGAGGTGTAGAACACTGCTCAGTGCACACAAAAGTTCTGTAAGTCTGTGGATAACCTCGAGCACTGAAAAGGCTTTCTTTGGTATGTTCATCTTGAAGAATGAATATCTCACGACTTATGAAGGAATGTTTGAAAGGCAATATTGAGAGATATGGCCGGGATCCATAATATACGAATTAGATTTCATCAGTGACAACCAGGTTGTGAACCTAGTCTGTCTTACCTAGAGGGAATGTCCCTGAAAGGCTGACATGGATAGTAATATGATTACCGTAAGGCTATAGTGACGGCTGAAGGGTATGGGGTGTAAACCTTGTAATTATCTTTATGTTGCCAGCTGAGCCCAGTGCTATTCAGACTATGCTTGTTATAACTTTGTATCATGACTATATGATAGTGTTGAAGATGTTGGGCAAACATCCCGATGTTCATAGACGATAACATGATATGTGAGCCCACGAGATCCATTTATGGACTCAAACAAGTTTCTCTAGACAATTTCTTTGTTTGATAATCAAAGGAGTTTGATTTAGTCAAAAGAAGGGATATGCCCAATGTGCAAGAGGGATAGTGAGAGTGTGTTACGATTTTTGAGTAAGGTATTGGATATCTCTCTCGAGAATTATCACCCCATGTCGCAGTCAATTAATGTTAGGTAGTTCAAGGTCTTTACGAAAGCACTTGGATTAGTAGTTCTTATTTTTGAAATAAGAATCTATAGTGATGGATTTAACTGATGTTAGTTTAGATTTTACCTATATAGATGTGATGCAAAAAAAGTTTAGCATAGATCGCAACGGGAGATCTTGCTAGCCGGTGTTCTCGAGATCTATCTATGTTAGGACGTTAGTCTAAAGATAAGGTGAAAGATGATGTTTATGGAAAGTTTCCTTTGCTCTTGCGATAGGAACCATCATAAAAGTAATGCCGGATGTTCATAGTCCATGAAGAGTCATGAGAAAATATGAAAGTAAATATGGTGAATGTCGAGAATATCCTTAAACAAGTTAATGATGGTTTCTAGTTTATCGAAACTTGGAATCGGATAAATATAGTTATACGGACGTATATCTGAGTCTTATAAAGGTGAGTGGAGCTACGGTATGGGTTTGCGATCCAGTCACTTTGATTAAGTGATTTAGTGAGTGGAAATGTTCTTGGCTATGGGTCTTGTAAATTCTACAACTTAGCCAAATCACAATAGTGCCCCAACGGGAGCGGTACATGAGTCTATGAGGTTCATTCTGAACCTTATACGGTTCTTCCACCTTTTCTATATAGTTGATATAGTAAGTGGATTCATTGCTTGAAGCAAGGACCAGGGTCTCGTCGGAAATTCATGTGTGTGTTGAGGCGGTTCCTTTGACTTGATCATTTGGAGCATGATATGAAGATAGTACGAGTCCCCATGGATAGCGATCCGTTCACGGCAAGGTCTAGTTGCGAGTATTGCATGAGATTCTTGTGTTTCAACTTGGTCTTGTATGTGCGAGTGATTGGTTTTAGGCCAAGTGGGAGATTGTTGAAATAGTGTCCTAAACCCAATCGGGTTGGACCGGATCCGACCGGGTTGGATCACTTCTACTATTTATTTATGTTTATATATATATTAAATGGCTTTTCTATTGTCATATATTTGTTCCTTTAAAGAACCAATTATGAATTGTTATATGATAACGTCCTTAGTATTAAACTGTGCTAGAAAAACCATGATGGGCGATTATGGTTGATGAGATCTCTAATCACTTTAATAAGTTTGATATTTAAATGTCTCTAGGCTTATGTACTATTAAACAAGGCATTGATAGTACAAACAGGCTAGCATGTATTAGATGTCTTCTGTCTTTAAGGGCAAGAATAGATCTCGTCTATCAAAGTGTAGAGACAATTGGACTGTACGTGGACGTGTATTAGAGAATGCGTATGTTAGACTGGCCCACTTACACTGGTAAGTGTCACACTATGTGACGGTTGTGTAATTATCCTTAGGACCGGAGTCTAGATGGCATACGGTAGGAAATCACGCGGGAACGCGGCGGAATTCAAAATTTTATTTCCTATCGACCCAAGATCGACTTCGTTTTTAAACAATAAACAAATAAGCTAGTAGACGGTGGTTACCTTGGTTGATCTAAAAGATCGACGCTTTGACCGTCTAAGGAGAGTAAGTTCTGCATAGAGCCGCCCAAGTGTTCGGCCTCTACCGCTAGTCCACACGAACGACCCGCCGGAATCCCGTCATGGATTGCTATCGGAAAACTCCGGTTCTTAGACCGGCCATTTTCCCCTCTCTCCAACTCTCTCATAGGATGCTCTCTATTTTACTCAAGAACTATGAGCTCTTGCAATTGTGTTGTAAAAAAGAGCTTGACACCCACCTCATCTTATTTATAGTGGTTGGGGCGCCCGAGTAGAGTAGTGGAGAAGAAAACATTTTCCCAATAAAATAAGGAAAATATAATTGATTGATTTATCTCATTTAATTTAATATCTTATATTAAATATTTCCAATATATTGTCGATATCTTATATTGATTTACATTTATCTTATTACCATAAATCAATTTACACGTGTGTATATATCACATATATATTATTACACATATAAATCCATTATATAATATTAACTACAAATGTGCACATGCATATCCTTTTAAATGCATGTCACGCATGTATATGAATATATATATATATATATATATATATATATATATATATATATATATATATATATATATATATATATATATATATATATATATATATATATATATTAATATCTTATATTAATATATGGTAACACCATTAATTAAATTGCACAATCCAAGTGTATCTTATACACTTCAATATGGCACCCCATAGTGCCAAATATTGGCTTCTGGAATATTCTTTAATTAATATAAAATTATGATTAATTAATTTGCAAAATCCATGTGTATCAATGTACACATATAAATTTCGACACATATACATCAACTATGTATATTTAATTAATCAACATAATTAATATCTTGTATTATATTTATTCATAATAAATAAATACCACCATATTAATTTACCACTTTATAACCTTTATAGTCTCGAGATAAACTTTCCTTATTTGGTTATCATCTATAACCACATTTTAATCCGGCTAGATGTTCTTATGTGTGTGTGACCCGATAGGCTTCCGAATATGTTGGCCGTAGACACAAAGTGCAAATTACGAAAATGAACTTCATACCTAACGATCACGGGATAGCGTCAGCAACACACCGTGACCCCGATCATCGGAAGAGTCAAATGCAATGACTACTACCTTTCATGTGAAACGGTTACCGTGTAACTTACAATCTATCATTTTGTAATAATATCCATACAATCGTTAGTCGAGTGTCAAAACATCAACGACCGTATCTTATAATCTGGATATCAAGCTCTCTCGAAGTAACTCATTTACTTCCACTTTGCAAAGATTCACGAGAGTAAGACATTCCTTATAAGAAGGCCATTTCGGATATTCGATCCCAATCATAGGATACGCGATTCCCGGACGACCAATCATGTATACTCGCATGCTTCGATATCACACCCAATCAACTACCGCATGATCGCCCGTGGCTAGGGAAACCTCGATAGTGTCAAAGCATGACAATCCACACCGTGATGCCATGAAGACTCCGGTCTTAAGGATAATTACACAACCGCCACATAGTGTGACACTTAACCGTGTAAGTGGGTCGTCAACGTACGCATTCTACAATACACGTCCACGTACGGTCAAGTGTCTACACTTCGATAGACGAGATCTATCCACTTGCCTTAAGACGAGAAGACATCTAATACGTGCTAGCCTATTTATACTATCAATGCCTTGTTTAATAGTACATCAGCCTAGAGACATTTAAGTATCAAACTTATTAAAGTGATTAGAGATCTCATCAACCATAATCGCCTATCATGGTTTCTCTATCACAGTTTAATACTAAGGACGTTATCATATAACAATTCATAATTGGTTCTTTAAAAGAACATATATATATGACAACGGAAAAGCCATTTAATATATGTTAAACACAAAGAAATAGTAGAAATGATCCGACCCGGTCGGATCCGGTCCAACCCGATTGGGTTTAGGACAACTTATTTCAACAAAACACAAGAATCTCGTACAATACTCGCAACCGGCACAGCCTTAAACGGATCGCTATCCGTGGGGACTCGAACTATCTTCATACCATGCTCCAAATGATCAAGTCAAAGGAACCGCCTCACACACACATGAATCTCGACGAGACCATGGTCCTTGCTTCAAGCAATGAATCCACTTACTATATCGGCTATATAGAAATGGTGGAAGAACCGTACAAGGTTCAAGAATGAACCTCGCTAGATCTCGTATCTTGCTCCCGGCTCGCCTCTACAGGCAACTGCGTGTTTTTGGCCTGGTTGTAGAATTTACGGTGACCCGTCGGCTAAGAACATTTCCGGCTCAACGTATCACTTAATCAAAGTATTTGCACCAAACCCGGAGCGCCAGCTCACTCGCCTTCGTAAGACTCGGGATATACGTACGTATAACTATATTTATCGATTCCAAGTTTCGATAAGCTAGGAAACCATCCTTAACTTGTTTAAGGATATTCTCGGCTGTTCACAGTTACTTTCATACTTGCTCATGACTCTTCATGAACTATGAACATCCGGCATAACTCTTATGATGGATCTTATTGCGTAGCAAAGGGAACCTTCCATAAGTATCATCATCTTTCACCTTATATTTAGGACGAACGTCCCTAACATAGATAGATCTTGAGAACAACGGCTAGCGAGTATCCCCGTCGCGATCTATGCTAAACTCCTTTTTTAGCATAACATCTATATAGGTAAACTATAATCTAACGACGATTAAATCTATCGCTTATAGATTCTTATTTCTAAAAATCGTGAATCGCTAATCCAAGCGCTTTCGTAAAGACCTTGAACTACCAAAACACTAATTGACTAATGACATGGGGTATTAATTCTCGAGAGAGATATCTAATACCTTACTTAAAAATCGTAACACACTCCCACTATCCATCTTGCACAACGGGCATATCCTTCTGCTTGACTAAATCCAAACTCTTTTGATTATCAAACAAAGAAATCGTCTAGAGAAACTTGTTTGAGTCCATAAATGGATTTCATGAGCTCCACATATCATGTTATTGTCTATGAGGAACATCGAAAGCCGTTTTCCCAACGTCTTCAACACTATCATATAGTCAAAGGACAACGGGGTTGCGTAACAAGAATAGTCCGAATAGAGACCCGCTCGGCCATTACGCGACATTCCCTCCCCAGGTGCAGTTACGAGACTGGGTTCATAACCCGGTTGTCATTGATGGAATCTAATTCGAGATATTATGGCCCTCGGCCATATCTCTCAATCTTGCCTTTCAAACATTCTTTTTCATAAAGTCGTGAGATATTCATTCTTCAAGATGAACAAACTTAGCCAGCCTCTTTGGGCTTCGAGGTTATCCACGTACTTATGTAACTTTTTTTGTGTGCACCGAGTGCGGATCTACACCTCATCGCTATGTGGCGTCCGCTCATGTTCCATTGGTTGAATATATCTTTGTGGTCTTCAAACTACATTTGAGATCTAAATCTACTCCCACCGTTTCTTTTGGAAGAAACACTTCCTCTAGAAGACAAAGATGTTTGCAGACAAACATTTTGGTTCGTGATGTGTAAATAATATCTAGCGTACTTGCTAAGATATTCCACAAAGTTGTATATGTCGTTCTAGGCTCCAAGCCTTTCCGACTTTGCCTATGACAACTTCAAATCATCGGTTAAGATAGATTCGATATTATCCCCTTCCATATCTAATATGGAATTTATTCAACCTTTATTCTTCGGAACTTGTTGAAGTATAAGGGCACTATCCCGAAACGGGTAAGTGATACTTCGCATGGCTTGCGTCACACCTTTATCATATAAAGTGTTGTTTCCATTCTCGGGAACACAATCTAATGCGTGTCCCAAAGATGGTATCCTTAAAGGGAGAATCTTATTCCTTTTCACACGACTTCGAAACACCCTTCGGTATTAATTACTTCAATCCAATTCAAGATTAATTCCTAAGTAGCTCATCAATCTCACATTCAACTATTTCTAAAATTAGTCATAGAGATTAATAAACAATTATTTGTGGCATTAATTGTTATAAGCCAACAAACATCGGTATGTTTAGGCTTTAGACAATTTTTCTAGAATTTGTAAATCTTTCATAAAAGGGTATATTAGTCATCTTTAGATAAGATATGTATCACCCACATGATTCATAATCACATGGTTCGACATCATCTCAATGACATTTGATTATACGTTTCTCTTCCGTAGAGAGTCGAGATCTAGAACAACCTACAAATATCAAGGATAACAACCATACAAATATTTAGCTTCGAGATCTCATCACATATATCAACTATATGGGTTGACATCAATCTAGTATGTTATATTCAATGACCTTCCAAATTTATCGGAATAACATTTATTCTTTACAATTGAATATGTCTACTAAATCCTAACAAGCAACCGAAAACATGTTCTTCATAAGAACCGAAACATAACAACATTTGTTTATTTCCCTTATCAATTTACTAGATCTAGAATATGGTAAGTGTCACAACGTTTGCTTCACCTTCCATATCTGAATTTAATCTTTCTAATTTAATCACACTCGTAAGATATCATTATCTTAAAGTTGACTTGAACTTAGATAGATTTATCTCAACTCACTTGCCTTTACTGTAGACTTCGATAAGCCCGTATTTAAGCACATGCCCTAATTTTCCTTTCAATCCTTTAAGCAATTGTAAATGTTTCTTAGTGTAGTCTTCATAAGACTTAAGAAAGATCACAAGAGCTATGTCTTTAATTTCCTTTCATACAAAAAATTTAAAGTTTATTAAATAGTTTATTTAACCTTTTGAATCGTCTTCAAAACATTGACTATTTATTAAATAGTTTATTTAATCGTGCATCACTACTCTCCTTAGCACGGTCAAAGCGTCGATCTTTTTGACCGCTAAGCAAGGTAATCCACCGTCTACTCAGCCTTATTTGTTTATTGCTTAAACAAAGTCGATCCCGGTCAAAGGAAATAAATTTTTGGATTCCGCCGCGTTCCCGTTACAGCTTTTCCTAACAATATTCTCACCGGTGGTTAGACACACTTCAATCGTGGTGTTACTAGAAAATATCAATAATGGCACAGGAGGACCTTGAACTTGAGTAATTAGATGTGAATATAGCCTTTCTACATGGTGAGGTAGATTAGGAGATATACATGACTCACCTGCTAGTTCCAAGTTCCCGGCAAGGAAAGACTTGTTTGCAAGTTGAAGAAGTCGTTGCATGGACGGAAGAAAGCTCCAAGACTCGTGGTATAAAAGTGTTTGACAGCTTGCATAATCTAGTTGGGTTATAACGTAAGTCCATATGATTGTTGTGTTTATCACAACCGGGACTGAGAGATGGATCATTCATCTATCTTGTCTTCGTAATAGTCGCTAGATAAAAGTCCGATTTTCAAGAGTATAAAAGACTCTGCCATTGCTGAATTTGGAATGAAAGATTTGGGTGTACCAAGAAGATATTGGGGATGGATATATTTAGAGAGATAAGTCACGTAAAGTTGTTCTTGTCTCAAAGATGGTTATATACAAGAGATTTTTGCCGAGTTTGGTATGTTCCGTCAGAATCCACTGCATACTTCAATGCTCGCCATTCCGTTTACGCTTCACGCCGCAGAGAAGAGGGACTACATGTCAAAAGTTCCATATGCTAGTGCAAAGAGGCGGTATGATGTATGTCATGGTCTCCAGACCAGTGATGATCTTGCTCGAGCAAATGTTGTTCTCGCAGCAGGTTTATGGCTCAACTCGGAAGGAATACCGGAAATCCAGGAAAAGTATGTTCGTGCACTCGAGAAGTATAAATTTCGGATGCTGGTCTTATCTATGCACGTAATACCAGGGTCCGGTCATCAAGTACCGTGATGCCGATTATGCAAGTGATGTACACAACAAAAAGTCAATGATCGGTTATGTTTTCACATCGGGGAATTCACGTGTCAACTAGACATCAACTCTTCAGAAACAAAGGGCTTTATCAACTACTCGAGGCAAAATATATGGCTCTTATTGAAGTGTACCAATGAAGGTATTTGGACGAAGTGGACTAGTCGCTGATTTAGATCTACATCGGGATCAAGCAAAAGTAGATATTTTGTGACATTTTTGAGTTTAATATGTTTGGATAAGGATCGTGTTTATCATGAGAGAACCAAACATAAAGATGTGAGGTATCATTTCCCAAGTGACGAGAATTGCCGCATATACGTAAACCCGAATCTCGATCCGATCCATAATTAGATCATCGTATCTCGATTCATGTTGACTGACTTTCCAGAGACTCGATCGGCGGCATGAAGAAGCTACGAATAAATTCGTATGCGACTTTACCACGATTTGATTCGCATAAATAATTAATATAACTACGAGAAGGTTAAAGATTTACCAAAAAGAAAGGGAGAAGCAATCGACCATGGAGAAGCAATCGACCATGGAGAAGCCGTAGGCTTCCGGATTGTATCTCCTAGCGATGACCTGGTGGACGTCGATCCTCGCCGTAGAACCTCCTCGAATATGCACAAGGTTTTTCTTCCCTTAATGACTGTAATGTGTTAAACTAATTTTTCTCTCCCTTTTTTCAAGCGTGGCGCAATATTGGTGTGTCTTTTGGTGCTGTGAGGAACTATCTTTATATAGGAAAATAACTAGTCAAGAGAGTTATAATTTTCTACACCACAATTACATATTCCCACACACGGAAAATATATTTGGAGCAAAAGATAAGAGATAATTCCCAAAAAAATCAATCTCTTATTTTTCCATTAATTATCCAACAAATAGATAATTAATTAATTATACACGTGACATAATTTAGGAAAAAATCTTTTCCTAACTTATCAACATGGGGGCGCCACTTTGCTTTCATTATCTTAATAAAAAAGTCTTTTCTATTTTACATATTATTTACCAAATAAATAATATTGCATATTCATTGTGTCAATTAACCATTTAATTTATTTTCGAGGTTTCATAAAACGAGAAAACACTCGCGTGTTGTGAGTCAATCCGGGGACCATGGATCCAGGAATCAGTAGCCTACAATAAATTAAATAAAATATTCATCGAATAGAATATTTCTGTACTTAATTCATTAATTCCGGAATTACGCCACCATAAATCCAAAATGAACTCTATCGATTATAGATGTAACTTATTCTCAAAAAGTCGAGTCGATAAGTGTCCATTGATATAATCATTACATACGTACTAACCCTCCATAGACTCGTCCGTAATGAAGTGGGATTATTTCCGTAATCCTTCTTCAAAACATTTTATCCCTATTTACCATTAACCCACTAAGTGATCAATTAGTTCATAACGAATACGAACTCGGATCGACTTCGCTAAGATTAACAAATAAGGGGATTGTCTTTCTACTTCCCGCGGGAAGGAATGGATTCTATTTCGTGAGAGACACACACTTCACTCATCTAATAGTGCCAACGTGAAAGTGATTCGGGCCGCGCCTCTAAGCCGATCCCTTTACCGAACACATCAAACCCTATCCCGAAACAAGTAAGTACGTAATCACTTCAGATTAAGTGTTAATCCATATATTTATCATCTTCATGATTTAATGTTAGCATTTCTCAATCACGTAATTATATGAGAAATGCAGATTAAATCTACTTCATATACGACTACATCATATATAAACGCCCCACTTAGATAACCAATATCGACGGTCCGGAAAAGACGCACACACCTTAAAAGTGTCATTCCGAGAAAGCATTAATGGTGGTTTAATCAATGTAACTCCCATACTTTGATTAAGTTCACCACGGACTAATCAGTTCGAAGTGAATCACCATAAACTTAATCCCTCACGCGTGACACACACTAAGCTTATATACATATGATACGACTTGGGGTTTTAAGCAAAGGTATTACATAAGAACAAGCAAATAATAAGATGAGAATAAATCAGCCATTTATTATATAAAAATGTAAAGTCCCACATAGGAAAAATAGTAGAATGCTCTCCCCCATATAAGTGTGAGACATAAAGGGATTTCCAACTCGGGTTAGTCCTTTTAGACCAAGCGAGGACGGCGGGCTAAGCAGTTGACCGGACTATTTATGACTCATTTAGCGCTACCAGACACAGGTCTGGGGGCATTACAGAATAGTATTCAGAGCCGAGTATCAGACGGAACTATGCGCTGCACCTTACAAGAAGACGGTGTAAGGATGGCCACTAGTTACCTCTGGTAAGGACAATCTGGGAATAGTCTTGGCCATCCAGGCGAGGACGCCAGTCCTTTATAAGGGGGGAGAATGTAATGTCCCACATAGGAAAAATAGTAGAATGCTCACCCTCATATAATTGTGTGACATAAAGGTCATGTCAACTCGTGTTAGCCCTTTTAGACCAAGCGAGGACAGAGGTATAAGCAGTTGACCGGACCATTTATGACTCATTTTGTTCCGGCATAAGTTACTAATTGTCGTAAAAGT